>CAJMZQ010000077.1:600000-960047 GCA_905220385.1 Xylota sylvarum
TAGTCGTTCAACATTTTACAAGAACAACGAACCATGGACTATGATTTCTCTGAAACCATGATAGATTTCAAATCGATCCTGACCAAGATGAGTCTGTGGTGTGAAATAATTTTTGTTGAGTGGATAGATTTTAGTTGGGATAGTCGTTCAACATTCTACAAGAACAACGAATCATGGAGTATGATTTCTCTGAAATAATTTTTGTTGAGTTGATAGATTTTAGTTGGGATAGTCGTTCAACATTCTACAAGAACAACGAACCATGGAGTATGATTTCTCTGAAACCATGATAGATTTCAAATCGATCCTGACCAAGATGAGTCTGTGGTGTGAAATAATTTTTGTTGAGTTGATAGATTTTAGTTGGGATAGTCGTTCAACATTCTACAAGAACAGCGAACCATGGAGTATGATTTCTCTGAAACCATGATAGATTTCAAATCGATCCTGACCAAGATGAGTCTGTGGTGTGAAATAATTTTTGTTGAGTGGATAGATTTTAGTTGTTGTAGTCGTTCAACATTCTACAAGAACAACGAACCATGGAGTATGATTTCTCTGAAACCATGATAGATTTCAAATCGATCCTGACCAAGATGAGTCTGTGGTGTGAAATAATTTTTGTTGAGTGGATAGATTTTAGTTGGGATAGTCGTTCAACATTCTACAAGAACAACTTACCATGGACTATGATTTCTCTGAAACCATGATAGATTTCAAATCGATCCTGACCAAGATGAGTCTGTGGTGTGAAATAATTTTTGTTGAGTGGATAGATTTTAGTTGGGGTAGTCGTTCAACATTCTACAAGAACAACTTACCATGGACTATGATTTCTCTGAAACCATGATAGATTTCAAATCGATCCTGACCAAGATGAGTCTGTGTTGTGAAATAATTTTTGTTGAGTGGATAGATTTTAGTTGGGGTAGTCGTTCAACATTCTACAAGAACAACTTACCATGGACTATGATTTCTCTGAAATAATTTTTGTTGAGTGGATAGAATTTAGTTGGGGTAGTCGTTCAACATTCTACAAGAACAACTTAACATGGAGTATGATTCCTCTGAAATAATTTTTGTTGAGTGGATAGATTTTATTTGGGGTAGTCCTTCAACATTCTACAAGAACAACTTACCATGGAGTATGATTTCTCTGAAACCATGATAGATTTCAAATCGATCCTGACCAAGATGAGTCTGTGGTGTGAAATAATTTTTGTTGAGTGGATAGATTTTAGTTGGGATAGTCGTTCAACATTCTACAAGAACAACGAACCATGGAGTATGATTTCTCTGAAATAATTTTTGGTGAGTGGATAGATTGTAGTTATGGTAGTCGTTCAACATTCTACAAGAACAACTTACCATGGAGTATGATTTCTCTGAAATAATTTTTGTTGAGTGGATTGATTTTAGTTGGGATAGTCGTTCAACATTTTACAAGAACAACGAACCATGGAGTATGATTTCTCGGAAATAATTTTTGTTGAGTGGATAGATTTTAGTTGGGATAGTCGTTCAACATTCTACAAGAACAACGAACCATGGAGTATGATTTCTCTGAAATAATTTTTGTTGAGTGGATAGATTTAAGTTGGGATAGTCGTTCAACATTCTACAAGAACAACGAACCATGGAGTATGATTTCTCTGAAATAATTTTTGTTGAGTGGATAGATTTAAGTTGGGATAGTCGTTCAACATTCTACAAGAACAACGAACCATGGAGTATGATTTCTCTGAAACCATGATAGATTTCAAATCGATCCTGACCAAGATGAGTCTGTGGTGTGAAATAATTTTTGTTGAGTGGATAGATTTTGGTTGGGATAGTCGTTCAACATTCTACAACAACAACGAACCATGGAGTATGATTTCTCTGAAATAATTTTTGTTGAGTGGATAGATTTTAGTTGGGATAGTCGTTCAACATTCTACAAGAACAACGCACCATGGAGTATGATTTCTCTGAAACCATGATAGATTTCAAATCGATCCTGACCAAGATGAGTCTGTGGTGTGAAATAATTTTTGTTGAGTGGATAGATTTTAGTTGGGATAGTCGTTCAACATTCTACAAGAACAACTTACCATGGACTATGATTTCTCTGAAACCATGATAGATTTCAAATCGATCCTGACCAAGATGAGTCTGTGGTGTGAAATAATTTTTGTTGAGTGGATAGATTTTAGTTGGGGTAGTCGTTCAACATTCTACAAGAACAACTTACCATGGAGTATGATTTCTCTGAAATAATTTTTGTTGAGTGGATAGATTTTAGTTGGGATAGTCGTTCAACATTCTACAAGAACAACTTACCATGGAGTATGATTTCTCTGAAATAATTTTTGTTGAGTAGATAGATTTTAGTTGGGATAGTCGTTCAACATTCTACAAGAACAACTTACCATGGAGTATGATTTCTCTGAAACCATGATAGATTTCAAATCGATCCTGACCAAGATGAGTCTGTGGTGTGAAATAATTTTTGTTGAGTGGATAGATTTTAGTTGGGATAGTCGTTCAACATTCTACAAGAACAACGAACCATGGAGTATGATTTCTCTGAAATAATTTTTGTTGAGTGGATAGATTTTAGTTATGGTAGTCGTTCAACATTCTACAAGAACAACTTACCATGGAGTATGATTTCTCTGAAATAATTTTTGTTGAGTGGATTGATTTTAGTTGGGATAGTCGTTCAACATTTTACAAGAACAACGAACCATGGACTATGATTTCTCTGAAACCATGATAGATTTCAAATCGATCCTGACCAAGATGAGTCTGTGGTGTGAAATAATTTTTGTTGAGTGGATAGATTTTAGTTGGGATAGTCGTTCAACATTCTACAAGAACAACGAATCATGGAGTATGATTTCTCTGAAATAATTTTTGTTGAGTTGATAGATTTTAGTTGGGATAGTCGTTCAACATTCTACAAGAACAACGAACCATGGAGTATGATTTCTCTGAAACCATGATAGATTTCAAATCGATCCTGACCAAGATGAGTCTGTGGTGTGAAATAATTTTTGTTGAGTGGATAGATTTTAGTTAGGGGTAGTCGTTCAACATTCTACAAGAACAACTTACCATGGAGTTTGATGTCTCTGAAATAATTTTTGTTGAGTGGATTGATTTTAGTTGGGATAGTCGTTCAACATTTTACAAGAACAACGAACCATGGAGTATGATTTCTCTGAAACCATGATAGATTTCAAATCGATCCTGACCAAGATGAGTCTGTGGTGTGAAATAATTTTTGTTGAGTGGATAGATTTTAGTTGGGATAGTCGTTCAACATTCTACAAGAACAACGAATCATGGAGTATGATTTCTCTGAAACCATGATAGATTTCAAATCGATCCTGACCAAGATGAGTCTGTGGTGTGAAATAATTTTTGTTGAGTGGATAGATTTTAGTTGGGATAGTCGTTCAACATTCTACAAGAACAACGAATCATGGAGTATGATTTCTCTGAAATAATTTTTGTTGAGTGGATAGATTTTAGTTGGGATAGTCGTTCAACATTCTACAAGAACAACGAACCATGGAGTATGATTTCTCTGAAACCGTGATAGATTTCAAATCGATCCTGACCAAGATGAGTCTGTGGTGTGAAATAATTTTTGTTGAGTGGATAGATTTTAGTTGGGGTAGTCGTTCAACATTCTACAAGAACAACGAACCATGGAGTATGATTTCTCTGAAATAATTTTTGTTGAGTGGATAGATTTTAGTTTGGATAGTCGTTCAACATTCTACAAGAACAACGAACCATGGAGTATGATGTCTCTGAAATAATTTTTGTTGAGTGGATAGATTTTAGTTGGGATAGTCGTTCAACATTCTACAAGAACAACGAACCATGGAGTATGATTTCTCTGAAACCATGATAGATTTCAAATCGATCCTGACCAAGATGAGTCTGTGGTGTGAAATAATTTTTGTTGAGTGGATAGATTTTAGTTGGGATAGTCGTTCAACATTCTACAAGAACAACGAACCATGGAGTATGATTTCTCTGAAACCATGATAGATTTCAAATCGATCCTGACCAAGATGAGTCTGTGGTGTGAAATAATTTTTGTTGAGTGGATAGATTTTAGTTGGGATAGTCGTTCAACATTCTACAAGAACAACGAACCATGGAGTATGATTTCTCTGAAACCATGATAGATTTCAAATCGATCCTGACCAAGATGAGTCTGTGGTGTGAAATAATTTTTGTTGAGTGGATAGATTTTAGTTGGGATAGTCGTTCAACATTCTACAAGAACAACGAACCATGGAGTATGATTTCTCTGAAACCATGATAGATTTCAAATCGATCCTGACCAAGATGAGTCTGTGGTGTGAAATAATTTTTGTTGAGTGGATAGATTTTAGTTGGGGTAGTCGTTCAACATTCTACAAGAACAACGAACCATGGAGTATGGTTTCTCTGAAATAATTTTTGTTGAGTGGATAGATTTTAGTTGGGATAGTCGTTCAACATTCTACAAGAACAACGAACCATGGAGTATGATTTCTCTGAAACTATGATAGATTTCAAATCGATCCTGACCAAGATGAGTCTGTGGTGTGAAATAATTTTTGTTGAGTGGATAGATTTTAGTTGGGGTAGTCGTTCAACATTCAACAAGAACAACTTACCATAGAGTATGATTTCTCTGAAATAATTTTTGTTGAGTGGATAGATCTTAGTTGTGATAGTCGTTCAACATTCTACAAGAACAACGAACCTTGGAGTATGATTTCTCTGAAATAATTTTTGTTGAGTTAATAGATTTTAGTTGGGATAGTCGTTCAACATTCTACAAGAACAACTTACCATGGAGTATGATTTCTCTGAAATAATTTTTGTAGAGTGGATAGATTTTAGTTGGGATAGTCGTTCAACATTCTACAAGAACAACTTGCCATGGACTATGATTTCTCTGAAACCATGATAGATTTCAAATCGATCCTGACCAAGATGAGTCTGTGGTGTGAAATAATTTTTGTTGAGTGGATAGATTTTAGTTGGGATAGTCGTTCAACATTCTACAAGAACAACGAACCATGGAGTATGATTTCTCTGAAATAATTTTTGTTGAGTGGATAGATTTTAGTTATGGTAGTCGTTCAACATTCTACAAGAACAACTTACCATGGAGTATGATTTCTCTGAAATAATTTTTGTTGAGTGGATTGATTTTAGTTGGGATAGTCGTTCAACATTTTACAAGAACAACGAACCATGGAGTATGATTTCTCTGAAACCATGATAGATTTCAAATCGATCCTGACCAAGATGAGTCTGTGGTGTGAAATAATTTTTGTTGAGTGGATAGATTTTAGTTGGGATAGTCGTTCAACATTCTACAAGAACAACGAACCATGGAGTATGATTTCTCTGAAATAATTTTTGTTGAGTGGATAGATTTTAGTTGGGATAGTCGTTCAACATTCTACAAGAACAACGAACCATGGAGTATGATTTCTCTGAAATAATTTTTGTTGAGTGGATAGATTTAAGTTGGGATAGTCGTTCAACATTCTACAAGAACAACGAACCATGGAGTATGATTTCTCTGAAATAATTTTTGTTGAGTGGATAGATTTAAGTTGGGATAGTCGTTCAACATTCTACAAGAACAACGAACCATGGAGTATGATTTCTCTGAAATAATTTTTGTTGAGTTTATAGATTTTAGTTATGGTAGTCGTTCAACATTCTACAAGAACAACTTACCATGGAGTATGATTTCTCTGAAATAATTTTTGTTGAGTGGATTGATTTTAGTTGGGATAGTCGTTCAACATTTTACAAGAACAACGAACCATGGAGTATGATTTCTCTGAAACCATGATAGATTTCAAATCGATCCTGACCAAGATGAGTCTGTGGTGTGAAATAATTTTTGTTGAGTGGATAGATTTTAGTTGGGATAGTCGTTCAACATTCTACAAGAACAACGAACCATGGAGTATGATTTCTCTGAAACCATGATAGATTTCAAATCGATCCTGACCAAGATGAGTCTGTGGTGTGAAATAATTTTTGTTGAGTGGATAGATTTTAGTTGGGGTAGTCGTTCAACATTCTACAAGAACAACGAACCATGGAGTATGGTTTCTCTGAAATAATTTTTGTTGAGTGGATAGATTTTAGTTGGGATAGTCGTTCAACATTCTACAAGAACAACGAACCATGGAGTATGATTTCTCTGAAACTATGATAGATTTCAAATCGATCCTGACCAAGATGAGTCTGTGGTGTGAAATAATTTTTGTTGAGTGGATAGATTTTAGTTGGGGTAGTCGTTCAACATTCAACAAGAACAACTTACCATAGAGTATGATTTCTCTGAAATAATTTTTGTTGAGTGGATAGATCTTAGTTGTGATAGTCGTTCAACATTCTACAAGAACAACGAACCTTGGAGTATGATTTCTCTGAAATAATTTTTGTTGAGTTAATAGATTTTAGTTGGGATAGTCGTTCAACATTCTACAAGAACAACTTACCATGGAGTATGATTTCTCTGAAATAATTTTTGTAGAGTGGATAGATTTTAGTTGGGATAGTCGTTCAACATTCTACAAGAACAACTTAAAATGGACTATGATTTCTCTGAAACCATGATAGATTTCAAATCGATCCTGACCAAGATGAGTCTGTGGTGTGAAATAATTTTTGTTGAGTGGATAGATTTTAGTTGGGATAGTCGTTCAACATTCTACAAGAACAACGAACCATGGAGTATGATTTCTCTGAAATAATTTTTGTTGAGTGGATAGATTTTAGTTATGGTAGTCGTTCAACATTCTACAAGAACAACTTACCATGGAGTATGATTTCTCTGAAATAATTTTTGTTGAGTGGATTGATTTTAGTTGGGATAGTCGTTCAACATTTTACAAGAACAACGAACCATGGAGTATGATTTCTCTGAAACCATGATAGATTTCAAATCGATCCTGACCAAGATGAGTCTGTGGTGTGAAATAATTTTTGTTGAGTGGATAGATTTTAGTTGGGATAGTCGTTCAACATTCTACAAGAACAACGAACCATGGAGTATGATTTCTCTGAAATAATTTTTGTTGAGTGGATAGATTTTAGTTGGGATAGTCGTTCAACATTCTACAAGAACAACGAACCATGGAGTATGATTTCTCTGAAATAATTTTTGTTGAGTGGATAGATTTTAGTTGGGGTAGTCGTTCAACATTCTACAAGAACAACGAACCATGGAGTATGATTTCTCTGAAATAATTTTTGTTGAGTGGGTTGGGATAGTCGTTCAACATTCTACAAGAACAACGAACCATGGAGTATGATTTTCTCTGAAATAATTTTTGTTGAGTGGATAGATTTTTAGTTATGGTAGTCGTTCAACATTCTACAAGAACAACTTACCATGGAGTATGATTTCTCTGAAATAATTTTTGTTGAGTGGATTGATTTTAGTTGGGATAGTCGTTCAACATTTTACAAGAACAACGAACCATGGAGTATGATTTCTCTGAAACCATGATAGATTTCAAATCGATCCTGACCAAGATGAGTCTGTGGTGTGAAATAATTTTTGTTGAGTGGATAGATTTTAGTTCGGGATAGTCGTTCAACATTCTACAAGAACAACGAACCATGGAGTATGATTTCTCTGAAATAATTTTTGTTGAGTGGATAGATTTTAGTTGGGATAGTCGTTCAACATTCTACAAGAACAACGAACCATGGAGTATGATTTCTCTGAAATAATTTTTGTTGAGTGGATAGATTTAAGTTGGGATAGTCGTTCAACATTCTACAAGAACAACGAACCATGGAGTATGATTTCTCTGAAATAATTTTTGTTGAGGGGATAGATTTAAGTTGGGATAGTCCGTTCAACATTCTACAAGAACAACGAACCATGGAGTATGATTTCTCTGAAACCATGATAGATTTCAAATCGATCCTGACCAAGATGAGTCTGTGGTGTGAAATAATTTTTGTTGAGTGGATAGATTTTAGTTGGGATAGTCGTTCAACATTCTACAACAACAGAACCATGGAGTATGATTTCTCTGAAATAATTTTTGTTGAGTGGATAGATTTTAGTTGGGATAGTCGTTCAACATTCTACAGAAGAACAACGCACCATGGAGTATGATTTCTCTGAAACCATGATAGATTTCAAATCGATCCTGACCAAGATGAGTCTGTGGTGTGAAATAATTTTTGTTGAGTGGATAGATTTTAGTTGGGATAGTCGTTCAACATTCTACAGGAACAACTTACCATGGACTATGATTTCTCTGAAACCATGATAGATTTCAAATCGATCCTGACCAAGATGAGTCTGTGGTGTGAAATAATTTTTGTTGAGTGGATAGATTTTAGTTGGGGTAGTCGTTCAACATTCTACAAGAACAAACTTACCATGGAGTATGATTTCTCTGAAATAATTTTTGTTGAGTGGATAGATTTTAGTTGGGATAGTCGTTCAACATTCTACAAGAACAACTTACCATGGAGTATGATTTCTCTGAAATAATTTTTGTTGAGTGGATAAATTTTAGTTGGGATAGTCGTTCAACATTCTACAAGAACAACTTACCATGGAGTATGATTTCTCTGAAACCATGATAGATTTCAAATCGATCCTGACCAGGATGAGTCTGTGGTGTGAAATAATTTTTGTTGAGTGGATAGATTTTAGTTGGGATAGTCGTTCAACATTCTACAAGAACAACGAACCATGGAGTATGATTTCTCTGAAATAATTTTTGTTGAGTGGATAGATTTTAGATTATGGTAGTCGTTCAACATTCTACAAGAACAACTTACCATGGAGTATGATTTCTCTGAAATAATTTTTGTTGAGTGGATTGATTTTAGTTGGGATAGTCGTTCAACATTTTACAAGAACAACGAACCATGGACTATGATTTCTCTGAAACCATGATAGATTTCAAATCGATCCTGACCAAGATGAGTCTGTGGTGTGAAATAATTTTTGTTGAGTGGATAGATTTTAGTTGGGCATAGTCGTTCAACATTCTTACAAGAACAACGAATCATGGAGTATGATTTCTCTGAAATAATTTTTGTTGAGTTGATAGATTTTAGTTGGGATAGTCGTTCAACATTCTACAAGAACAACGAACCATGGAGTATGATTTCTCTGAAACCATGATAGATTTCAAATCGATCCTGACCAAGATGAGTCTGTGGTGTGAAATACATTTTTGTTGAGTGGATAGATTTTAGTTAGGGGTAGTCGTTCAACATTCTACAAGAACAACTTACCATGGAGTATGATGTCTCTGAAATAATTTTTGTTGAGTGGATTGATTTTAGTTGGGATAGTCGTTCAACATTTTACAAGAACAACGAACCATGGAGTATGATTTCTCTGAAACCATGATGAGATTTCAAATCGATCCTGACCAAGATGAGTCTGTGGTGTGAAATAATTTTCTGTTGAGTGGATAGATTTTAGTTGGGATAGTCGTTCAACATTCTACAAGAACAACGAATCATGGAGTATGATTTCTCTGAAACCATGATAGATTTCAAATCGATCCTGACCAAGATGAGTCTGTGGTGTGAAATAATTTTTGTTGAGTGGATAGATTTTAGTTGGGATAGTCGTTCAACATTCTACAAGAACAACGAATCATGGAGTATGATTTCTCTGAAATAATTTTTGTTGAGTGGATAGATTTTAGTTGGGATAGTCGTTCAACATTCTACAAGAACAACGAACCATGGAGTATGATTTCTCTGAAACCATGATAGATTTCAAATCGATCCTGACCAAGATGAGTCTGTGGTGTGAAATAATTTTTGTTGAGTGGATAGATTTTAGTTGGGATAGTCGTTCAAACATTCTACAAGGACAACGAACCATGGAGTATGATTTCTCTGAAACCATGATAGATTTCAAATCGATCCTGACCAAGATGAGTCTGTGGTGTGAAATAATTTTTGTTGAGTGGATAGATTTTAGTTGGGATTAGTCGTTCAACATTCTACAAGAACAACGAACCATGGAGTATGATTTCTCTGAAATAATTTTTGTTGAGTTGATAGATTGTAGTTGGGATAGTCGTTCAACATTCTACAAGAACAACGAACCATGGAGTATGATTTCTCTGAAACTATGATAGATTTCAAATCGATCCTGACCAAGATGAGTCTGTGGTGTGAAATAATTTTTGTTGAGTGGATAGATTTTAGTTGGGGTAGTCGTTCAACATTCAACAAGAACAACTTACCATGGAGTATGATTTCTCTGAAATAATTTTTGTTGAGTGGATAGATCTTAGTTGTGATAGTCGTTCAACATTCTACAAGAACAACGAACCTTGGAGTATGATTTCTCTGAAATAATTTTTGTTGAGTTAATAGATTTTAGTTGGGATAGTCGTTCAACATTCTACAAGAACAACTTACCATGGAGTATGATTTCTCTGAAATAATTTTTGTAGAGTGGATAGATTTTAGTTGGGATAGTCGTTCAACATTCTACAAGAACAACTTGCCATGGACTATGATTTCTCTGAAACTATGATAGATTTCAAATCGATCCTGACCAAGATGAGTCTGTGGTGTGAAATAATTTTTGTTGAGTGGATAGATTTAAGTTGGGGTAGTCGTTCAACATTCTACAAGAACAACTTACCATGGACTATGATTTCTCTGAAACCATGATAGATTTCAAATCGATCCTGACCAAGATGAGTCTGTGGTGTGAAATAATTTTTGTTGAGTGGATAGATTTTAGTTGGGATAGTCGTTCAACATTCTACAAGAACAACGAACCATGGAGTATGATTTCTCTGAAATAATTTTTGTTGAGTGGATAGATTTTAGTTGGGATAGTCGTTCAACATTTTACAAGAACAACGAACCGTGTAGTATGATTTCTCTGAAACCATGATAGATTTCAAATCGATCCTTACCAAGATGAGTCTGTGGTGTGAAATAATTTTTGTTGAGTGGATAGATTTTAGTTGGGATAGTCGTTCAACATTCTACAAGAACAACTTACCATGGAGTATGATTTCTCTGAAATAATTTTTGTTGAGTGGATAGATTTTAGTTGGGATAGTCGTTCAACATTCTACAAGAACAACTTACCATGGAGTATGATTTCTCTGAAATAATTTTTGTTGAGTGGATAGATTTTCGTTGGGATAGACGTTCAACATTCTACAATAACAACTTATCATGGAGTATGATTTCTCTGAAACCATGATAGATTTCAAATCGATCCTGACCAAGATGAGTCTGTGGTGTGAAATAATTTTTGTTGAGTGGATAGATTTTAGTTAGTGGTAGTCGTTCAACATTCTACAAGAACAACTTACCATGGAGTATGATTTCTCTGCAACCATGATAGATTTCAAATCGATCCTGACCAAGATGAGTCTGTGGTGTGAAATAATATTTGTTGAGTGGATAGATTTTAGTTAGGGGTAGTCGTTCAACATTCTACAAGAACAACTTACCATGGACTATGACTTCTCTGAAACCATGATAGATTTCAAATCGATCCTGACCAAGATGAATCTGTGGTGTCAAATAATTTTTGTTGAGTGGATAGATTTTAGTTAGGGGTAGTCGTTCAACATTCTACAAGAACAACTTACCATGGACTATGACTACTCTGAAACCATGATAGATTTCAAATCGATCCTGACCAAGATGAGCCTGTGGTGTGAAATAATTTTTGTTGAGTGGATAGATTTTAGTTAGGGGTAGTCGTTCAACATTCTACAAGAACAACTTACCATGGAGTATGATTTCTCTGAAACCATGATAGATTTCAAATCGATCCTGACCAAGATGAGTCTGTTTTGTGAAATAATTTTTGTTGAGTGGATAGACTTTAGTTGGTTTAGTCGTTCAACATTCTACAAGAACAACGAACCACAGAGTATGATTTCTCTGAAATAATTTTTGTTGAGTGGATAGATTTTAGTTGGGATAGTCGTTCAACATTCTACAAGAACAACTTACCATGGAGTATGATTTCTCTGCAACCATGATAGATTTCAAATCGATCCTGACCAAGATGAGTCTGTGGTGTGAAATAATTTTTGTTGAATGGATAGATTTTAGTTAGGGGTAGTCGTTCAACATTCTACAAGAACAACTTAATATGGACTATGACTTCTCTGAAATAATTTTTGTTGAGTGGATAGTTTTTAGTTAGGGGTAGTCGTTCAACATTCTACAAGAACAACTTACCATGGACTATGATTTCTCTGAAACCATGATAGATTTCAAATCGATCCTGACCAAGATGAGTCTGTGGTGTGAAATAATTTTTGTTGAGTGGATAGATTTTAGTTAGGGGTAGTCGTTCAACATTCTACAAGAACAACTTACCATGGACTATGATTTCTCTGAAACCATGATAGATTTCAAATCGATCCTGACCAAGATGAGGCTGTGCTGTGAAATAATTTTTGTTGAGTGGATAGATTTTAGTTAGGGATAGTCGTTCAACATTCTACAAGAACAACTTACCATGGACTATGATTTCTCTGAAACCATGATAGATTTCAAATCGATCCTGACCAAGATGAGTCTGTGGTGTGAAATAATTTTTGTTGAGTGGATAGATTTTAGTTAGGGGTAGTCGTTCAACATTCTACAAGAACAACTTACCATGGAGTATGATTTCTCTGAAACCATGATAGATTTCAAATCGATCCTGACCAAGATGAGTCTGTGGTGTGAAATAATTTTTGTTGAGTGGATAGATTTTAGTTAGGGGTAGTCGTTCAACATTCTACAAGAACAACTTACCATGGAGTATGATTTCTCTGAAACCATGATAGATTTCAAATCGATAATGACCAAGATGAGTCTGTGGTGTGAAATAATTTTTGTTGAGTGGATAGATTTTAGTTGGGGTAGTCGTTCAACATTCTACAAGAACAACGAACCACAGAGTATGATTTCTCTGAAACCATGATAGATTTCAAATCGATCCTGACCAAGATGAGTCTGTGGTGTGAAATAATTTTTGTTGAGTGGATAGATTTTAATTAGGGGTAGTCGTTCAACATTCTACAAGAACAACTTACCATGGAGTATGATTTCTCTGAAACCATGATAGATTTCAAATCGATCCTGACCAAGATGAGTCTGTGGTGTGAAATAATTTTTGTTGAGTGGATAGATTTTAGTTGGGATAGTCGTTCAACATTCTACAAGAACAACTTACCATGGAGTATGATTTCTCTGAAATAATTTTTCTTGAGTGGATGGATTTTAGTTAGGGGTAGTCGTTCAACATTCTACAAGAACAACTTACCATTGAGTATGATTTCTCTGAAACCATGATAGATTTCAAATCGATCCTGACCAAGATGAGTCTGTGGTGTGAAATAATTTTTGTTGAGTGGATAGATTTTAGTTGGGGTAGTCGTTCAACATTCTACAAGAACAACGAACCACAGAGTATGATTTCTCTGAAACCATGATAAATTTCAAATCGATCCTGACCAAGATGAGTCTGTGGTGTGAAATAATTTTTGTTGAGTGGATAGATTTTAGTTAGGGGTAGTCGTTCAACATTCTACAAGAACAACTTACCATGGAGTATGATTTCTCTGAAACCATGATAGATTTCAAATCGATCCTGACCAAGATGAGTCTGTGGTGTGAAATAATTTTTGTTGAGTGGATAGATTTTAGTTAGGGGTAGTCGTTCAACATTCTACAAGAACAACTTAAACTGGAGTATGATTTCTCTAAAACCATGATAGATTTCAAATCGATCCTGACCAAGATGAATCTGTGGTGTGAAATAATTTTTGTTGAGTGGATAGATTTTAGTTAGGGGTAGTCGTTCAACATTCAACAAGAACAACTTACCATGGAGTATGATTTCTCTGAAATAATTTTTGTTGAGTGGATAGATTTTAGTTGGGGTAGTCGTTCAACATTCTACAAGAACCACTTACCATGGAGTATGATTTCTCTGAAATAAGTTTTGTTGAGTGAATAGATTTTAGTTGGGGTAGTCGTTCAACATTCTACAAGAACAACGAACCATGGAGTATGATTTCTCTGCAACCATGATAGATTTCAAATCGATCCTGACCAAAATGAGTCTGTGGTGTGAAATAATTTTTGTTGAGTGGATAGATTTTAGTTAGGGGTAGTCGTTCAACATTCTACAAGAACAACTTACCATGGAGTATGATTTCTCTGAAACCATGATAGATTTCAAATCGATCCTGACCAAGATGAGTCTGTGGTGTGAAATAATTTTTGTTGAGTGGATAGATTTTAGTTAGGGGTAGTCGTTCAACATTCTACAAGAACAACTTACCATGGAGTTTGATTTCTCTAAAACCATGATAGATTTCAAATCGATCCTGACCAAGATGAATCTGTGGTGTGAAATAATTTTTGTTGAGTGGATAGATTTTAGTTGGGATAGTCGTTCAACATTCTACAAGAACAACTTACCATGGAGTATGATTTCTCTGAAATAATTTTTGTTGAGTGGATAGATTTTAGTTGGGGTAGTCGTTCAACATTCTACAAGAACAACGAACCATGGACTATGATTTCTCTGAAACCATGATAGATTTCAAATCGATCCTGACCAAGATGAGTCTGTGGTGTGAAATAATTTTTGTTGAGTGGATAGATTTTAGTTGGAGTAGTCGTTCAATATTCTACAAGAACAACTTACCATGGAGTATGATTTCTCTGAAACCATGATAGATTTCAAATCGATCCTGACCAAGATGAATCTGTGGTGTGAAATAATTTTTGTTGCGTGGATAGATTTTAGTTGGGATAGTCGTTCAACATTCTACAAGAACAACTTACCATGGAGTATGATTTCTCTGAAATAATTTTTGTTGAGTGGATAGATTTTAGTTGGGGTAGTCGTTCAACATTCTACAAGAACAACGAACCATGGACTATGATTTCTCTGAAACCATGATAGATTTCAAATCGATCCTGACCAAGATGAGTCTGTGGTGTGAAATAATTTTTGTTGAGTGGATAGATTTTAGTTGGGATAGTCGTTCAACATTCTACAAGAACAACTTACCATGGAGTATGATTTCTCTGAAATAATTTTTGTTGAGTGGATAGATTTTAGTTGGGGTAGTCGTTCAACATTCTACAAGAACAACGAACCATGGACTATGATTTCTCTGAAACCATGATAGATTTCAAATCGATCCTGACCAAGATGAGTCTGTGGTGTGAAATAATTTTTGTTGAGTGGATAGATTTTAGTTAGGGGTAGTCGTTCAACATTCTACAAGAACAACTTACCATGGAGTATGATTTCTCTAAAACCATGATAGATTTCAAATCGATCCTAACCAAGATGAATCTGTGGTGTGAAATAATTTTTGTTGCGTGGATAGATTTTAGTTGGGATAGTCGTTCAACATTCTACAAGAACAACTTACCATGGAGTATGATTTCTCTGAAATAATTTTTGTTGAGTGGATAGATTTTAGTAGGGGTAGTCGTTCAACATTCTACAAGAACAACGAACCATGGACTATGATTTCTCTGAAACCATGATAGATTTCAAATCGATCCTGACCAAGATGAGTCTGTGGTGTGAAATAATTTTTGTTGAGTGGATAGATTTTAGTTGGGGTAGTCGTTCCACATTCTACAAGAACAACTTACCATGGACTATGATTTCTCTGAAACCATGATAGATTTCAAATCGATCCTGACCAAGATGAGTCTGTGGTGTGAAATACTTTTTGTTGAGTGGATAGATTTTAGTTGGGGTAGTCGTTCAACATTCTTCAAGAACAACGAACCATGGAGTATGATTTCTCTGCAACCATGATAGATTTCAAATCGATCCTGACCAAAATGAGTCTGTGGTGTGAAATAATTTTTGTTGAGTGGATAGATTTTAGTTAGGGGTAGTCGTTCAACATTCTACAAGAACAACTTACCATGGAGTATGATTTCTCTGAAACCATGATAGATTTCAAATCGATCCTGACCAAGATGAGTCTGTGGTGTGAAATAATTTTTGTTGAGTGGATAGATTTTAGTTAGGGGTAGTCGTTCAACATTCTACAAGAACAACTTACCATGGAGTATGATTTCTCTAAAACCATGATAGATTTCAAATCGATCCTGATCCTGACCAAGATGAATCTGTGGTGTGAAATAATTTTTGTTGCGTGGATAGATTTTAGTTGGGATAGTCGTTCAACATTCTACAAGAACAACTTACCATGGAGTATGATTTCTCTGAAATAATTTTTGTTGAGTGGATAGATTTTAGTAGGGGTAGTCGTTCAACATTCTACAAGAACAACGAACCATGGACTATGATTTCTCTGAAACCATGATAGATTTCAAATCGATCCTGACCAAGATGAGTCTGTGGTGTGAAATAATTTTTGTTGAGTGGATAGATTTTAGTTGGGGTAGTCGTTCCACATTCTACAAGAACAACTTACCATGGACTATGATTTCTCTGAAACCATGATAGATTTCAAATCGATCCTGACCAAGATGAGTCTGTGGTGTGAAATAATTTTTGTTGAGTGGATAGATTTTAGTTGGGGTAGTCGTTCAACATTCTACAAGAACAACTTACCATGGACTATGATTTCTCTGAAACCATGATAGATTTCAAATCGATCCTGACCAAGATGAGTCTGTGGTGTGAAATAATTTTTGTTGAGTGGATAGATTTTAGTTGGGATAGTCGTTCAACATTCTACAAGAACAACTTACCATGGAGTATGATTTCTCTGAAATAATTTTTGTTGAGTGGATAGATTTTAGTTGGGATAGTCGTTCAACATTCTACAAGAACAACTTACCATGGAGTATGATTTCTCTGAAATAATTTTTGTTGAGTGGATAGATTTTAGTTGGGATAGTCGTTCAACATTCTACAAGAACAACTTACCATGGAGTATGATTTCTCTGAAACCATGGTAGATTTCAAATCGATCCTGACCAAGATGAGTCTGTGGTGTAAAATAATTTTTGTTGAGTGGATAGATTTTAGTTGGGATAGTCGTTCAACATTCTACAAGAACAACGAAACATGGAGTATGATTTCTCTGAAACCGTGATAGATTTCAAATCGATCCTGACCAAGATGAGTCTGTGGTGTGAAATAATTTTTGTTGAGTGGATAGATTTTAGTTGGGATAGTCGTTCAACATTCTACAAGAACAACTTACCATGGAGTATGATTTCTCTGAAATAAGTTTTGTTGAGTGGATAGATTTCAGTTGGGATAGTCGTTCAACATTCTACAAGAACAACGAACCATGGAGTATGATTTCTCTGAAACCATGATAGATTTCAAATCGATCCTGACCAAGATGAGTCTGTGTTGTGAAATAATTTTTGTTGAGTGGATAGATTTTAGTTGGGGTAGTCGTTCAACATTCTACAAGAACAACGAACCATGGAGTATGATTTCTCTGAAATAATTTTTGTTGAGTGGATAGATTTTAGTTGGGGTAGTCGTTCAACATTTTACAAGAACAACTTACCATGGAGTATGATTTCTCTGAAACCATGATAGATTTCAAATCGATCCTGACCAAGATGAGTCTGTGGTGTGAAATAATTTTTGTTGAGTGGATAGATTTTAGTTGGGATAGTCGTTCAACATTCTACAAGAACAACGAACCATGGAGTATGATTTCTCTGAAACCATCATAGATTTCAAATCGATCCTGACCAAGATGAGTCTGTGGTGTGAAATAATTTTTGTTGAGTGGATAGATTTTAGTTGGAGTACTCGTTCAACATTCTACAAGAACAACTTACCATGGAGTATGATTTCTCTGAAATAATTTTTGTTGAGTGGATAGATTTTAGTTGGGATAGTCGTTCAACATTCTACAAGAACAACTTATCATGGACTATGATTTCTCTCAAACCATGATAGATTTCAAATCGATCCTGACCAAGATGAGTCTGTGGTGTGAAATAATTTTTGTTGAGTGGATAGATTTTAGTTGGGATAGTCGTTCAACATTCTACAAGAACAACGAACCATGGAGTATGATTTCTCTGAAATAATTTTTGTTGAGTGGATAGATTTTAGTTGGGGTAGTCGTTCAACATTTTACAAGAACAACTTACCATGGAGTATGATTTCTCTGAAACCATGATAGATTTCAAATCGATCCTGACCAAGATGAGTCTGTGGTGTGAAATAATTTTTGTTGAGTGGATAGATTTTAGTTGGGATAGTCGTTCAACATTCTACAAGAACAACTTACCATGGACTATGATTTCTCTGAAACCATGATAGATTTCAAATCGATCCTGACCAAGATGAGTCTGTGGTGTGAAATAATTTTTGTTGAGTGGATAGATTTTAGTTAGGGGTAGTCGTTCAACATTCTACAAGAACAACTTACCATGGAGTATGACTTCTCTGAAACCATGATAGATTTCAAATCGATCCTGACCAAGATGAGTCTGTGGTGTGAAATAATTTTTGTTGAGTGGATAGATTTTAGTTAGGGGTAGTCGTTCAACATTCTACAAGAACAACTTACCATGGAGTATGATTTCTCTGAAACCATGATAGATTTCAAATCGATAATGACCAAGATGAGTCTGTGGTGTGAAATAATTTTTGTTGAGTGGATAGATTTTAGTTGGGGTAGTCGTTCAACATTCTACAAGAACAACGAACCACAGAGTATGATTTCTCTGAAACCATGATAGATTTCAAATCGATCCTGACCAAGATGAGTCTGTGGTGTGAAATAATTTTTGTTGAGTGGATAGATTTTAATTAGGGGTAGTCGTTCAACATTCTACAAGAACAACTTACCATGGAGTATGATTTCTCTGAAACCATGATAGATTTCAAATCGATCCTGACCAAGATGAGTCTGTGGTGTGAAATAATTTTTGTTGAGTGGATAGGTTTTAGTTAGGGGTAGTCGTTCAACATTCTACAAGAACAACTTAACATGGAGTATGATTTCTCTAAAACCATGATAGATTTCAAATCGATCCTGACCAAGATGAATCTGTGGTGTGAAATAATTTTTGTTGAGTGGATAGATTTTAGTTGGGATAGTCGTTCAACATTCTACAAGAACAACTTACCATGGAGTATGATTTCTCTGAAATAATTTTTGTTGAGTGGATAGATTTTAGTTAGGGGTAGTCGTTCAACATTCTACAAGAACAACTTACCATTGAGTATGATTTCTCTGAAACCATGATAGATTTCAAATCGATCCTGACCAAGATGAGTCTGTGGTGTGAAATAATTTTTGTTGAGTGGATAGATTTTAGTTGGGGTAGTCGTTCAACATTCTACAAGAACAACGAACCACAGAGTATGATTTCTCTGAAACCATGATAAATTTCAAATCGATCCTGACCAAGATGAGTCTGTGGTGTGAAATAATTTTTGTTGAGTGGATAGATTTTAGTTAGGGGTAGTCGTTCAACATTCTACAAGAACAACTTACCATGGAGTATGATTTCTCTGAAACCATGATAGATTTCAAATCGATCCTGACCAAGATGAGTCTGTGGTGTGAAATAATTTTTGTTGAGTGGATAGATTTTAGTTAGGGGTAGTCGTTCAACATTCTACAAGAACAACTTACCATGGAGTATGATTTCTCTAAAACCATGATAGATTTCAAATCGATCCTGACCAAGATGAATCTGTGGTGTGAAATAATTTTTGTTGAGTGTATAGATTTTAGTTAGGGGTAGTCGTTCAACATTCAACAAGAACAACTTACCATCGAGTATGATTTCTCTGAAATAATTTTTGTTGAGTGGATAGATTTTAGTTGGGGTAGTCGTTCAACATTCTACAAGAACCACTTACCATGGAGTATGATTTCTCTGAAATAAGTTTTGTTGAGTGAATAGATTTTAGTTGGGGTAGTCGTTCAACATTCTACAAGAACAACGAACCATGGAGTATGATTTCTCTGCAACCATGATAGATTTCAAATCGATCCTGACCAAAATGAGTCTGTGGTGTGAAATAATTTTTGTTGAGTGGATAGATTTTAGTTAGGGGTAGTCGTTCAACATTCTACAAGAACAACTTACCATGGAGTATGATTTCTCTGAAACCATGATAGATTTCAAATCGATCCTGACCAAGATGAGTCTGTGGTGTGAAATAATTTTTGTTGAGTGGATAGATTTTAGTTAGGGGTAGTCGTTCAACATTCTACAAGAACAACTTACCATGGAGTATGATTTCTCTAAAACCATGATAGATTTCAAATCGATCCTGACCAAGATGAATCTGTGGTGTGAAATAATTTTTGTTGAGTGGATAGATTTTAGTTGGGATAGTCGTTCAACATTCTACAAGAACAACTTACCATGGAGTATGATTTCTCTGAAATAATTTTTGTTGAGTGGATAGATTTTAGTTGGGGTAGTCGTTCAACATTCTACAAGATCAACGAACCATGGACTATGATTTCTCTGAAACCATGATAGATTTCAAATCGATCCTGACCAAGATGAGTCTGTGGTGTGAAATAATTTTTGTTGAGTGGATAGATTTTAGTTGGGGTAGTCGTTCAATATTCTACAAGAACAACTTACCATGGAGTATGATTTCTCTGAAACCATGATAGATTTCAAATCGATCCTGACCAAGATGAGTCTGTGGTGTGAAATAATTTTTGTTGAGGGGATAGATTTTAGTTAGGGGTAGTCGTTCAACATTCAACAAGAACAACTTACCATGGAGTATGATTTCTCTGAAATAATTTTTGTTGAGTGGATAGATTTTAGTTGGGGTAGTCGTTCAACATTCTACAAGAACAACTTACCATGGAGTATGATTTCTCTGAAATAAGTTTTGTTGAGTGAATAGATTTTAGTTGGGGTAGTCGTTCAACATTCTACAAGAACAACGAACCATGGAGTATGATTTCTCTGCAACCATGATAGATTTCAAATCGATCCTGACCAAAATGAGTCTGTGGTGTGAAATAATTTTTGTTGAGTGGATAGATTTTAGTTGGGGTAGTCGTTCAACATTCTACAAGAACAACTTAACATGGACTATGATTTCTCTGAAACCATGATAGATTTCAAATCGATCCTGACCAAGATGAGTCTGTGGTGTGAAATAATTTTTGTTGAGTGGATAGATTTTAGTTGGGATAGTCGTTCAACATTCTACAAGAACAACTTACCATGGAGTATGATTTCTCTGAAATAATTTTTGTTGAGTGGATAGATTTTAGTTGGGATAGTCGTTCAACATTCTACAAGAACAACTTACCATGGAGTATGATTTCTCTGAAACCATGGTAGATTTCAAATCGATCCTGACCAAGATGAGTCTGTGGTGTAAAATAATTTTTGTTGAGTGGATAGATTTTAGTTGGGATAGTCGTTCAACATTCTACAAGAACAACGAACCATGGAGTATGATTTCTCTGAAACCGTGATAGATTTCAAATCGATCCTGACCAAGATGAGTCTGTGGTGTGAAATAATTTTTGTTGAGTGGATAGATTTTAGTTGGGATAGTCGTTCAACATTCTACAAGAACAACTTACCATGGAGTATGATTTCTCTGAAATAAGTTTTGTTGAGTGGATAGATTTCAGTTGGGATAGTCGTTCAACATTCTACAAGAACAACGAACCATGGAGTATGATTTCTCTGAAACCATGATAGATTTCAAATCGATCCTGACCAAGATGAGTCTGTGTTGTGAAATAATTTTTGTTGAGTGGATAGATTTTAGTTGGGGTAGTCGTTCAACATTCTACAAGAACAACTTACCATGGAGTATGATTTCTCTGAAATAAGTTTTGTTGAGTGAATAGATTTTAGTTGGGGTAGTCGTTCAACATTCTACAAGAACAACGAACCATTTAGTATGATTTCTCTGCAACCATGATAGATTTCAAATCGATCCTGACCAAAATGAGTCTGTGGTGTGAAATAATTTTTGTTGAGTGGATAGATTTTAGTTAGGGGTAGTCGTTCAACATTCTACAAGAACAACTTACCATGGAGTATGATTTCTCTGAAACCATGATAGATTTCAAATCGATCCTGACCAAGATGAGTCTGTGGTGTGAAATAATTTTTGTTGAGTGGATAGATTTTAGTTAGGGGTAGTCGTTCAACATTCTACAAGAACAACTTACCATGGAGTATGATTTCTCTAAAACCATGATAGATTTCAAATCGATCCTGACCAAGATGAATCTGTGGTGTGAAATAATTTTTGTTGAGTGGATAGATTTTAGTTGGGATAGTCGTTCAACATTCTACAAGAACAACTTACCATGGAGTATGATTTCTCTGAAATAATTTTTGTTGAGTGGATAGATTTTAGTAGGGGTAGTCGTTCAACATTCTACAAGAACAACGAACCATGGACTATGATTTCTCTGAAACCATGATAGATTTCAAATCGATCCTGACCAAGATGAGTCTGTGGTGTGAAATAATTTTTGTTGAGTGGATAGATTTTAGTTGGGGTAGTCGTTCCACAATCTACAAGAACAACTTACCATGGACTATGATTTCTCTGAAACCATGATAGATTTCAAATCGATCCTGACCAAGATGAGTCTGTGGTGTGAAATAATTTTTGTTGAGTGGATAGATTTTAGTTGGGGTAGTCGTTCAACATTCTACAAGAACAACTTAACATGGACTATGATTTCTCTGAAACCATGATAGATTTCAAATCGATCCTGACCAAGATGAGTCTGTGGTGTGAAATAATTTTTGTTGAGTGGATAGATTTTAGTTGGGATAGTCGTTCAACATTCTACAAGAACAACTTACCATGGAGTATGATTTCTCTGAAACAATTTTTGTTGAGTGGATAGATTTTAGTTGGGATAGTCGTTCAACATTCTACAAGAACAACTTACCATGGAGTATGATTTCTCTGAAATAATTTTTGTTGAGTGGATAGATTTTAGTTGGGATAGTCGTTCAACATTCTACAAGAACAACTTACCATGGAGTATGATTTCTCTGAAACCATGGTAGATTTCAAATCGATCCTGACCAAGATGAGTCTGTGGTGTAAAATAATTTTTGTTGAGTGGATAGATTTTAGTTGGGATAGTCGTTCAACATTCTACAAGAACAACGAACCATGGAGTATGATTTCTCTGAAACCGTGATAGATTTCAAATCGATCCTGACCAAGATGAGTCTGTGGTGTGAAATAATTTTTGTTGAGTGGATAGATTTTAGTTGGGATAGTCGTTCAACATTCTACAAGAACAACTTACCATGGAGTATGATTTCTCTGAAATAAGTTTTGTTGAGTGGATAGATTTCAGTTGGGATAGTCGTTCAACATTCTACAAGAACAACGAACCATGGAGTATGATTTCTCTGAAACCATGATAGATTTCAAATCGATCCTGACCAAGATGAGTCTGTGTTGTGAAATAATTTTTGTTGAGTGGATAGATTTTAGTTGGGGTAGTCGTTCAACATTCTACAAGAACAACGAACCATGGAGTATGATTTCTCTGAAATAATTTTTGTTGAGTGGATAGATTTTAGTTGGGGTAGTCGTTCAACATTTTACAAGAACAACTTACCATGGAGTATGATTTCTCTGAAACCATGATAGATTTCAAATCGATCCTGACCAAGATGAGTCTGTGGTGTGAAATAATTTTTGTTGAGTGGATAGATTTTAGTTGGGATAGTCGTTCAACATTCTACAAGAACAACGAACCATGGAGTATGATTTCTCTGAAACCATGATAGATTTCAACTCGATCCTGACCAAGATGAGTCTGTGGTGTGAAATAATTTTTGTTGAGTGGATAGATTTTAGTTGGAGTACTCGTTCAACATTCTACAAGAACAACTTACCATGGAGTATGATTTCTCTGAAATAATTTTTGTTGAGTGGATAGATTTTAGTTGGGATAGTCGTTCAACATTCTACAAGAACAACTTATCATGGACTATGATTTCTCTCAAACCATGATAGATTTCAAATCGATCCTGACCAAGATGAGTCTGTGGTGTGAAATAATTTTTGTTGAGTGGATAGATTTTAGTTGGGATAGTCGTTCAACATTCTACAAGAACAACGAACCATGGAGTATGATTTCTCTGAAATAATTTTTGTTGAGTGGATAGATTTTAGTTGGGGTAGTCGTTCAACATTTTACAAGAACAACTTACCATGGAGTATGATTTCTCTGAAACCATGATAGATTTCAAATCGATCCTGACCAAGATGAGTCTGTGGTGTGAAATAATTTTTGTTGAGTGGATAGATTTTAGTTGGGATAGTCGTTCAACATTCTACAAGAACAACTTACCATGGAGTATGATTTCTCTGAAACCATGATAGATTTCAAATCGATCCTGACCAAGATGAGTCTGAGGTGTGAAATAATGTTTGTTGAGTGGATAGATTTTAGTTAGGGGTAGTCGTTCAACATTCTACAAGAACAACTTACCATGGAGTATGATTTCTCTGAAATAATTTTTGTTGAGTGGATAGATTTTAGTTGGGATAGTCGTTCAACATTCTACAAGAACAACTTACCATGGACTATGATTTCTCTCAAACCATGATAGATTTCAAATCGATCCTTACCAAGATGAGTCTGTGGTGTGAAATAATTTTTGTTGAGTGGATAGATTTTAGTTGGGATAGTCGTTCAACATTCTACAAGAACAACTTACCATGGAGTATGATTTCTCTGAAATAATTTTTGTTGAGTGGATAGATTTTAGTTGGGATAGTCGTTCAACATTCTACAAGAACAACTTATCATGGACTATGACTTCTCTCAAACCATGATAGATTTCAAATCGATCCTGACCAAGATGAGTCTGTGGTGTGAAATAATTTTTGTTGAGTGGATAGATTTTAGTTGGGATAGTCGTTCAACATTCTACAAGAACAACGAACCATGGAGTATGATTTCTCTGAAATAAGTTTTGTTGAGTGGATAGATTTCAGTTGGGATAGTCGTTCAACATTCTACAAGAACAACGAACCATGGAGTATGATTTCTCTGAAACCATGATAGATTTCAAATCGATCCTGACCAAGATGAGTCTGTGTTGTGAAATAATTTTTGTTGAGTGGATAGATTTTAGTTGGGGTAGTCGTTCAACATTCTACAAGAACAACGAACCATGGAGTATGATTTCTCTGAAATAATTTTTGTTGAGTGGATAGATTTTAGTTGGGGTAGTCGTTCAACATTTTACAAGAACAACTTACCATGGAGTATGATTTCTCTGAAACCATGATAGATTTCAAATCGATCCTGACCAAGATGAGTCTGTGGTGTGAAATAATTTTTGTTGAGTGGATAGATTTTAGTTGGGATAGTCGTTCAACATTCTACAAGAACAACGAACCATGGAGTATGATTTCTCTGAAACCATGATAGATTTCAACTCGATCCTGACCAAGATGAGTCTGTGGTGTGAAATAATTTTTGTTGAGTGGATAGATTTTAGTTGGAGTACTCGTTCAACATTCTACAAGAACAACTTACCATGGAGTATGATTTCTCTGAAATAATTTTTGTTGAGTGGATAGATTTTAGTTGGGATAGTCGTTCAACATTCTACAAGAACAACTTATCATGGACTATGATTTCTCTCAAACCATGATAGATTTCAAATCGATCCTGACCAAGATGAGTCTGTGGTGTGAAATAATTTTTGTTGAGTGGATAGATTTTAGTTGGGATAGTCGTTCAACATTCTACAAGAACAACGAACCATGGAGTATGATTTCTCTGAAATAATTTTTGTTGAGTGGATAGATTTTAGTTGGGGTAGTCGTTCAACATTTTACAAGAACAACTTACCATGGAGTATGATTTCTCTGAAACCATGATAGATTTCAAATCGATCCTGACCAAGATGAGTCTGTGGTGTGAAATAATTTTTGTTGAGTGGATAGATTTTAGTTGGGATAGTCGTTCAACATTCTACAAGAACAACTTACCATGGAGTATGATTTCTCTGAAACCATGATAGATTTCAAATCGATCCTGACCAAGATGAGTCTGAGGTGTGAAATAATGTTTGTTGAGTGGATAGATTTTAGTTAGGGGTAGTCGTTCAACATTCTACAAGAACAACTTACCATGGAGTATGATTTCTCTGAAATAATTTTTGTTGAGTGGATAGATTTTAGTTGGGATAGTCGTTCAACATTCTACAAGAACAACTTACCATGGACTATGATTTCTCTCAAACCATGATAGATTTCAAATCGATCCTTACCAAGATGAGTCTGTGGTGTGAAATAATTTTTGTTGAGTGGATAGATTTTAGTTGGGATAGTCGTTCAACATTCTACAAGAACAACTTACCATGGAGTATGATTTCTCTGAAATAATTTTTGTTGAGTGGATAGATTTTAGTTCGGGTAGTCGTTCAACATTCTACAAGAACAACTTACCATGGACTATGATTTCTCTGAAACCATGATAGATTTCAAATCGATCCTGACCAAGATGAGTCTGTGGTGTGAAATAATTTTTGTTGAGTGGATAGATTTTAGTTGGGGTAGTCGTTCAACATTCTACAAGAACAACTTACCATGGACTATGATTTCTCTGAAACCATGATAGATTTCAAATCGATTATGACCAAGATGAGTCTGTGGTGTGAAATAATTTTTGTTGAGTGGATAGATTTTAGTTGGGATAGTCGTTCAACATTCTTCAAGAACAACTTACCATGGGGTATGATTTCTCTGAAATAATTTTTGTTGAGTGGATAGATTTTAGTTGGGGTAGTCGATCAACATTCTACAAGAACAACGAACCATGGACTATGATTTCTCTGAAACCATGATAGATTTCAAATCGATCCTGACCAAGATGAGTCTGTGGTGTGAAATAATTTTTGTTGAGTGGATAGATTTTAGTTGGGGTAGTCGTTCCACATTCTACAAGAACAACTTACCATGGACTATGATTTCTCTGAAACCATGATAGATTTCAAATCGATCCTGACCAAGATGAGTCTGTGGTGTGAAATAATTTTTGTTGAGTGGATAGATTTTAGTTGGGATAGTCGTTCAACATTCTACAAGAACAACGAACCATGAAGTATGATTTCTCTGAAACCATGATAGATTTCAAATCGATCCTGACCAAGATGAGTCTGTGGTGTGAAATAATTTTTGTTGAGTGGATAGATTTTAGTTGGAGTACTCGTTCAACATTCTACAAGAACAACTTACCATGGAGTATGATTTCTCTGAAATAATTTTTGTTGAGTGGATAGATTTTAGTTGGGATAGTCGTTCAACATTCTACAAGAACAACTTACCATGGACTATGATTTCTCTCACACCATGATAGATTTCAAATCGATCCTGACCAAGATGAGTCTGTGGTGTGAAATAATTTTTGTTGAGTGGATAGATTTTAGTTGGGATAGTCGTTCAACATTCTACAAGAACAACTTACCATGGAGTATGATTTCTCTGAAATAATTTTTGTTGAGTGGATAGATTTTAGTTGGGGTAGTCGTTCAACATTCTACAAGAACAACTTACCATGGACTATGATTTCTCTGAAACCATGATAGATTTCAAATCGATCCTGACCAAGATGAGTCTGTGGTGTGAAATAATTTTTGTTGAGTGGATAGATTTTAGTTGGGGTAGTCGTTCAACATTCTACAAGAACAACTTACCATGGACTATGATTTCTCTGAAACCATGATAGATTTCAAATCGATCCTGACCAAGATGAGTCTGTGGTGTGAAATAATTTTTGTTGAGTGGATAGATTTTAGTTGGGGTAGTCGTTCAACATTCTACAAGAACAACCTACCATGGAGTATGATTTCTCTGAAACCATGATAGATTTCAAATCGATCCTGACCAAGATGAGTCTGTGGTGTGAAATAATTTTTGTTGAGTGGATAGATTTTAGTTGGGATAGTCGTTCAACATTCTACAAGAACAACTTACCATGGGGTATGATTTCTCTGAAATAATTTTTGTTGAGTGGATAGATTTTAGTTGGGATAGTCGTTCAACATTCTACAAGAACAACTTACCATGGAGTATGATTTCTCTGAAATAATTTTTGTTGAGTGGATAGATTTTAGTTGGGATAGTCGTTCAACATTCTACAAGAACAACTTACCATGGAGTATGATTTCTCTGAAACCATGATAGATTTCAAATCGATCCTGAGCAAGATGAGTCTGTGGTGTGAAATAATTTTTGTTGAGTGAATAGATTTTAGTTGGGATAGTCGTTCAACATTCTACAAGAACAACTTACCATGGACTATGATTTCTCTGAAATAATTTTTGTTGAGTGGATAGATTTTAGTTGGGGTAGTCGCTCAACATTCTACAAGAACAACGAATCATGGAGTATGATTTCTCTGAAATAATTTTTGTTGAGTGGATAGATTTTAGTTGGGATAGTCGTTCAACATTCTACAAGAACAACGAACCATGGAGTATGATTTCTCTGAAATAATTTTTGTTGAGTGGATAGATTTTAGTTGTGGTAGTCGTTCAACATTCTACAAGAACAGCTTACCATGGAGTATGATTTCTCTGAAATAATTTTTGTTGAGTGGATAGATTTTAGTTGGGATAGTCGTTCAACATTTTACAAGAACAACGAATCATGGAGTATGATTTCTCTGCAACCATGATAGATTTCAAATCGATCCTGACCAAGATGAGTCTGTGATGTGAAATAATTTTTGTTGAGTGGATAGAGTTTAGTTGGGGTAGTCGTTCAACATTCTACAAGAACAAGTTACCATGGAGTATGATTTCTCTGAAACCATGATAGATTTCAAATCGATCCTGACCAAGATGAGTCTGTGGTGTGAAATAATTTTTGTTGAGTGGATAGATTTTAGTTAGGGGTAGTCGTTCAACATTCTACAAGAACAACTTACCATGGAGTATGATTTCTCTGAAACCATGATAGATTTCAAATCGATCCTGACCAAGATGAGTCTGTGGTGTGAAATAATTTTTGTTGAGTGGATAGATTTTAGTTGGGATAGTCGTTCAACATTCTACAAGAACAACGAACCATGGAGTATGATTTCTCTGAAACCGTGATAGTGGATAGATTTTAGTTGGGGTAGTCGTTCAACATTCTACAAGAACAACTTACCATGGAGTATGATTTCTCTGAAACCATGATAGATGTCAAATCGATCCTGACCAAGATGAGTCTGTGGTGTGAAATAATTTTTTTTGAGTGGATAGATTTTAGTTTTGGTAGTCGTTCAACATTCTACAAGAACAACTTACCATGGACTATGATTTCTCTGAAACCATGAAGAACAACGAACCATGGAGTATGATTTCTCTGAAACCATGATAGTGGATAGATTTTAGTTGGGGTAGTCGTTCAACATTCTACAAGAACAACTTACCATGGAGTATGATTTCTCTGAAACCATGATAGATTTCAAATCGATCCTGACCAAGATGAGTCTGTGGTGTGAAATAATTTTTTTGAGTGGATAGATTTTAGTTTTGGTAGTCGTTCAACATTCTACAAGAACAACTTACCATGGACTATGATTTCTCTGAAACCATGATAGATTTCAAATCGATCCTGACCAAGATGAGTCTGTGGTGAGAAATAATGTTTGTTGAGTGGATAGATTTTAGTTGGGGTAGTCGTTCAACATTCTACAAGAACAACTTACCATGGAGTATGATTTCTCTGAAACCATGATAGATTTCAAATCGATCCTGACCAAGATGAGTCTGTGGTGTGAAATAATTTTTGTTGAGTGGATAGATTTTAGTTGGGATAGTCGTTCAACATTCTACAAGAACAACTTACCATGGGGTATGATTTCTCTGAAATAATTTTTGTTGAGTGGATAGATTTTAGTTGGGATAGTCGTTCAACATTCTACAAGAACAACTTACCATGGAGTATGATTTCTCTGAAATAATTTTTGTTGAGTGGATAGATTTTAGTTGGGATAGTCGTTCAACATTCTACAAGAACAACTTACCATGGAGTATGATTTCTCTGAAACCATGATAGATTTCAAATCGATCCTGACCAAGATGAGTCTGTGGTGTGAAATAATTTTTTTGAGTGGATAGATTTTAGTTTTGGTAGTCGTTCAACATTCTACAAGAACAACTTACCATGGACTATGATTTCTCTGAAACCATGAAGAACAACGAACCATGGAGTATGATTTCTCTGAAACCATGATAGTGGATAGATTTTAGTTGGGGTAGTCGTTCAGCATTCTACAAGAACAACTTACCATGGAGTATGATTTCTCTGAAACCATGATAGATTTCAAATCGATCCTGACCAAGATGAGTCTGTGGTGTGAAATAATTTTTTTGAGTGGATAGATTTTAGTTTTGGTAGTCGTTCAACATTCTACAAGAACAACTTACCATGGACTATGATTTCTCTGAAACCATGATAGATTTCAAATCGATCCTGACCAAGATGAGTCTGTGGTGAGAAATAATGTTTGTTGAGTGGATAGATTTTAGTTGGGGTAGTCGTTCAACATTCTACAAGAACAACTTACCATGGAGTATGATTTCTCTGAAACCATGATAGATTTCAAATCGATCCTGACCAAGATGAGTCTGTGGTGTGAAATAATTTTTGTTGAGTGGATAGATTTTAGTTGGGATAGTCGTTCAACATTCTACAAGAACAACTTACCATGGGGTATGATTTCTCTGAAATAATTTTTGTTGAGTGGATAGATTTTAGTTGGGATAGTCGTTCAACATTCTACAAGAACAACTTACCATGGAGTATGATTTCTCTGAAATAATTTTTGTTGAGTGGATAGATTTTAGTTGGGATAGTCGTTCAACATTCTACAAGAACAACTTACCATGGAGTATGATTTCTCTGAAACCATGATAGATTTCAAATCGATCCTGACCAAGATGAGTCTGTGGTGTGAAATAATTTTTGTTGAGTGAATAGATTTTAGTTGGGATAGTCGTTCAACATTCTACAAGAACAACTTACCATGGACTATGATTTCTCTGAAATAATTTTTGTTGAGTGGATAGATTTTAGTTGGGGTAGTCGCTCAACATTCTACAAGAACAACGAATCATGGAGTATGATTTCTCTGAAATAATTTTTGTTGAGTGGATAGATTTTAGTTGGGATAGTCGTTCAACATTCTACAAGAACAACGAACCATGGAGTATGATTTCTCTGAAATAATTTTTGTTGAGTGGATAGATTTTAGTTGTGGTAGTCGTTCAACATTCTACAAGAACAGCTTACCATGGAGTATGATTTCTCTGAAATAATTTTTGTTAAGTGGATAGATTTTAGTTGGGATAGTCGTTCAACATTTTACAAGAACAGCGAATCATGGAGTATGATTTCTCTGCAACCATGATAGATTTCAAATCGATCCTGACCAAGATGAGTCTGTGATGTGAAATAATTTTTGTTGAGTGGATAGAGTTTAGTTGGGGTAGTCGTTCAACATTCTACAAGAACAAGTTACCATGGAGTATGATTTCTCTGAAACCATGATAGATTTCAAATCGATCCTGACCAAGATGAGTCTGTGGTGTGAAATAATTTTTGTTGAGTGGATAGATTTTAGTTAGGGGTAGTCGTTCAACATTCTACAAGAACAACTTACCAAGGAGTATGATTTCTCTGAAACCATGATAGATTTCAAATCGATCCTGACCAAGATGAGTCTGTGGTGTGAAATAATTTTTGTTGAGTGGATAGATTTTAGTTGGGATAGTCGTTCAACATTCTACAAGAACAACGAACCATGGAGTATGATTTCTCCTAGTGGATAGATTTTCGTTGGGGTAGTCGTTCAACATTCTACAAGAACAACTTACCATGGAGTATGATTTCTCTGAAACCATGATAGATTTCAAATCGATCCTGACCAAGATGAGTCTGTGGTGTGAAATAATTTTTTTGAGTGGATAGATTTTAGTTTTGGTAGTCGTTCAACATTCTACAAGAACAACTTACCATGGACTATGATTTCTCTGAAACCATGAAGAACAACGAACCATGGAGTATGATTTCTCTGAAACCATGATAGTGGATAGATTTTAGTTGGGGTAGTCGTTCAACATTCTACAAGAACAACGAACCATGGAGTATGATTTCTCTGAAACCATGATAGATTTCAAATCGATCCTGACCAAGATGAGTCTGTGGTGTGAAATAATTTTTTTGAGTGGATAGATTTTAGTTTTGGTAGTCGTTCAACATTCTACAAGAACAACTTACCATGGACTATGATTTCTCTGAAACCATGATAGATTTCAAATCGATCCTGACCAAGATGAGTCTGTGGTGAGAAATAATGTTTGTTGAGTGGATAGATTTTAGTTGGGGTAGTCGTTCAACATTCTACAAGAACAACGAGCCATGGAGTATGATTTCTCTGAAATAATTTTTGTTGAGTGGATAGATTTTAGTTGGGGTAGTCGTTCAACATTCTACAAGAACAAGTTACCATGGAGTATGATTTCTCTGAAACCATGATAGATTTCAAATCGATCCTGACCAAGATGAGTCTGTGGTGTGAAATAATTTTTGTTGAGTGGATAGATTTTAGTTAGGGGTAGTCGTTCAACATTCTACAAGAACAACTTACCATGGAGTATGATTTCTCTGAAACCATGATAGATTTCAAATCGATCCTGACCAAGATGAGTCTGTGGTGTGAAATAATTTTTGTTGAGTGGATAGATTTTAGTTGGGGTAGTCGTTCAACATTCTACAAGAACAACTTACCATGGACTATGATTTCTCTGAAACCATGATAGATTTCAAATCGATCCTGACCAAGATGAGTCTGTGGTGTGAAATAATTTTTGTTGAGTGGATAGATTTTAGTTAGGGGTAGTCGTTCAACATTCTACAAGAACAACTTACCATGGAGTATGATTTCTCTGAAACCATGATAGATTTCAAATCGATCCTGACCAAGATGAGTCTGTGGTGTGAAATAATTTTTGTTGAGTGGATAGATTTTAGTTGGGGTAGTCGTTCAACATTCTACAAGAACAACGAACCATTAAGTATGATTTCTCTGAAATAATTTTTGTTGAGTGGATAGATTTTAGTTGGGATAGTCGTTCAACATTTTACAAGAACAACTTACTATTGACTATGATTTCTCTGAAAATATGATAGATTTCAAATCGATCCTGACCAAGATGAGTCTGTGGTGTGAAATAATGTTTGTTGAGTGGATAGATTTTAGTTGGGGTAGTCGTTTAACATTTTACAAGAACAACGAACCATGGACTATGATTTCTCTGAAACCATGATAGATTTCAAATCGATCCTGACCAAGATGAGTCTGTGGTGTGAAATAATTTTTGGTGAGTGGATAGATTTTAGTTGGGGTAGTCGTTCAACATTCTACAAGAACAACTTACCATGGAGTATGATTTCTCTGAAACCATGATAGATTTCAAATCGATCCTGTCCAAGATGAGTCTGTGGTGTGAAATAATTTTTTTGAGTGGATAGATTTTAGTTTTGGTAGTCGTTCAACATTCTACAAGAACAACTTACCATGGACTATGATTTCTCTGAAACCATGAAGAACAACGAACCATGGAGTATGATTTCTCTGAAACCATGATAGTGGATAGATTTTAGTTGGGGTAGTCGTTCAACATTCTACAAGAACAACGAACCATGGAGTATGATTTCTCTGAAACCATGATAGATTTCAAATCGATCCTGACCAAGATGAGTCTGTGGTGTGAAATAATTTTTTTGAGTGGATAGATTTTAGTTTTGGTAGTCGTTCAACATTCTACAAGAACAACTTACCATGGACTATGATTTCTCTGAAACCATGATAGATTTCAAATCGATCCTGACCAAGATGAGTCTGTGGTGAGAAATAATGTTTGTTGAGTGGATAGATTTTAGTTGGGGTAGTCGTTCAACATTCTACAAGAACAACGAGCCATGGAGTATGATTTCTCTGAAATAATTTTTGTTGAGTGGATAGATTTTAGTTGGGGTAGTCGTTCAACATTCTACAAGAACAAGTTACCATGGAGTATGATTTCTCTGAAACCATGATAGATTTCAAATCGATCCTGACCAAGATGAGTCTGTGGTGTGAAATAATTTTTGTTGAGTGGATAGATTTTAGTTAGGGGTAGTCGTTCAACATTCTACAAGAACAACTTACCATGGAGTATGATTTCTCTGAAACCATGATAGATTTCAAATCGATCCTGACCAAGATGAGTCTGTGGTGTGAAATAATTTTTGTTGAGTGGATAGATTTTAGTTGGGGTAGTCGTTCAACATTCTACAAGAACAACTTACCATGGACTATGATTTCTCTGAAACCATGATAGATTTCAAATCGATCCTGACCAAGATGAGTCTGTGGTGTGAAATAATTTTTGTTGAGTGGATAGATTTTAGTTAGGGGTAGTCGTTCAATATTCTACAAGAACAACTTACCATGGAGTATGATTTCTCTGAAACCATGATAGATTTCAAATCGATCCTGACCAAGATGAGTCTGTGGTGTGAAATAATTTTTGTTGAGTGGATAGATTTTAGTTGGGGTAGTCGTTCAACATTCTACAAGAACAACGAACCATTAAGTATGATTTCTCTGAAATAATTTTTGTTGAGTGGATAGATTTTAGTTGGGATAGTCGTTCAACATTTTACAAGAACAACTTACTATTGACTATGATTTCTCTGAAACCATGATAGATTTCAAATCGATCCTGACCAAGATGAGTCTGTGGTGTGAAATAATGTTTGTTGAGTGGATAGATTTTAGTTGGGGTAGTCGTTTAACATTTTACAAGAACAACGAACCATGGACTATGATTTCTCTGAAACCATGATAGATTTCAAATCGATCCTGACCAAGATGAGTCTGTGGTGTGAAATAATTTTTGTTGAGTGGATAGATTTTAGTTGGGGTAGTCGTTCAACATTCTACAAGAACAACTTACCATGGAGTATGATTTCTCTGAAACCATGATAGATTTCAAATCGATCCTGTCCAAGATGAGTCTGTGGTGTGAAATAATTTTTGTTGAGTGGATAGATTTTAGTTGGGGTAGTCGTTCAACATTTTACAAGAACAACGAACCATGGAGTATGATTTCTCTGAAACCATGATAGATTTCAAATCGATTGTGACCAGGATGAGTCTGTGGTGTGAAATAATTTTTGTTGAGTGGATAGATTTTAGTTGGGGTAGTCGTTCAACATTCTACAAGAACAACGACACATGGAGTATGATTTCTCTGAAATAATTTTTGTTGAGTGGATAGATTTTAGTTGGGGTAGTCGTTCAACATTTTACAAGAACAACGAACCATGGAGTATGATTTCTCTGAAACCATGATAGATTTCAAATCGATCCTGACCAAGATGAGTCTGTGGTGTGAAATAATTTTTGTTGAGTGGATAGATTTTAGTTGGGGTAGTCGTTCAACATTCTACAAGAACAACTTACCATGGAGTATGATTTCTCTGAAACCATGATAGATTTCAAATCGATCCTGTCCAAGATGAGTCTGTGGTGTGAAATAATTTTTGTTGAGTGGATAGATTTTAGTTGGGGTAGTCGTTCAACATTTTACAAGAACAACGAACCATGGAGTATGATTTCTCTGAAACCATGATAGATTTCAAATCGATTGTGACCAGGATGAGTCTGTGGTGTGAAATAATTTTTGTTGAGTGGATAGATTTTAGTTGGGGTAGTCGTTCAACATTCTACAAGAACAACGACACATGGAGTATGATTTCTCTGAAATAATTTTTGTTGAGTGGATAGATTTTAGTTGGGGTAGTCGTTCAACATTTTACAAGAACAACGAACCATGGAGTATGATTTCTCTGAAACCATGATAGATTTCAAATCGATTGTGACCAGGATGAGTCTGTGGTGTGAAATAATTTTTGTTGAGTGGATAGATTTTAGTTGGGATAGTCGTTCAACATTCTACAAGAACAACTTACCATGGGGTATGATTTCTCTGAAATAATTTTTGTTGAGTGGATAGATTTTAGTTGGGATAGTCGTTCAACATTCTACAAGAACAACTTACCATGGAGTATGATTTCTCTGAAATAATTTTTGTTGAGTGGATAGATTTTAGTTGGGATAGTCGTTCAACATTCTACAAGAACAACGACACATGGAGTATGATTTCTCTGAAATAATTTTTGTTGAGTGGATAGATTTTAGTTGGGGTAGTCGTTCAACATTTTACAAGAACAACGAACCATGGAGTATGATTTCTCTGAAACCATGATAGATTTCAAATCGATTGTGACCAGGATGAGTCTGTGGTGTGAAATAATTTTTGTTGAGTGGATAGATTTTAGTTGGGATAGTCGTTCAACATTCTACAAGAACAACTTACCATGGGGTATGATTTCTCTGAAATAATTTTTGTTGAGTGAATAGATTTTAGTTGGGATAGTCGTTCAACATTCTACAAGAACAACTTACCATGGACTATGATTTCTCTGAAATAATTTTTGTTGAGTGGATAGATTTTAGTTGGGGTAGTCGCTCAACATTCTACAAGAACAACGAATCATGGAGTATGATTTCTCTGAAATAATTTTTGTTGAGTGGATAGATTTTAGTTGGGATAGTCGTTCAACATTCTACAAGAACAACGAACCATGGAGTATGATTTCTCTGAAATAATTTTTGTTGAGTGGATAGATTTTAGTTGTGGTAGTCGTTCAACATTCTACAAGAACAGCTTACCATGGAGTATGATTTCTCTGAAATAATTTTTGTTGAGTGGATAGATTTTAGTTGGGATAGTCGTTCAACATTTTACAAGAACAGCGAATCATGGAGTATGATTTCTCTGCAACCATGATAGATTTCAAATCGATCCTGACCAAGATGAGTCTGTGATGTGAAATAATTTTTGTTGAGTGGATAGAGTTTAGTTGGGGTAGTCGTTCAACATTCTACAAGAACAAGTTACCATGGAGTATGATTTCTCTGAAACCATGATAGATTTCAAATCGATCCTGACCAAGATGAGTCTGTGGTGTGAAATAATTTTTGTTGAGTGGATAGATTTTAGTTAGGGGTAGTCGTTCAACATTCTACAAGAACAACTTACCAAGGAGTATGATTTCTCTGAAACCATGATAGATTTCAAATCGATCCTGACCAAGATGAGTCTGTGGTGTGAAATAATTTTTGTTGAGTGGATAGATTTTAGTTGGGATAGTCGTTCAACATTCTACAAGAACAACTTACCATGGAGTATGATTTCTCTGAAACCGTGATAGTGGATAGATTTTAGTTGGGGTAGTCGTTCAACATTCTACAAGAACAACTTACCATGGAGTATGATTTCTCTGAAACCATGATAGATTTCAAATCGATCCTGACCAAGATGAGTCTGTGGTGTGAAATAATTTTTTTGAGTGGATAGATTTTAGTTTTGGTAGTCGTTCAACATTCTACAAGAACAACTTACCATGGACTATGATTTCTCTGAAACCATGAAGAACAACGAACCATGGAGTATGATTTCTCTGAAACCATGATAGTGGATAGATTTTAGTTGGGGTAGTCGTTCAACATTCTACAAGAACAACGAACCATGGACTATGATTTCTCTGAAACCATGATAGATTTCAAATCGATCCTGACCAAGATGAGTCTGTGGTGTGAAATAATTTTTTTGAGTGGATAGATTTTAGTTTTGGTAGTCGTTCAACATTCTACAAGAACAACTTACCATGGACTATGATTTCTCTGAAACCATGATAGATTTCAAATCGATCCTGACCAAGATGAGTCTGTGGTGAGAAATAATGTTTGTTGAGTGGATAGATTTTAGTTGGGGTAGTCGTTCAACATTCTACAAGAACAACGAGCCATGGAGTATGATTTCTCTGAAATAATTTTTGTTGAGTGGATAGATTTTAGTTGGGGTAGTCGTTCAACATTCTACAAGAACAAGTTACCATGGAGTATGATTTCTCTGAAACCATGATAGATTTCAAATCGATCCTGACCAAGATGAGTCTGTGGTGTGAAATAATTTTTGTTGAGTGGATAGATTTTAGTTAGGGGTAGTCGTTCAACATTCTACAAGAACAACTTACCATGGAGTATGATTTCTCTGAAACCATGATAGATTTCAAATCGATCCTGACCAAGATGAGTCTGTGGTGTGAAATAATTTTTGTTGAGTGGATAGATTTTAGTTGGGGTAGTCGTTCAACATTCTACAAGAACAACTTACCATGGACTATGATTTCTCTGAAACCATGATAGATTTCAAATCGATCCTGACCAAGATGAGTCTGTGGTGTGAAATAATTTTTGTTGAGTGGATAGATTTTAGTTGGGGTAGTCGTTCAACATTCTACAAGAACAACGAACCATTAAGTATGATTTCTCTGAAATAATTTTTGTTGAGTGGATAGATTTTAGTTGGGATAGTCGTTCAACATTTTACAAGAACAACTTACTATTGACTATGATTTCTCTGAAACCATGATAGATTTCAAATCGATCCTGACCAAGATGAGTCTGTGGTGTGAAATAATGTTTGTTGAGTGGATAGATTTTAGTTGGGGTAGTCGTTTAACATTTTACAAGAACAACGAACCATGGACTATGATTTCTCTGAAACCATGATAGATTTCAAATCGATCCTGACCAAGATGAGTCTGTGGTGTGAAATAATTTTTGTTGAGTGGATAGATTTTAGTTGGGGTAGTCGTTCAACATTCTACAAGAACAACTTACCATGGAGTATGATTTCTCTGAAACCATGATAGATTTCAAATCGATCCTGTCCAAGATGAGTCTGTGGTGTGAAATAATTTTTGTTGAGTGGATAGATTTTAGTTGGGGTAGTCGTTCAACATTTTACAAGAACAACGAACCATGGAGTATGATTTCTCTGAAACCATGATAGATTTCAAATCGATTGTGACCAGGATGAGTCTGTGGTGTGAAATAATTTTTGTTGAGTGGATAGATTTTAGTTGGGGTAGTCGTTCAACATTCTACAAGAACAACGACACATGGAGTATGATTTCTCTGAAATAATTTTTGTTGAGTGGATAGATTTTAGTTGGGATAGTCGTTAAACATTTTACAAGAACAACGAACCATGAAGTATGATTTCTCTGAAACCATGATAGATTTCAAATCGATCCTGACCAAGATGAGTCTGTGGTTTGAAATAATTTTTGTTGAGTGGATAGATTTTAGTTGGGATAGTCGTTCAACATTCTACAAGAACAACGAACCATGGAGTATGATTTCTCTGAAATAATTTTTGTTGAGTGCATAGATTTTAGTTGGGATAGTCGTTCAACATTCTACAAGAACAACGAACCATGGAGTATGATTTCTCTGAAATAATTTTTGTTGAGTGGATAGATTTTAGTTGGGATAGTCGTTCAACATTCTACAAGAACAACGAACCATGGAGTATGATTTCTCTGAAATAATTTTTGTTGAGTGGATAGATTTTAGTTGGGATAGTCGTTCAACATTTTACAAGAACAACGAACCATGGAGTATGATTTCTCTGAAACCATGATAGATTTCAAATCGATCCTGACCAAGTTGAGTCTGTGGTGTGAAATAATTTTTGTTGAGTGGATAGATTTTAGTTGGGGTAGTCGTTCAACATTCTACAAGAACAACTTACCATAGAGTATGATTTCTCTGAAACCATGATAGATTTCAAATCGATCCTGACCAAGATGAGTCTGTGGTGTGAAATAATTTTTGTTGAGTGGATAGATTATTGTTAGATGTAGTCGTTCAACATTCTACAAGAACAACTTACCATGGAGTATGATTTCTCTGAAACCATGATAGATTTCAAATCGATCCTGACCAAGATGAGTCTGTGGTGTGAAATAATTTTTGTTGAGTGGATAGGTTTTAGTTGGGATAGTCGTTCAGCATTCTACAAGAACAACGAACCATGGAGTATGATTTCTCTGAAACCATGATAGTGGATAGACTTTAGTTGGGGTAGTCGTTCAACATTCTACAAGAACAACGAACCATGGAGTATGATTTCTCTGAAACCATGATAGATTTCAAATCGATCCTGACCAAGATGAGTCTGTGGTGTGACATAATTTTTGTTGAGTGGATAGATTTTAGTTGGGGTAGTCGTTCAACATTCTACAAGAACAACTTACCATGGACTATGATTTCTCTGAAAATAATTTTTGTTGAGTGGATAGATTTTAGTTGGGGTAGTCGTTCAACATTCTACAAGAACAACGAACCATGGAGTATGATTTCTCTGAAACCATGATAGATTTCAAATCGATCCTGACCAAGATGAGTCTGTGGTGTGAAATAATTTTTGTTGAGTGGATAGATTTTAGTTGGGGTAGTCGTTCAATATTCTACAAGAACAACTTACCATGGAGTATGATTTCTCTGAAATAATTTTTGTTGAGTGGATAGATTTTAGTTGGGGTAGTCGTTCAGCATTCTACAAGAACAACTTACAATAGACTATGATTTCTCTGAAACCATGATAGATTTCAAATCGATCCTGACCAAGATGAGTCTGTGGTGTGAAATAATGTTTGTTGAGTGGATAGATTTTAGTTGGGGTAGTCGTTCAACATTCTACAAGAACAACGAACCATGGACTATGATCTCTCTGAAACCATGATAGATTTCAAATCGATCCTGACCAAGATGAGTCTGTGGTGTGAAATAATTTTTGTTGAGTGGATAGATTTTAGTTGGGATAGTCGTTCAACATTTTACAAGAACAACGAACCATTGAGTATGATTTCTCTGAAACCATGATAAATTTCAAATCGATCCTGACCAAGATGAGTCTGTGGTGTGAAATAATTTTTGTTGAGTGGATAGATTTTAGTTGGGGTAGTCGTTCAACATTCTACAAGAACATCGAACCATGGAGTATGATTTCTCTGAAATAATTTTTGTTGAGTGGATAGATTTTAGTTGGGATAGTCGTTCAACATTTTACAAGAACAACTTACTATGGACTATGATTTCTCTGAAACCATGATAGATTTCAAATCGATCCTGACCAAGATGAGTCTGTGGTGTGAAATAATGTTTGTTGAGTGGATTGATTTTAGTTGGGGTAGTCGTTCAACATTTTACAAGAACAACGAAACATGGACTATGATTTCTCTGAAACCATGATAGATTTCAAATCGATCCTGACCAAGATGAGTCTGTGGTGTGAAATAATTTTTGTTGAGTGGATAGATTTTAGTTGAGGTAGTCGTTCAACATTCTACAAGAACAACTTACCATGGAGTATGATTTCTCTGAAACCATGACAGATTTCAAATCGATCCTGACCAAGATGAGTCTGTGGTGTGAAATAATTTTTGTTGAGTGGATAGATTTTAGTTGGGGTAGTCGTTCAACATTTTACAAGAACAACGAACCATGGAGTATAATTTCTCTGAAACCATGATAGATTTCAAATCGATCCTGACCAAGATGAGTCTGTGGTGTGAAATAATTTTTGTTGAGTGGATAGATTTTAGTTGGGGTAGTCGTTCAACATTCTACAAGAACAACGAAACATGGAGTATGATTTCTCTGAAATAATTTTTGTTGAGTGGATAGATTTTAGTTGGGATAGTCGTTCAACATTTTACAAGAACAACGAACCATGGAGTATGATTTCTCTGAAACCATGATAGATTTCAAATCGATCCTGACCAAGATGAGTCTGTGGTGTGAAATAATTTTTGTTGAGTGGATAGATTTTAGTTGGGGTAGTCGTTCAACATTCTACAAGAACAACGAACCATGGAGTATGATTTCTCTGAAATAATTTTTGTTGAGTGGATAGATTTTAGTTGGGATAGTCGCTCAACATTTTACAAGAACAACTTACCATGGACTATGATTTCTCTGAAACCATGATAGATTTCAAATCGATCCTGACCAAGATGAGTCTGTGGTGTGAAATAATTTTTGTTGAGTGGATAGATTTTAGTTGGGGTAGTCGTTCAACATTTTACAAGAACAACGAACCATGTACTATGATTTCTCTGAAACCATGATAGATTTCAAATCGATCCTGACCAAGATGAGTCTGTGGTGTGAAATAATTTTTGTTGAGTGGATAGATTTTAGTTGGGGTAGTCGTTCAACATTCTACAAGAACAACGAACCATGGAGTATGATTTCTCTGAAATAATTTTTGTTGAGTGGATAGATTTTAGTTGGGATAGTCGTTCAACATTTTACAAGAACAACGAACCATGGAGTATGATTTCTCTGAAACCATGATAGATTTCAAATCGATCCTGACCAAGATGAGTCTGTGGTGTGAAATAATTTTTGTTGAGTGGATAGATTTTAGTTGGGGTAGTCGTTCAACATTCTACAAGAACAACGAACCATGGAGTATGATTTCTCTGAAATAATGTTTGTTGAGTGGATAGATTTTAGTTATGATAGTCGTTCAACATTTTTAAAGAACAACTTACCATGGACTATGATTTCTCTGAAACCATGATAGATTTCAAATCGATCCTGACCAAGATGAGTCTGTGGTGTGAAATAATTTTTGTTGAGTGGATAGATTTTAGTTGGGGTAGTCGTTCAACATTTTACAAGAACAACGAACCATGGAGTATGATTTCTCTGAAACCATGATAGATTTCAAATCGATCCTGACCAAGATGAGTCTGTGGTGTGAAATAATTTTTGTTGAGTGGATAGATTTTAGTTGGGGTAGTCGTTCAACATTCTACAAGAACAACGAACCATGGAGTATGATTTCTCTGAAATAATTTTTGTTGAGTGGATAGATTTTAGTTGGGATAGTCGTTCAACATTTTACAAGAACAACGAACCATGGAGTATGATTTCTCTGAAACCATGATAGATTTCAAATCGATCCTGACCAAGATGAGTCTGTGGTGTGAAATAATTTTTGTTGAGTGGATAGATTTTAGTTGGGGTAGTCGTTCAACATTCTACAAGAACAACGAACCATGGAGTATGATTTCTCTGAAATAATTTTTGTTGAGTGGATAGATTTTAGTTGGGATAGTCGCTCAACATTTTACAAGAACAACTTACCATGGACTATGATTTCTCTGAAACCGTGATAGATTTCAAATCGATCCTGACCAAGATGAGTCTGTGGTGTGAAATAATTTTTGTTGAGTGGATAGATTTTAGTTGGGGTAGTCGTTCAACATTTTACAAGAACAACGAACCATGGACTATGATTTCTCTGAAACCATGATAGATTTCAAATCGATCCTGACCAAGATGAGTCTGTGGTGTGAAATAATTTTTGTTGAGTGGATAGATTTTAGTTGGGGTAGTCGCTCAACATTTTACAAGAACAACTTACCATGGACTATGATTTCTCTGAAACCGTGATAGATTTCAAATCGATCCTGACCAAGATGAGTCTGTGGTGTGAAATAATTTTTGTTGAGTGGATAGATTTTAGTTGGGGTAGTCGTTCAACATTCTACAAGAACAACGAACCATGGAGTATGATTTCTCTGAAATAATTTTTGTTGAGTGGATAGATTTTAGTTGGGATAGTCGCTCAACATTTTACAAGAACAACTTACCATGGACTATGATTTCTCTGAAACCGTGATAGATTTCAAATCGATCCTGACCAAGATGAGTCTGTGGTGTGAAATAATTTTTGTTGAGTGGATAGATTTTAGTTGGGGTAGTCGTTCAACATTCTACAAGAACAACGAACCATGGAGTATGATTTCTCTGAAATAATTTTTGTTGAGTGGATAGATTTTAGTTGGGATAGTCGCTCAACATTTTACAAGAACAACTTACCATGGACTATGATTTCTCTGAAACCGTGATAGATTTCAAATCGATCCTGACCAAGATGAGTCTGTGGTGTGAAATAATTTTTGTTGAGTGGATAGATTTTAGTTGGGGTAGTCGTTCAACATTTTACAAGAACAACGAACCATGGACTATGATTTCTCTGAAACCATGATAGATTTCAAATCGATCCTGACCAAGATGAGTCTGTGGTGTGAAATAATTTTTGTTGAGTGGATAGATTTTAGTTGGGGTAGTCGCTCAACATTCTACAAGAACAACGAACCATGGAGTATGATTTCTCTGAAATAATTTTTGTTGAGTGGATAGATTTTAGTTGGGATAGTCGCTCAACATTTTACAAGAACAACTTACCATGGACTATGATTTCTCTGAAACCGTGATAGATTTCAAATCGATCCTGACCAAGATGAGTCTGTGGTGTGAAATAATTTTTGTTGAGTGGATAGATTTTAGTTGGGGTAGTCGTTCAACATTTTACAAGAACAACGAACCATGGACTATGATTTCTCTGAAACCATGATAGATTTCAAATCGATCCTGACCAAGATGAGTCTGTGGTGTGAAATAATTTTTGTTGAGTGGATAGATTTTAGTTGGGGTAGTCGTTCAACATTCTACAAGAACAACGAACCATGGAGTATGATTTCTCTGAAATAATTTTTGTTGAGTGGATAGATTTTAGTTGGGATAGTCGCTCAACATTTTACAAGAACAACTTACCATGGACTATGATTTCTCTGAAACCATGATAGATTTCAAATCGATCCTGACCAAGATGAGTCTGTGGTGTGAAATAATTTTTGTTGAGTGGATAGATTTTAGTTGGGGTAGTCGTTCAACATTTTACAAGAACAACGAACCATGTACTATGATTTCTCTGAAACCATGATAGATTTCAAATCGATCCTGACCAAGATGAGTCTGTGGTGTGAAATAATTTTTGTTGAGTGGATAGATTTTAGTTGGGGTAGTCGTTCAACATTCTACAAGAACAACGAACCATGGAGTATGATTTCTCTGAAATAATTTTTGTTGAGTGGATAGATTTTAGTTGGGATAGTCGTTCAACATTTTACAAGAACAACGAACCATGGAGTATGATTTCTCTGAAACCATGATAGATTTCAAATCGATCCTGACCAAGATGAGTCTGTGGTGTGAAATAATTTTTGTTGAGTGGATAGATTTTAGTTGGGGTAGTCGTTCAACATTCTACAAGAACAACGAACCATGGAGTATGATTTCTCTGAAATAATGTTTGTTGAGTGGATAGATTTTAGTTGGGATAGTCGTTCAACATTTTCCAAGAACAACTTACCATGGACTATGATTTCTCTGAAACCATGATAGATTTCAAATCGATCCTGACCAAGATGAGTCTGTGGTGTGAAATAATTTTTGTTGAGTGGATAGATTTTAGTTGGGGTAGTCGTTCAACATTTTACAAGAACAACGAACCATGGAGTATGATTTCTCTGAAACCATGATAGATTTCAAATCGATCCTGACCAAGATGAGTCTGTGGTGTGAAATAATTTTTGTTGAGTGGATAGATTTTAGTTGGGGTAGTCGTTCAACATTCTACAAGAACAACGAAACATGGAGTATGATTTCTCTGAAATAATTTTTGTTGAGTGGATAGATTTTAGTTGGGATAGTCGTTCAACATTTTACAAGAACAACGAACCATGGAGTATGATTTCTCTGAAACCATGATAGATTTCAAATCGATCCTGACCAAGATGAGTCTGTGGTGTGAAATAATTTTTGTTGAGTGGATAGATTTTAGTTGGGGTAGTCGTTCAACATTCTACAAGAACAACGAACCATGGAGTATGATTTCTCTGAAATAATTTTTGTTGAGTGGATAGATTTTAGTTGGGATAGTCGCTCAACATTTTACAAGAACAACTTACCATGGACTATGATTTCTCTGAAACCGTGATAGATTTCAAATCGATCCTGACCAAGATGAGTCTGTGGTGTGAAATAATTTTTGTTGAGTGGATAGATTTTAGTTGGGGTAGTCGTTCAACATTTTACAAGAACAACGAACCATGGACTATGATTTCTCTGAAACCATGATAGATTTCAAATCGATCCTGACCAAGATGGGTCTGTGGTGTGAAATAATTTTTGTTGAGTGGATAGATTTTAGTTGGGGTAGTCGCTCAACATTCTACAAGAACAACGAACCATGGAGTATGATTTCTCTGAAATAATTTTTGTTGAGTGGATAGATTTTAGTTGGGATAGTCGTTCAACATTCTACAACAACACCGAAAAATGGAGTATGATTTCTCTGAAACCATGATAGATTTCAAATCGATTTTGACCCAGATGAGTCTGTGGTGTGAAATAATTTTTGTTGAGTGGATAGATTTTAGTTGGGGTAGTCGTTCAACATTCTACAAGAACAACTTACCATAGAGTATGATTTCTCTGAAACCATGATAGATTTCAAATCGATCCTGACCAAGATGAGTCTGTGGTGTGAAATAATTTTTGTTGAGTGGATAGATTTTAGTTGGGATACTCGTTCAACATTCTACAAGAACAACTTACCATGGAGTATGATTTCTCTGAAACCATGATAGATTTCAAATCGATCCTGACCAAGATGAGTCTGTGGTGTGAAATAATTTTTGTTGGGGTAGTCGTTCAACATTTTACAAGAACAACGAACCATGGAGTATGATTTCTCTGAAACCATGATAGATTTCAAATCGATCCTGACCAAGATGAGTCTGTGGTGTGAAATAATTTTTGTTGAGTGGATAGATTTTAGTTGGGATAGTCGTTCAACATTCTACAAGAACAACTTACCATGGACTATGATTTCTCTGAAATAATTTTTGTTGAGTGGATAGATTTTAGTTGGGGTAGTCGTTCAACATTCTACAAGAACAACGAACCATGGAGTATGATTTCTCTGAAACCATGATAGATTTCAAATCGATCCTGACCAAGATGAGTCTGTGGTGTGAAATAATTTTTGTTGAGTGGATAGATTTTAGTTGGGGTAGTCGTTCCACATTCTACAAGAACAACTTACCATGGACTATGATTTCTCTGAAACCATGATAGATTTCAAATCGATCCTGACCAAGATGAGTCTGTGGTGTGAAATAATTTTTGTTGAGTGGATAGATTTTAGTTGGGGTAGTCGTTCAACATTCTACAAGAACAACTTACCATGGAGTATGATTTCTCTGAAACCATGATAGATTTCAAATCGATCCTGACCAAGATGAGTCTGTGGTGTGAAATAATTTTTGTTGAGTGGATAGATTTTAGTTGGGGTAGTCGTTCAACATTCTACAAGAACAACTTATCATGGACTATGATTTCTCTGAAACCATGATAGATTTCAAATCGATCCTGACCAAGATGAGTCTGTGGTGTGAAATAATTTTTGTTGAGTGGATAGATTTTAGTTGGGGTAGTCGTTCAACATTCTACAAGAACAACTTACCATGGAGTATGATTTCTCTGAAATAATTTTTGCTGAGTGGATAGATTTTAGTTGGGATAGTCGTTCAACATTCTACAAGAACAACGAACCATGGAGTATGATTTCTCTGAAATAATTTTTGTTGAGTGGATAGATTTTAGTTGGGATATTCGTTCAACATTCTACAAGAACAACGAACCATGGAGTATGATTTCTCTGAAATAATTTTTTATGAGTGGATAGATTTTAGTTAGGGTAGTCGTTCAACATTCTACAAGAACAACTTACCATGGACTATGATTTCTCTGAAACCATGATAGATTCCAAATCAATCCTGACCAAGATGAGTCTGTGGTGTGAAATAATTTTTGTTGAGTGGATAGATTTTAGTTGGGGTAGTCGTTCAACATTCTACAAGAACAACGAACCATGGACTATGATTTCTCTGAAACCATGATAGATTTCAAATCGATCCTGACCAAGATGATTCCGTGGTGTGAAATAATTTTTGTTGAGTGGATAGATTTTAGTTGGGGTAGTCGTTCAACATTCTACAAGAACAACTTACCATGGAGTATGATTTCTCTGAAATAATTTTTGTTGAGTGGATAGATTTTAGTTGGGATAGTCGTTCAACATTCTACAAGAACAACGAACCATGGAGTATGATTTCTCTGAAACCATGATAGATTTCAAATCGATCCTGACCAAGATGAGTCTGTGGTGTGAAATAATTTTTGTTGAGTTTATAGATTTTAGTTGGGGTAGCCGTACAACATTCTACAAGAACAACGAACCATCGAGTATGATTTCTCTGAAATAATTTTTGTTGAGTGGATAGATTTTAGTTGCGGTAGTCGTTCAATATTCTACAAGAACAACGAACCATGGAGTATGATTTCTCTGAAATAATTTTTGTTGAGTGGATAGATTTTAGTTGGGGTAGTCGTTCAACATTCTACAAGAACAACTTACCATGGAGTATGATTTCTCTGAAATAATTTTTGTTGAGTGGATAGATTTTAGTTGGGGTAGTCGTTCAACATTCTACAAGAACAACGAACCATGGAGTATGATTTCTCTGAAACCATGATAGATTTCAAGTCGATCCTGACCAAGATGAGTCTGTGGTGTGAAATAATTTTTGTTGAGTGGATAGATTTTAGTTGGGGTAGTCGTTCAACATTCTACAAGAACAACTTACCATGGACTATGATTTCTCTGAAACCATGATAGATTTCAAATCGATCCTGACCAAGATGAGTCTGTGGTGTGAAATAATTTTTGTTGAGTGGATAGATTTTAGTTGGGTTAGTCGTTCAACATTCTACAAGAACAACTTACCATGGAGTATGATTTCTCTGAAATAATTTTTGTTGAGTGGATAGATTTTAGTTGGGATAGTCGTTCCACATTTTACAAGAACAACGAACCATGGAGTATGATTTCTCTGAAATAATTTTTGTTGAGTGGATAGATTTTAGTTGCGGTAGTCGTTCAACATTCTACAAGAACAACGAACCATGGAGTATGATTTCTCTGAAATAATTTTTGTTGAGTGGATAGATTTTAGTTGGGGTAGTCGTTCAACATTCTACAAGAACAACGAACCATGGAGTATGATTTCTCTGAAATAATTTTTGTTGAGTGGATAGATTTTAGTTGGGGTAGTCGTTCAACATTCTACAAGAACAACTTACCATGGAGTATGATTTCTCTGAAATAATTTTTGTTGAGTGGATAGATTTTAGTTGGGGTAGTCGTTCAACATTCTACAAGAACAACGAACCATGGAGTATGATTTCTCTGAAATAATTTTTGTTGAGTGGATAGATTTTAGTTGCGGTAGTCGTTCAACATTCTACAAGAACAACGAACCATGGAGTATGATTTCTCTGAAATAATTTTTGTTGAGTGGATAGATTTTAGTTGGGGTAGTCGTTCAACATTCTACAAGAACAACGAACCATGGAGTATGATTTCTCTGAAATAATTTTTGTTGAGTGGATAGATTTTAGTTGGGGTAGTCGTTCAACATTCTACAAGAACAACGAACCATGGAGTATGATTTCTCTGAAACCATGATAGATTTCAAATCCATCCTGACCAAGATGAGTCTGTGGTGTGAAATAATTTTTGTTGAGTGGATAGATTTTAGTTGGGATAGTCGTTCAACATTCTACAAGAACAACGAACCATGGATTATGATTTCTCTGAAACCATGATAGATTTCAAATCGATCCTGACCAAGATGAGTCTGTGGTGTGAAAGAATTTTTGTTGAGTGGATAGATTTTAGTTGGGGTAGTCGTTCAACATTCTACAAGAACAACGAACCATGGAGTATGATTTCTCTGAAATAATTTTTGTTGAGTGGATAGATTTTAGTTGGGGTAGTCGTTCAATATTTTACAAGAACAACGAACCATGGAGTATGATTTCTCTGAAACCATGATAGATTTCAAATCGATGCTGACCAAGATGAGTCTGTGGTGTGAAATAATTTTTGTTGAGTGGATAGATTTTAGTTGCGGTAGTCGTTCAACATTCTACAAGAACAACTTACCATGGAGTATGATTTCTCTGAAATAATTTTTGTTGAGTGGATAGATTTTAGTTAGGGGTAGTCGTTCAACATTCTACAAGAACAACGAACCATGGAGTATGATTTCTCTGAAATAATTTTTGTTGAGTGGATAGATTTTAGTTGGGATAGTCGTTCAACATTTTACAAGAACAACTTACCATGGACTATGATTTCTCTGAAACCATGATAGATTTCAAATCGATCCTGACCAAGATGAGTCTGTGGTGTGAAATAATTTTTGTTGAGTGGATAGATTTTAGTTGGGGTAGTCGTTCAACATTCTACAAGAACAACTTACCATGGAGTATGATTTCTCTGAAACCATGATAGATTTCAAATCGATCCTGACCAATATGAGTCTCTGGTGTGAAATAATTTTTGTTGAGTGGATAGATTTTAGTTGGGGTAGTCGTTCAACATTCTACAAGAACAACTTACCATGGAGTATGATTTCTCTGAAACCATGATAGATTTCAAATCGATCCTGACCAATATGAGTCTCTGGTGTGAAATAATTTTTGTTGAGTGGATAGATTTTAGTTGGGGTAGTCGTTCAACATTCTACAAGAACAACTTACCATGGAGTATGATTTCTCTGAAATAATTTTTGTTGAGTGGATAGATTTTAGTTGGGATAGTCGTTCAACATTCTGCAAGAACAACTTACCATGGACTATGATTTCTCTGAAACCATGATAGATTTCAAATCGATCCTGACCAAGATGAGTCTGTGGTGTGAAATAATTTTTGTTGAGTGGATAGATTTTAGTTGGGGTAGTCGTTCAACATTTTACAAGAACAACGAACCATGGAGTATGATTTCTCTGAAACCATGATAGATTTCAAATCGATCCTGACCAAGATGAGTCTGTGGTGTGAAATAATTTTTGTTGAGTGGATAGATTTTAGTTGGGGTAGTCGTTCAACATTCTACAAGAACAACTTACCATGGACTATGATTTCTCTGAAACCATGATAGATTTCAAATCGATCCTGACCAAGATGAGTCTGTGGTGTGAAATAATTTTTGTTGAGTGGATAGATTTTAGTTGGGGTAGTCGTTCAACATTCTACAAGAACAACGAACCATGGAGTATGATTTCCCTGAAATAATTTTTGTTGAGTGGATAGATTTTAGTTGGGGTAGTCGTTCAATATTTTACAAGAACAACGAAACATGGAGTATGATTTCTCTGAAACCATGATAGATTTCAAATCGATGCTGACCAAGATGAGTCTGTGGTGTGAAATAATTTTTGTTGAGTGGATAGATTTTAGTTGGGGTAGTCGTTCAACATTCTACAAGAACAACTTACCATGGAGTATGATTTCTCTGAAATAATTTTTGTTGAGTGGATAGATTTTAGTTGGGATAGTCGTTCCACATTTTACAAGAACAACGAACCATGGAGTATGATTTCTCTGAAACAATTTTTGTTGAGTGGATAGATTTTAGTTGGGGTAGTCGTTCAACATTCTACAAGAACAACGAACCATGGAGTATGATTTCTCTGAAATAATTTTTGTTGAATGGATAGATTTTAGTTGGGGTAGTCGTTCAACATTCTACAAGAACAACGAACCATGGAGTATGATTTCTCTGAAATAATTTTTGTTGAGTGGATAGATTTTAGTTGGGATAGTCGTTCCACATTTTACAAGGACAACGAACCATGGAGTATGATTTCTCTGAAATAATTTTTGTTGAGTGGATAGATTTTAGTTGGGGTAGTCGTTCAATATTTTACAAGAACAACGAACCATGGAGTATGATTTCTCTGAAACCATGATAGATTTCAAATCGATCCTGACCAAGATGAGTCTGTGGTGTGAAATAATTTTTGTTGAGTGGATAGATTTTAGTTGGGGTAGTCGTTCAACATTTTACAAGAACAACGAACCATGGAGTATGATTTCTCTGAAACCATGATAGATTTCAAATCGATCCTGACCAAGATGAGTCTGTGGTGTGAAATAATTTTTGTTGAGTGGATAGATTTTAGTTGCTGTAGTCGTTCAACATTCTACAAGAACAACTTACCATGGACTATGATTTCTCTGAAACCATGATAGATTTCAAATCGATCCTGACCAAGATGAGTCTGTGGTGTGAAATAATTTTTGTTGAGTGGATAGATTTTAGTTGGGGTAGTCGTTCAACATTCTACAAGAACAACGAACCATGGAGTATGATTTCTCTGAAATAATTTTTGTTGAGTGGATAGATTTTAGTTGGGGTAGTCGTTCAATATTTTACAAGAACAACGAAACATGGAGTATGATTTCTCTGAAACAATGATAGATTTCAAATCGATGCTGACCAAGATGAGTCTGTGGTGTGAAATAATTTTTGTTGAGTGGATAGATTTTAGTTGGGGTAGTCGTTCAACATTCTACAAGAACAACTTACCATGGAGTATGATTTCTCTGAAATAATTTTTGTTGAGTGGATAGATTTTAGTTGGGGTAGTCGTTCAACATTCTACAAGAACAACGAACCATGGAGTATGATTTCTCTGAAATAATTTTTGTTGAGTGGATAGATTTTAGTTGGGGTAGTCGTTCAACATTCTACAAGAACAACGAACCATGGAGTATGATTTCGCTGAAATAATTTTTGTTGAGTGGATAGATTTTAGTTGGGGTACTCGTTCAACATTCTACAAGAACAACTTACCATGGAGTATGATTTCTCTGAAATAATTTTTGTTGAGTGGATAGATTTTAGTTGGGGTAGTCGTTCAACATTCTACAAGAACAACGAACCATGGAGTATGATTTCTCTGAAATAATTTTTGTTGAGTGGATAGATTTTAGTTGGGGTAGTCGTTCAACATTCTACAAGAACAACGAACCATGGAGTATGATTTCTCTGAAACCATGATAGATTTCAAATCGATCCTGACCAATATGAGTCTCTGGTGTGAAATAATTTTTGTTGAGTGGATAGATTTTAGTTGGGGTAGTCGTTCAACATTCTACAAGAACAACGAACCATGGAGTATGATTTCTCTGAAATAATTTTTGTTGAGTGGATAGATTTTAGTTGGGATAGTCGTTCCACATTTTACAAGAACAACGAATCATGGAGTATGATTTCTCTGAAATAATTTTTGTTGAGTGGATAGATTTTAGTTGGGGTAGTCGTTCAACATTCTACAAGAACAACGAACCATGGAGTATGATTTCTCTGAAATAATTTTTGTTGAGTGGATAGATTTTAGTTGGGGTAGTCGTTCCACATTTTACAAGAACAACGAACCATGGAGTATGATTTCTCTGAAATAATTTTTGTTGAGTGGATAGATTTTAGTTGCGGTAGTCGTTCAACATTCTACAAGAACAACGAACCATGGAGTATGATTTCTCTGAAATAATTTTTGTTGAGTGGATAGATTTTAGTTGGGGTAGTCGTTCAACATTCTACAAGAACAACGAACCATGGAGTATGATTTCTCTGAAATAATTTTTGTTGAGTGGATAGATTTTAGTTGGGGTACTCGTTCAACATTCTACAAGAACAACTTACCATGGAGTATGATTTCTCTGAAATAATTTTTGTTGAGTGGATAGATTTTAGTTGGGGTAGTCGTTCAACATTCTACAAGAACAACGAACCATGGAGTATGATTTCTCTGAAATAATTTTTGTTGAGTGGATAGATTTTAGTTGCGGTAGTCGTTCAACATTCTACAAGAACAACGAACCATGGAGTATGATTTCTCTGAAATAATTTTTGTTGAGTGGATAGATTTTAGTTGGGGTAGTCGTTCAACATTCTACAAGAACAACTTACCATGGAGTATGATTTCGCTGAAATAATTTTTGTTGAGTGGATAGATTTTAGTTGGGGTAGTCGTTCAACATTCTACAAGAACAACGAACCATGGAGTATGATTTCTCTGAAACCATGATAGATTTCAAATCGATCCTGACCAAGATGAGTCTGTGGTGTGAAATAATTTTTGTTGAGTGGATAGATTTTAGTTGGGGTAGTCGTTCAACATTCTACAAGAACAACGAACCATGGAGTATGATTTCTCTGAAATAATTTTTGTTGAGTGGATAGATTTTAGTTGGGGTAGTCGTTCAACATTCTACAAGAACAACGAACCATGGAGTATGATTTCTCTGAAATAATTTTTGTTGAGTGGATAGATTTTAGTTGGGGTAGTCGTTCAATATTTTACAAGAACAACGAACCATGGAGTATGATTTCTCTGAAACCATGATAGATTTCAAATCGATGCTGACCAAGATGAGTCTGTGGTGTGAAATAATTTTTGTTGAGTGGATAGATTTTAGTTGCGGTAGTCGTTCAACATTCTACAAGAACAACTTACCATGGAGTATGATTTCTCTGAAATAATTTTTGTTGAGTGGATAGATTTTAGTTAGGGGTAGTCGTTCAACATTCTACAAGAACAACGAACCACGGAGTATGATTTCTCTGAAATAATTTTTGTTGAGTGGATAGATTTTAGTTGGGATAGTCGTTCAACATTTTACAAGAACAACTTACCATGGAGTATGATTTCTCTGAAACCATGATAGATTTCAAATCGATCCTGACCAATATGAGTCTCTGGTGTGAAATAATTTTTGTTGAGTGGATAGATTTTAGTTGGGGTAGTCGTTCAACATTCTACAAGAACAACTTACCATGGAGTATGATTTCTCTGAAACCATGATAGATTTCAAATCGATCCTGACCAATATGAGTCTCTGGTGTGAAATAATTTTTGTTGAGTGGATAGATTTTAGTTGGGGTAGTCGTTCAACATTCTACAAGAACAACTTACCATGGAGTATGATTTCTCTGAAATAATTTTTGTTGAGTGGATAGATTTTAGTTGGGATAGTCGTTCAACATTCTGCAAGAACAACTTACCATGGACTATGATTTCTCTGAAACCATGATAGATTTCAAATCGATCCTGACCAAGATGAGTCTGTGGTGTGTAATAATTTTTGTTGAGTGGATAGATTTTAGTTGGGGTAGTCGTTCAATATTTTACAAGAACAACGAACCATGGAGTATGATTTCTCTGAAACCATGATAGATTTCAAATCGATCCTGACCAAGATGAGTCTGTGGTGTGAAATAATTTTTGTTGAGTGGATAGATTTTAGTTGGGGTAGTCGTTCAACATTTTACAAGAACAACGAACCATGGAGTATGATTTCTCTGAAACCATGATAGATTTCAAATCGATCCTGACCAAGATGAGTCTGTGGTGTGAAATAATTTTTGTTGAGTGGATAGATTTTAGTTGCTGTAGTCGTTCAACATTCTACAAGAACAACTTACCATGGACTATGATTTCTCTGAAACCATGATAGATTTCAAATCGATCCTGACCAAGATGAGTCTGTGGTGTGAAATAATTTTTGTTGAGTGGATAGATTTTAGTTGGGGTAGTCGTTCAACATTCTACAAGAACAACGAACCATGGAGTATGATTTCTCTGAAATAATTTTTGTTGAGTGGATAGATTTTAGTTGGGGTAGTCGTTCAATATTTTACAAGAACAACGAAACATGGAGTATGATTTCTCTGAAACAATGATAGATTTCAAATCGATGCTGACCAAGATGAGTCTGTGGTGTGAAATAATTTTTGTTGAGTGGATAGATTTTAGTTGGGGTAGTCGTTCAACATTCTACAAGAACAACTTACCATGGAGTATGATTTCTCTGAAATAATTTTTGTTGAGTGGATAGATTTTAGTTGGGGTAGTCGTTCAACATTCTACAAGAACAACGAACCATGGAGTATGATTTCTCTGAAATAATTTTTGTTGAGTGGATAGATTTTAGTTGGGGTAGTCGTTCAACATTCTACAAGAACAACGAACCATGGAGTATGATTTCGCTGAAATAATTTTTGTTGAGTGGATAGATTTTAGTTGGGGTACTCGTTCAACATTCTACAAGAACAACTTACCATGGAGTATGATTTCTCTGAAATAATTTTTGTTGAGTGGATAGATTTTAGTTGGGGTAGTCGTTCAACATTCTACAAGAACAACGAACCATGGAGTATGATTTCTCTGAAATAATTTTTGTTGAGTGGATAGATTTTAGTTGGGGTAGTCGTTCAACATTCTACAAGAACAACGAACCATGGAGTATGATTTCTCTGAAACCATGATAGATTTCAAATCGATCCTGACCAATATGAGTCTCTGGTGTGAAATAATTTTTGTTGAGTGGATAGATTTTAGTTGGGGTAGTCGTTCAACATTCTACAAGAACAACTTACCATGGAGTATGATTTCTCTGAAATAATTTTTGTTGAGTGGATAGATTTTAGTTGGGGTAGTCGTTCAACATTCTACAAGAACAACGAACCATGGAGTATGATTTCGCTGAAATAATTTTTGTTGAGTGGATAGATTTTAGTTGCGGTAGTCGTTCAACATTCTACAAGAACAACGAACCATGGAGTATGATTTCTCTGAAATAATTTTTGTTGAGTGGATAGATTTTAGTTGGGGTAGTCGTTCAACATTCTACAAGAACAACGAACCATGGAGTATGATTTCTCTGAAATAATTTTTGTTGAGTGGATAGATTTTAGTTGGGGTACTCGTTCAACATTCTACAAGAACAACTTACCATGGAGTATGATTTCTCTGAAATAATTTTTGTTGAGTGGATAGATTTTAGTTGGGGTAGTCGTTCAACATTCTACAAGAACAACGAACCATGGAGTATGATTTCTCTGAAATAATTTTTGTTGAGTGGATAGATTTTAGTTGCGGTAGTCGTTCAACATTCTACAAGAACAACGAACCATGGAGTATGATTTCTCTGAAATAATTTTTGTTGAGTGGATAGATTTTAGTTGGGGTAGTCGTTCAACATTCTACAAGAACAACTTACCATGGAGTATGATTTCTCTGAAATAATTTTTGTTGAGTGGATAGATTTTAGTTGGGGTAGTCGTTCAACATTCTACAAGAACAACGAACCATGGAGTATGATTTCTCTGAAACCATGATAGATTTCAAATCGATCCTGACCAAGATGAGTCTGTGGTGTGAAATAATTTTTGTTGAGTGGATAGATTTTAGTTGGGGTAGTCGTTCAACATTCTACAAGAACAACGAACCATGGAGTATGATTTCTCTGAAATAATTTTTGTTGAGTGGATAGATTTTAGTTGGGGTAGTCGTTCAACATTCTACAAGAACAACGAACCATGGAGTATGATTTCTCTGAAACCATGATAGATTTCAAATCCATCCTGACCAAGATGAGTCTGTGGTGTGAAATAATTTTTGTTGAGTGGATAGATTTTAGTTGGGCTAGTCGTTCAACATTCTACAAGAACAACGAACCATGGATTATGATTTCTCTGAAACCATGATAGATTTCAAATCGATCCTGACCAAGATGAGTCTGTGGTGTGAAAGAATTTTTGTTGAGTGGATAGATTTTATTTGGGGTAGTCGTTCAACATTCTACAAGAACAACGAACCATGGAGTATGATTTCTCTGAAATAATTTTTGTTGAGTGGATAGATTTTAGTTGGGGTAGTCGTTCAATATTTTACAAGAACAACGAACCATGGAGTATGATTTCTCTGAAACCATGATAGATTTCAAATCGATGCTGACCAAGATGAGTCTGTGGTGTGAAATAATTTTTGTTGAGTGGATAGATTTTAGTTGCGGTAGTCGTTCAACATTCTACAAGAACAACTTACCATGGAGTATGATTTCTCTGAAATAATTTTTGTTGAGTGGATAGATTTTAGTTAGGGGCAGTCGTTCAACATTCTACAAGAACAACGAACCATGGAGTATGATTTCTCTGAAATAATTTTTGTTGAGTGGATAGATTTTAGTTGGGATAGTCGTTCAACATTTTACAAGAACAACTTACCATGGACTATGATTTCTCTGAAACCATGATAGATTTCAAATCGATCCTGACCAAGATGAGTCTGTGGTGTGAAATAATTTTTGTTGAGTGGATAGATTTTAGTTGGGGTTGTCGTTCAACATTCTACAAGAACAACGAACCACGAAGTATGATTTCTCTGAAACCATGATAGATTTCAAATCGATCCTGACCAATATGAGTCTCTGGTGTGAAATAATTTTTGTTGAGTGGAGAGATTTTAGTTGGGGTAGTCGTTCAACATTCTACAAGAACAACTTACCATGGAGTATGATTTCTCTGAAATAATTTTTGTTGAGTGGATAGATTTTAGTTGGGATAGTCGTTCAACATTCTGCAAGAACAACTTACCATGGACTATGATTTCTCTGAAACCATGATAGATTTCAAATCGATCCTGACCAAGATGAGTCTGTGGTGTGAAATAATTTTTGTTGAGTGGATAGATTTTAGTTGGGGTAGTCGTTCAATATTTTACAAGAACAACGAACCATGGAGTATGATTTCTCTGAAACCATGATAGATTTCAAATCGATCCTGACCAAGATGAGTCTGTGGTGTGAAATAATTTTTGTTGAGTGGATAGATTTTAGTTGGGGTAGTCGTTCAACATTTTACAAGAACAACGAACCATGGAGTATGATTTCTCTGAAACCATGATAGATTTCAAATCGATCCTGACCAAGATGAGTCTGTGGTGTGAAATAATTTTTGTTGAGTGGATAGATTTTAGTTGGGGTAGTCGTTCAACATTCTACAAGAACAACTTACCATGGACTATGATTTCTCTGAAACCATGATAGATTTCAAATCGATCCTGACCAAGATGAGTCTGTGGTGTGAAATAATTTTTGTTGAGTGGATAGATTTTAGTTGGGGTAGTCGTTCAACATTCTACAAGAACAACGAACCATGGAGTATGATTTCTCTGAAATAATTTTTGTTGAGTGGATAGATTTTAGTTGGGGTAGTCGTTCAATATTTTACAAGAACAACGAAACATGGAGTATGATTTCTCTGAAACCATGATAGATTTCAAATCGATGCTGACCAAGATGAGTCTGTGGTGTGAAATAATTTTTGTTGAGTGGATAGATTTTAGTTGGGGTAGTCGTTCAACATTCTACAAGAACAACTTACCATGGAGTATGATTTCTCTGAAATAATTTTTGTTGAGTGGAAAGATTTTAGTTGGGATAGTCGTTCAACATTCTACAAGAACAGCGAACCATGGAGTATGATTTCTCTGAAACCATGATAGATTTCAAATCGATCCTGACCAAGATGAGTCTGTGGTGTGAAATAATTTTTGTTGAGTGGATAGATTTTAGTTGGGGTAGTCGTTCAACATTTTACAAGAACAACGAACCATGGAGTATGATTTCTCTGAAATAATTTTTGTTGAGTGGATAGATTTTAGTTGGGGTAGTCGTTCAACATTCTACAAGAACAACTTACCATGGAGTATGATTTCTCTGAAACCATGGTAGATTTCAAATCGATCCTGACCAAGATGAGTCTGTGGTGTGAAATAATTTTTGTTGAGTGGATAGATTTTACTTGGGGTAGTCGTTCAACATTTTACAAGAACAACGAACCATGGAGTATGATTTCTCTGAAATAATTTTTGTTGAGTGGATAGATTTTAGTTGGGATAGTCGTTCAACATTCTACAAGAACAACGAACCATGGAGTATTTCTCTGAAACCATGATAGATTTCAAATCCATCCTGACCAAGATGAGTCTGTGGTGTGAAATAATTTTTGTTGAGTGGATAGATTTTAGTTAGGGGTAGTCGTTCAACATTCTACAAGAACAACTTACCATGGAGTATGATTTCTCTGAAACCATGATAGATTTCAAATCGATCCTGACCAAGATGAGTCTGTGGTGTGAAATAATTTTTGTTGAGTGGATAGATTTTAGTTGGGGTAGTCGTTCAACATTCTACAAGAACAACGAACCATGGAGTATGATTTCTCTGAAATAATTTTTGTTGAGTGGATAGATTTTAGTTGGGATAGTCGTTCAACATTTTACAAGAACAACGAACCATGGAGTATGATTTCTCTGAAACCATGATAGATTTCAAATCGATCCTGACCAAGATGAGTCTGTGGTGTGAAATAATTTTTGTTGAGTGGATAGATTTTAGTTGGTGTAGTCGTTCAACATTCTACAAGAACAACTTACCATGGAGTATGATTTCTCTGAAATAATTTTTGTTGAGTGGATAGATTTTAGTTGGGTTAGTCGTTCAACATTCTACAAGAACAACTTACCATGGAGTATGATTTCTCTGAAATAATTTTTGTTGAGTGGATAGATTTTAGTTGGGATAGTCGTTCAACATTCTACAAGAACAACTTACCATGGAGTATGATTTCTCTGAAATAATTTTTGTTGAGTGGATAGATTTTAGTTGGGGTAGTCGTTCAACATTCTACAAGAACAACGAACCATGGAGTATGATTTCTCTGAAACCATGATAGATTTCAAATCGATCCTGACCAAGATGAGTCTGTGGTGTGAAACAATTTTTGTTGAGTGGATAGATTTTAGTTGGGGTAGACGTTCAACATTCTACAAGAACAACGAACCATGGAGTATGACTTCTCTGAAATAATTTTTGTTGAGTGGATAGATTTTAGTTGGGTTAGTCGTTCAACATTCTACAAGAACAACTTACCATGGAGTATGATTTCTCTGAAATAATTTTTGTTGAGTGGATAGATTTTAGTTGGGATAGTCGTTCAACATTCTACAAGAACAAATTACCATGGGGTATGATTTCTCTGAAATAATTTTTGTTGAGTGGATAGATTTTAGTTGGGGTAGTCGTTCAACATTCTACAAGAACCACTTACCATGCAGTATGATTTCTCTGAAATAATTTTTGTTGAGTGGATAGATTTTAGTTGGGTAGTCGTTCAACATTCTACAAGAACAACTTACCATGGACTATGATTTCTCTGAAACCATGATAGATTTCAAATCGATCCTGACCAAGATGAGTCTGTGGTGTGAAATAATTTTTGTTGAGTGGATAGATTTTAGTTGGGGTAGTCTTTCAACATTCTACAAGAACAACTTACCATGGAGTATGATTTCTCTGAAATAATTTTTGTTGAGTGGATAGATTTTAGTTGGGATAGTCGTTCAACATTCTACAAGAACAACTTACCATGGAGTATTATTTCTCTGAAACCATGATAGATTTCAAATCGATCCTGACCAAGATGAGTCTGTGGTGTGAAATAATTTTTGTTGAGTGGATAGATTTTAGTTAGGGGTAGTCGTTCAACATTCTACAAGAACAACTTACCATGGACTATGATTTCTCTGAAACCATGATAGATTTCAAATCGATCCTGACCAAGATGAGTCTGTGGTGTGAAATAATTTTTGTTGAGTGGATAGATTTTAGTTGGGGTAGTCTTTCAACATTCTACAAGAACAACTTACCATGGAGTATGATTTCTCTGAAATAATTTTTGTTGAGTGGATAGATTTTAGTTGGGATAGTCGTTCAACATTCTACAAGAACAACTTACCATGGAGTATGATTTCTCTGAAACCATGATAGATTTCAAATCGATCCTGACCAAGATGAGTCTGTGGTCTGAAATAATTTTTGTTGAGTTTATAGATTTTAGTTGGGGTAGTCGTTCAACATTCTACAAGAACAGCTTACCATGGAGTATGATTTCTCTGAAATAATTTTTGTTGAGTGGATAGATTTTAGTTGGGGTAGTCGTTCAACATTCTACAAGAACAACTTACCATGGACTATGATTTCTCTGAAACCATGATAGATTTCAAATCGATCCTGACCAAGATGAGTCTGTGGTGTGAAATAATTTTTGTTGAGTGGATAGATTTTAGTTGGGGTAGTCGTTCAACATTCTACAAGAACAACGAACCATGGAGTATGATTTCTCTGAAACCATGATAGATTTCAAATCGATCCTGACCAAGATGAGTCTGTGGTGTGAAATAATTTTTGTTGAGTGGATAGATTTTAGTTGGGGTAGTCGTTCAACATTCTACAGAACAACTTACCATGGAGTATGATTTCTCTGAAATAATTTTTGTTGAGTGGATAGATTTTAGTTGGGATAGTCGTTCAACATTCTACAAGAACAACGAACCATGGAGTATGATTTCTCTGAAACCATGATAGATTTCAAATCGATCCTGACCAAGATGAGTCTGTGGTGTGAAATAATTTTTGTTGAGTGGATAGATTTTAGTTGGGGTAGTCGTTCAACATTCTACAAGAACAACTTACCATGGAGTATGATTTCTCTGAAATAATTTTTGTTGAGTGGATAGATTTTAGTTGGGATAGTCGTTCAACATTCTACAAGAACAACTTACCATCTAGTATGATTTCTCTGAAATAATTTTTGCTGAGTGGATAGATTTTAGTTGGGGTACTCGTTCAACACTCTACAACAACAACTTAAAATGGAGTATGATTTCTCTGAAATAATTTTTGTTGAGTGGATAGATTTTAGTTGGATAGTCGTTCAACATTCTACAAGAACAACTTACCATGGAGTATGATTTCTCTGAAATAATTTTTGTTGAGTGGATAGATGTTAGTTGGGATAGTCGTTCAACATTTTACAAGAACAACGATCCATGGAGTATGATTTCTCTGAAACCATGATAGATTTCAAATCGATGCTGACCAAGATGAGTCTGTGGTGTGAAATAATTTTTGTTGTGTGGATAGATTTTAGTTAGGGGTAGTCGTTCAACATTCTACAAGAACAACGAACCATGGAGTATGATTTCTCTGAAATAATTTTTGTTGAGTGGATAGATTTTAGTTGGGATAGTCGTTCAACATTCTACAAGAACAACGAACCATGGAGTATGATTTCTCTGAAACCATGATAGATTTCAAATCGATCCTGACCAAGATGAGTCTGTGGTGTGAAACAATTTTTGTTAAGTGGATAGATTTTAGTTGGGGTAGTCGTTCAACATTCTACAAGAACAACGAACCATGGAGTATGATTTCTCTGAAACCATGATAGATTTCAAATCGATCCTGACCAAGATGAGTCTGTGGTGTGAAATAATTTTTGTTGAGTGGATAGATTTTAGTTGGGGTAGTCGTTCAACATTCTACAAGAACAACGAACCACGGAGTATGATTTCTCTGAAATAATTTTTGTTGAGTGGATAGATTTTAGTTGGGATAGTCGTTCAACATTCTACAAGAACAACGAACCATGGAGTATGATTTCTCTGAAACCATGATAGATTTCAAATCGATCCCGACCAAGATGAATCTGTGGTGTGAAATAATTTTTGTTGATTGGATAGATTTTAGTTGGGGTAGTCGTTCAACATTCTACAAGAACAACGAACCATGGAGTATGATTTCTCTGAAACCATGATAGATTTCAAATCGATCCTGACCAAGTTGATTCTGTGGTGTGAAATAATTTTTGTTGAGTGGATAGATTTTACTTAGGGGTAGTCGTTCAACATTCTACAAGAACAACGCACCATGGAGTATGATTTCTCTGAAATAATTTTTGTTGAGTAAATAGATTTTAGTTAGGGGTAGTCGTTCAACATTCTACAAGAACAACTTACCATGGAGTATGATTTCTCTGAAACTATGATAGATTTCAAATCGATCCTGACCAAGATGAGTCTGTGGTGTGAAATAATTTTTGTTGAGTGGATAGATTTTAGTTGGGGTAGTCGTTCAACATTCTACAAGAACAACTTACCATGGACTATGATTTCTCTGAAACCATGATAGATTTCAAATCGATCCTGACCAAGATGAGTCTGTGGTGTGAAATAATTTTTGTTGAGTGGATAGATTTTAGTTAGGGGTAGTCGTTCAACATTCTACAAGAACAACTTACCATGGAGTATGATTTCTCTGAAACCATGATAGATTTCAAATCAATCCTGACCAAGATGAGTCTGTGGTGTGAAATAATTTTTGTTGAGTGGATAGATTTTAGTTGGGGTAGTCGTTCAACATTCTACAAGAACAACGAACCATGGAGTATGATTTCTCTGAAATAATTTTTGTTGAGTGGATAGATTTTAGTTGGGATAGTCGTTCAACATTCTACAAGAACAACGAACCATGGAGTATGATTTCTCTGAAATAATTTTTGTTGAGTGGATAGATTTTAGTTGGGGTAGTCGTTCAACATTCTACAAGAACAACTTACCATGGAGTATGATTTCTCTGAAACCATGATAGATTTCAAATCGATCCTGACCAAGATGAGTCTGTGGTGTGAAATAATTTTTGTTGAGTGGACAGATTTTAGTTGGGGTAGTCGTTCAACTTTCTACAAGAACAACGAACCATGGAGTATGATTTCTCTGAAACCATGATAGATTTCAAATCGATCCTGACCAAGATGAGTCTGTGGTGTGAAATAATTTTTGTTGAGTGGATAGATTTTAGTTAGGGGTAGTCGTTCAACATTCTACAAGAACAACTTACCATGGAGTATGATTTCTCTGAAACCATGATAGATTTCAAATCGATCCTGACCAAGATGAGTCTGTGGTGTGAAATAATTTTTGTTGAGTGGATAGATTTTAGTTGGGGTAGTCGTTCAACATTCTACAAGAACAACTTACCATGGAGTATGATTTCTCTGAAATAATTTTTGTTGAGTGGATAGATTTTAGGTGGGGTAGTCGTTCAACATTCTACAAGAACAACGAATCATGGAGTATGATTTCTCTGAAACTATGATAGATTTCAAATCGATCCTGACCAAGATGAGTCTGTGGTGTGAAATAATTTTTGTTGAGTGGATAGATTTTAGTTGGGGTAGTCGTTCAACATTCTACAAGAACAACTTACCATGGACTATGATTTCTCTGAAACCATGATAGATTTCAAATCGATCCTGACCAAGATGAGTCTGTGGTGTGAAATAATTTTTGTTGAGTGGATAGATTTTAGTTAGGGGTAGTCGTTCAACATTCTACAAGAACAACTTACCATGGAGTATGATTTCTCTGAAATAAATTTTGTTGAGTGGATAGATTTTAGTTAGGGGTAGTCGTTCAACATTCTACAAGAACAACTTACCATGGAGTATGATTTCTCTGAAACCATGATAGATTTCAAATCGATCCTGACCAAGATGAGTCTGTGGTGTGAAATAATTTTTGTTGAGTGGATAGATTTTAGTTGGGGTAGTCGTTCAACATTCTACAAGAACAACTTACCATGGAGTATGATTTCTCTGAAATAATTTTTGTTGAGTGGATAGATTTTAGTTGGGATAGTCGTTCAACATTCTACAAGAACACCTTACCATGGAGTATGATTTCTCTGAAATAATTTTTGTTGAGTGGATAGATTTTAGTTGGGGTAGTCGTTCAACATTCTACAAGAACAACTTACCATGGAGTATGGTTTCTCTGAAACCATGATAGATTTCAAATCGATCCTGACCAAGATGAGTCTGTGGTGTGAAATAATTTTTGTTGAGTGGATAGATTTTAAATGGGGTAGTCGTTCAACATTCTACAAGAACAACTTACCATGGAGTATGATTTCTCTGAAATAATTTTTGTTGAGTGGATAGATTTTAGTTGGGGTAGTCGTTCAACATTCTACAAGAACAACTTACCATGGAGCATGATTTCTCTGAAATAATTTTTGTTGAGTGGATAGATTTTAGTTGGGATAGTCGTTCAACATTTTACAAGAACAACGAACCATTGAGTATGATTTCTCTGAAATAATTTTTGTTGAGTGGATAGATTTTAGTTGGGGTAGTCGTTCAACATTCTACAAGAACAACGATCCATGGAGTATGATTTCTCTGAAACCATGATAGATTTCAAATCGATCCTGACCAAGATGAGTCTGTGGTCTGAAATCATTTTTGTTGAGTGGATAGATTTTAGTTAGGGGTAGTCGTTCAACATTCTACAAGAACAACTTACCATGGACTATGATTTCTCTGAAACCATGATAGATTTCAAATCGATCCTGACCAAGATGAGTCTGTCGTGTGAAATAATTTTTGTTGAGTGGATAGATTTTAGTTGGGGTAGTCGTTTAACATTCTACAGAACAACTTACCATGGAGTATGATTTCTCTGAAATAATTTTTGTTGAGTGGATAGATTTTAGTTGGGGTAGTCGTTCAACATTCTACAAGAACAACTTACCATGGAGTATGATTTCTCTGAAACCATGATAGATTTCAAATCGATCCTGACCAAGATGAGTCTGTGGTGTGAAATAATTTTTGTTGAGTGGATAGATTTTAGTTATGATAGTCGTTCAACATTCTACAAGAACAACGAACCGTGGAGTATGATTTCTCTGAAATAATTTTTGTTGAGTGGATAGATTTTAGTTGGGATAGTCGTTCAACATTCTACAAGAACAACGAACCATGGAGTATGATTTCTCTGAAACCATGATAGATTTCAAATCGATCTTGACCAAGATGGGTCTGTGGTGTGAAATAATTTTTGTTGAGTGGATAGATTTTAGTTGGGATAGTCGTTCAACATTCTACAAGAACAACGAACCATGGAGTATGATTTCTCTGAGACCATGATAGATTTCAAATCGATCCTGACCAATATGAGTCTGTGGTGTGAAATAATTTTTGTTGAGTGGATAGATTTTAGTTGGGATAGTCGTTCAACATTCTACAAGAACATCGAACCATGGAGTATAATTTTTCTGAAACCATGATAGATTTCAAATCGATCCTGACCAAGATGAGTCTGTGGTGTGAAATAATTTTTGTTGAGTGGATAGATTTTAGTTGGGGTAGTCGTTCAACATTCTACAAGAACAACTTACCATGGAGTATGATTTCTCTGAAACCATGATAGATTTCAAATCGATCCTGACCAAGATGAGTCTGTGGTGTGAAATAATTTTTGTTGAGTGGATAGATTTTAGTTGGGGTAGTCGTTCAACATTCTACAAGAACAACTTACCATGGAGTATGATTTCTCTGAAATAATTTTTGTTGAGTGGATAGATTTTAGTTGGGATAGTCGTTCAACATTCTACAAGAACAACGAACCATGGAGTATGATTTCTCTGAAACCGTGATAGATTTCAAATCGATCCTGACCAAGATGAGTCTGTGGTGTGAAATAATTTTTGTTGAGTGGATAGATTTTAGTTGGGATAGTCGTTCAACATTCTACAAGAACAACTTACCATGGAGTATGATTTCTCTGAAATAATTTTTGTTGAGTGGATAGATTTTAGTTGGGATAGTCGTTCAACATTCTACAAGAACAACGAACCATGGAGTACGATTTCTCTGAAACCATGATAGATTTCAAATCGATCCTGACCAAGATGAGTCTGTGGTGTCAAATAATTTTTGTTGAGTGGATAGATTTTAGTTGGGATAGTCGTTCAACATTCTACAAGAACAACTTACCATGGAGTATGATTTCTCTGAAACCATGATAGATTTCAAATCGATCCTGACCAAGATGAGTCTGTGGTGTGAAATAATTTTTGTTGAGTGGATAGATTTTAGTTGGGGTAGTCGTTCAACATTCTACAAGAACAACTTACCATGGAGTATGATTTCTCTGAAACCATGATAGATTTCAAATCGATCCTGACCAAGATGAGTCTGTGGTGTGAAATAATTTTTGTTGAGTGGATAGATTTTAGTTGGGGTAGTCGTTCAACATTCTACAAGAACAACGAACCATGGAGTATGATTTCTCTGAAATAATTTTTGTTGAGTGGATAGATTTTAGTTGGGATAGTCGTTCAACATTCTACAAGAACAACGAACCATGGAGTATGATTTCTCTGAAACCATGATAGATTTCAAATCGATCCCGACCAAGATGAATCTGTGGTGTGAAATAATTTTTGTTGAGTGGATAGATTTTAGTTGGGGTAGTCGTTCAACATTCTACAAGAACAACGAACCATGGAGTATGATTTCTCGGAAATAATTTTTGTTGAGTGGATAGATTTTAGTTGGGGTAGTCGTTCAAAATTCTACAAGACCAACGAACCATGGAGTATGATTTCTCTGAAACCATGATAGATTTCAAATCGATCCTGACCAAGTTGATTCTGTGGTGTGAAATAATTTTTGTTGAGTGGATAGATTTTATTTAGGGGTAGTCGTTCAACATTCTACAAGAACAACGCACCATGGAGTATGATTTCTCTGAAATAATTTTTGTTGAGTAAATAGATTTTAGTTAGGGGTAGTCGTTCAACATTCTACAAGAACAACTTACCATGGAGTATGATTTCTCTGAAACCATGATAGATTTCAAATCAATCCTGACCAAGATGAGTCTGTGGTGTGAAATAATTTTTGTTGAGTGGATAGATTTTAGTTGGGGTAGTCGTTCAACATTCTACAAGAACAACGAACCATGGAGTATGATTTCTCTGAAATAATTTTTGTTGAGTGGATAGATTTTAGTTGGGATAGTCGTTCAACATTCTACAAGAACAACGAACCATGGAGTATGATTTCTCTGAAATAATTTTTGTTGAGTGGATAGATTTTAGTTGGGGTAGTCGTTCAACATTCTACAAGAACAACTTACCATGGAGTATGATTTCTCTGAAACCATGATAGATTTCAAATCGATCCTGACCAAGATGAGTCTGTGGTGTGAAATAATTTTTGTTGAGTGGACAGATTTTAGTTGGGGTAGTCGTTCAACTTTCTACAAGAACAACGAACCATGGAGTATGATTTCTCTGAAACCATGATAGATTTCAAATCGATCCTGACCAAGATGAGTCTGTGGTGTGAAATAATTTTTGTTGAGTGGATAGATTTTAGTTAGGGGTAGTCGTTCAACATTCTACAAGAACAACTTACCATGGAGTATGATTTCTCTGAAACCATGATAGATTTCAAATCGATCCTGACCAAGATGAGTCTGTGGTGTGAAATAATTTTTGTTGAGTGGATAGATTTTAGTTGGGGTAGTCGTTCAACATTCTACAAGAACAACTTACCATGGAGTATGATTTCTCTGAAATAATTTTTGTTGAGTGGATAGATTTTAGGTGGGGTAGTCGTTCAACATTCTACAAGAACAACGAATCATGGAGTATGATTTCTCTGAAACTATGATAGATTTCAAATCGATCCTGACCAAGATGAGTCTGTGGTGTGAAATAATTTTTGTTGAGTGGATAGATTTTAGTTGGGGTAGTCGTTCAACATTCTACAAGAACAACTTACCATGGACTATGATTTCTCTGAAACCATGATAGATTTCAAATCGATCCTGACCAAGATGAGTCTGTGGTGTGAAATAATTTTTGTTGAGTGGATAGATTTTAGTTAGGGGTAGTCGTTCAACATTCTACAAGAACAACTTACCATGGAGTATGATTTCTCTGAAATAAATTTTGTTGAGTGGATAGATTTTAGTTAGGGGTAGTCGTTCAACATTCTACAAGAACAACTTACCATGGAGTATGATTTCTCTGAAACCATGATAGATTTCAAATCGATCCTGACCAAGATGAGTCTGTGGTGTGAAATAATTTTTGTTGAGTGGATAGATTTTAGTTGGGGTAGTCGTTCAACATTCTACAAGAACAACTTACCATGGAGTATGATTTCTCTGAAATAATTTTTGTTGAGTGGATAGATTTTAGTTGGGATAGTCGTTCAACATTCTACAAGAACAACTTACCATGGAGTATGATTTCTCTGAAATAATTTTTGTTGAGTGGATAGATTTTAGTTGGGGTAGTCGTTCAACATTCTACAAGAACAACTTACCATGGAGTATGGTTTCTCTGAAACCATGATAGATTTCAAATCGATCCTGACCAAGATGAGTCTGTGGTGTGAAATAATTTTTGTTGAGTGGATAGATTTTAGATGGGGTAGTCGTTCAACATTCTACAAGAACAACTTACCATGGAGTATGATTTCTCTGAAATAATTTTTGTTGAGTGGATAGATTTTAGTTGGGGTAGTCGTTCAACATTCTACAAGAACAACTTACCATGGAGCATGATTTCTCTGAAATAATTTTTGTTGAGTGGATAGATTTTAGTTAGGGGTAGTCGTTCAACATTCTACAAGAACAACTTACCATGGAGTATGATTTCTCTGAAATAAATTTTGTTGAGTGGATAGATTTTAGTTAGGGGTAGTCGTTCAACATTCTACAAGAACAACTTACCATGGAGTATGATTTCTCTGAAACCATGATAGATTTCAAATCGATCCTGACCAAGATGAGTCTGTGGTGTGAAATAATTTTTGTTGAGTGGATAGATTTTAGTTGGGGTAGTCGTTCAACATTCTACAAGAACAACTTACCATGGAGTATGATTTCTCTGAAATAATTTTTGTTGAGTGGATAGATTTTAGTTGGGATAGTCGTTCAACATTCTACAAGAACAACTTACCATGGAGTATGATTTCTCTGAAATAATTTTTGTTGAGTGGATAGATTTTAGTTGGGGTAGTCGTTCAACATTCTACAAGAACAACTTACCATGGAGTATGGTTTCTCTGAAACCATGATAGATTTCAAATCGATCCTGACCAAGATGAGTCTGTGGTGTGAAATAATTTTTGTTGAGTGGATAGATTTTAGATGGGGTAGTCGTTCAACATTCTACAAGAACAACTTACCATGGAGTATGATTTCTCTGAAATAATTTTTGTTGAGTGGATAGATTTTAGTTGGGGTAGTCGTTCAACATTCTACAAGAACAACTTACCATGGAGCATGATTTCTCTGAAATAATTTTTGTTGAGTGGATAGATTTTAGTTGGGATAGTCGTTCAACATTTTACAAGAACAACGAACCATTGAGTATGATTTCTCTGAAATAATTTTTGTTGAGTGGATAGATTTTAGTTGGGGTAGTCGTTCAACATTCTACAAGAACAACGATCCATGGAGTATGATTTCTCTGAAACCATGATAGATTTCATATCGATCCTGACCAAGATGAGTCTGTGGTCTGAAATCATTTTTGTTGAGTGGATAGATTTTAGTTAGGGGTAGTCGTTCAACATTCTACAAGAACAACTTACCATGGACTATGATTTCTCTGAAACCATGATAGATTTCAAATCGATCCTGACCAAGATGAGTCTGTCGTGTGAAATAATTTTTGTTGAGTGGATAGATTTTAGTTGGGGTAGTCGTTTAACATTCTACAGAACAACTTACCATGGAGTATGATTTCTCTGAAATAATTTTTGTTGAGTGGATAGATTTTAGTTGGGGTAGTCGTTCAACATTCTACAAGAACAACGAATCATGGAGTATGATTTCTCTGAAACTATGATAGATTTCAAATCGATCCTGACCAAGATGAGTCTGTGGTGTGAAATAATTTTTGTTGAGTGGATAGATTTTAGTTGGGGTAGTCGTTCAACATTCTACAAGAACAACTTACCATGGACTATGATTTCTCTGAAACCATGATAGATTTCAAATCGATCCTGACCAAGATGAGTCTGTGGTGTGAAATAATTTTTGTTGAGTGGATAGATTTTAGTTAGGGGTAGTCGTTCAACATTCTACAAGAACAACTTACCATGGAGTATGATTTCTCTGAAATAAATTTTGTTGAGTGGATAGATTTTAGTTAGGGGTAGTCGTTCAACATTCTACAAGAACAACTTACCATGGAGTATGATTTCTCTGAAACCATGATAGATTTCAAATCGATCCTGACCAAGATGAGTCTGTGGTGTGAAATAATTTTTGTTGAGTGGATAGATTTTAGTTGGGGTAGTCGTTCAACATTCTACAAGAACAACTTACCATGGAGTATGATTTCTCTGAAATAATTTTTGTTGAGTGGATAGATTTTAGTTGGGATAGTCGTTCAACATTCTACAAGAACAACTTACCATGGAGTATGATTTCTCTGAAATAATTTTTGTTGAGTGGATAGATTTTAGTTGGGGTAGTCGTTCAACATTCTACAAGAACAACTTACCATGGAGTATGGTTTCTCTGAAACCATGATAGATTTCAAATCGATCCTGACCAAGATGAGTCTGTGGTGTGAAATAATTTTTGTTGAGTGGATAGATTTTAGATGGGGTAGTCGTTCAACATTCTACAAGAACAACTTACCATGGAGTATGATTTCTCTGAAATAATTTTTGTTGAGTGGATAGATTTTAGTTGGGGTAGTCGTTCAACATTCTACAAGAACAACTTACCATGGAGTATGATTTCTCTGAAATAATTTTTGTTGAGTGGATAGATTTTAGTTGGGATAGTCGTTCAACATTTTACAAGAACAACGAACCATTGAGTATGATTTCTCTGAAATAATTTTTGTTGAGTGGATAGATTTTAGTTGGGGTAGTCGTTCAACATTCTACAAGAACAACGATCCATGGAGTATGATTTCTCTGAAACCATGATAGATTTCATATCGATCCTGACCAAGATGAGTCTGTGGTCTGAAATCATTTTTGTTGAGTGGATAGATTTTAGTTAGGGGTAGTCGTTCAACATTCTACAAGAACAACTTACCATGGACTATGATTTCTCTGAAACCATGATAGATTTCAAATCGATCCTGACCAAGATGAGTCTGTCGTGTGAAATAATTTTTGTTGAGTGGATAGATTTTAGTTGGGGTAGTCGTTTAACATTCTACAGAACAACTTACCATGGAGTATGATTTCTCTGAAATAATTTTTGTTGAGTGGATAGATTTTAGTTGGGGTAGTCGTTCAACATTCTACAAGAACAACTTACCATGGAGTATGATTTCTCTGAAACCATGATAGATTTCAAATCGATCCTGACCAAGATGAGTCTGTGGTGTGAAATAATTTTTGTTGAGTGGATAGATTTTAGTTATGATAGTCGTTCAACATTCTACAAGAACAACGAACCGTGGAGTATGATTTCTCTGAAATAATTTTTGTTGAGTGGATAGATTTTAGTTGGGATAGTCGTTCAACATTCTACAAGAACAACGAACCATGGAGTATGATTTCTCTGAAACGATGATAGATTTCAAATCGATCCTGACCAAGATGGGTCTGTGGTGTGAAATAATTTTTGTTGAGTGGATAGATTTTAGTTGGGATAGTCGTTCAACATTCTACAAGAACAACGAACCATGGAGTATGATTTCTCTGAGACCATGATAGATTTCAAATCGATCCTGACCAATATGAGTCTGTGGTGTGAAATAATTTTTGTTGAGTGGATAGATTTTAGTTGGGATAGTCGTTCAACATTCTACAAGAACATCGAACCATGGAGTATAATTTTTCTGAAACCATGATAGATTTCAAATCGATCCTGACCAAGATGAGTCTGTGGTGTGAAATAATTTTTGTTGAGTGGATAGATTTTAGTTGGGGTAGTCGTTCAACATTCTACAAGAACAACTTACCATGGAGTATGATTTCTCTGAAACCATGATAGATTTCAAATCGATCCTGGCCAAGATGAGTCTGTGGTGTGAAATAATTTTTGTTGAGTGGATAGATTTTAGTTGGGGTAGTCGTTCAACATTCTACAAGAACAACTTACCATGGAGTATGATTTCTCTGAAATAATTTTTGTTGAGTGGATAGATTTTAGTTGGGATAGTCGTTCAACATTCTACAAGAACAACGAACCATGGAGTATGATTTCTCTGAAACCGTGATAGATTTCAAATCGATCCTGACCAAGATGAGTCTGTGGTGTGAAATAATTTTTGTTGAGTGGATAGATTTTAGTTGGGATAGTCGTTCAACATTCTACAAGAACAACTTACCATGGAGTATGATTTCTCTGAAATAATTTTTGTTGAGTGGATAGATTTTAGTTGGGATAGTCGTTCAACATTCTACAAGAACAACGAACCATGGAGTACGATTTCTCTGAAACCATGATAGATTTCAAATCGATCCTGACCAAGATGAGTCTGTGGTGTCAAATAATTTTTGTTGAGTGGATAGATTTTAGTTGGGATAGTCGTTCAACATTCTACAAGAACAACTTACCATGGAGTATGATTTCTCTGAAATAATTTTTGTTGAGTGGATAGATTTTAGTTGGGATAGTCGTTCAACATTCTACAAGAACAACGAACCATGGAGTACGATTTTTCTGAAACCATGATAGATTTCAAATCGATCCTGACCAAGATGAGTCTGTGGTGTGAAATAATTTTTGTTGAGTGGATAGATTTTAGTTGGGATAGTCGTTCAACATTCTACAAGAACAACGAACCATGGAGTACGATTTCTCTGAAACCACGATAGATTTCAAATCGATCCTGACCAAGATGAGTCTGTGGTGTGAAATAATTTTTGTTGAGTGGATAGATTTTAGTTGGGATAGTCGTTCAACATTCTACAAGAACAACTTACCATGGACTATGATTTCTCTGAAATAATTTTTGTTGAGTGGATAGATTTTAGTTGGGATAGTCGTTCAACATTCTACAAGAACAACGAACCATGGAGTATGATTTCTCTGAAACCATGATAGATTTCAAATCGATCCTGACCAAGATGAGTATGTGGTGTGAAATAATTTTTGTTGAGTGGATAGATTTTAGTTGGGGTAGTCGTTCAACATTCTACAAAAACAACTTACCATGGACTATGATTTCTCTGAAATAATTTTTGTTGAGTGGATAGATTTTAGTTGGGATAGTCGTTCAACATTCTACAAGAACAACGAACCATGGAGTATGATTTCTCTGAAACCATGAGAGATTTCAAATCGATCCTGACCAAGATGAGTCTGTGGTGTGAAATAATTTTTGTTGAGTTAATAGATTTTAGTTGGGGTAGTCGTTCAACATTCTACAAGAACAACTTACCATGGACTATGATTTCTCTGAAACCATGATAGATTTCAAATCGATCCTGACCAAGATGAGTCTGTGGTGTGAAATAATTTTTGTTGAGTAGATAGATTTTAGTTAGGGGTAGTCGTTCAACATTCTACAAGAGCAACTTACCATGGAGTATGATTTCTCTGAAATAATTTTTGTTGAGTGGATAAATTTTAGTTGTAATAGTCGTTCAACATTCTACAAGAACAACTTACCATGTACTATGATTTCTCTGAAACCATGATAGATTTCAAATCGATCCTGACCAAGATGAGTCTGTGGTGTGAAATAATTTTTGTTGAGTGGATAGATTTTAGTTAGGGGTAGTCGTTCAACATTCTACAAGAACAACTTACCATGGAGTATGATTTCTCTGAAACCATGATAGATTTCAAATCGATCCTGACCAAGATGAGTCTGTGGTATGAAATAATTTTTGTTGAGTGGATAGATTTTAGTTGTGGTAGTCGCTCAACATTCTACAAGAACAACGAATCACGGACTATGATTTCTCTGAAACCATGATAGATTTCAAATCGATCCTGACCAAGATGAGTCTGTGGTGTGAAATAATTTTTGTTGAGTGGATAGATTTTAGTTAGGGGTGGTCGTTCAACATTCTACAAGAACAACGAACCATGGAGTATGATTTCTCTGAAACCATGATAGATTTCAAATCGATCCTGACCAAGATGAGTCTGTGGTGTGAAATAATTTTTGTTGAGTGGATAGATTTTAGTTGGGATAGTCGTTCAACATTCTACAAGAACAACGAACCATGGAGTATGATTTCTCTGAAACCATGATAGATTTCAAATCGATCCTGACCAAGATGAGTCTGTGGTGTGAAATAATTTTTGGTGAGTGGATAGATTTTAGTTCGGGTAGTCGTTCAACATTCTACAAGAACAACGAACCATGGAGTATGATTTCTCTGAAACCATGATAGATTTCAAATCGATCCTGACCAAGATGAGTCTGTGGTGTGAAATAATTTTTGTTGAGTGGATAGATTTTAGTTGGGGTAGTCGTTCAACATTCTACAAGAACAACTTACCATGGACTATGATTTCTCTGAAATAATTTTTGGTGAGTGGATAGATTTTAGTTCGGGTAGTCGTTCAACATTCTACAAGAACAACGAACCATGGAGTATGATTTCTCTGAAACCATGATAGATTTCAAATCGATCCTGACCAAGATGAGTCTGTGGTGTGAAATAATTTTTGTTGAGTGGATAGATTTTAGTTGGGGTAGTCGTTCAACATTCTACAAGAACAACTTACCATGTACTATGATTTCTCTGAAACCATGATAGATTTCAAATCGATCCTGACCAAGATGAGTCTGTGGTGTGAAATAATTTTTGGTGAGTGGATAGATTTTAGTTCGGGTAGTCGTTCAACATTCTACAAGAACAACGAACCATGGAGTATGATTTCTCTGAAACCATGATAGATTTCAAATCGATCCTGACCAAGATGAGTCTGTGGTGTGAAATAATTTTTGGTGAGTGGATAGATTTTAGTTAGGGTAGTCGTTCAACATTCTACAAGAACAACGAACCATGGAGTATGATTTCTCTGAAACCATGATAGATTTCAAATCGATCCTGACCAAGATGAGTCTGTGGTGTGAAATAATTTTTGTTGAGTGGATAGATTTTAGTTGGGGTAGTCGTTCAACATTCTACAAGAACAACTTACCATGGACTATGATTTCTCTGAAACCATGATAGATTTCAAATCGATCCTGACCAAGATGAGTCTGTGGTGTGAAATAATTTTTGTTGAGTGGATAGATTTTAGTTGGGATAGTCGTTCAACATTCTACAAGAACAGCGAACCATGGAGTATGATTTCTCTGAAACCATGATAGATTTCAAATCGATCCTGACCAAGATGAGTCTGTGGTGTGAAATAATTTTTGTTGAGTGGATAGATTTTAGTTGGGGTAGTCGTTCAACATTCAACAAGAACAACTTACCATGGAGTATGATTTCTCTGAAATAATTGTTGTTGAGTGGATAGATTTTAGTTGGGATAGTCGTTCAACATTCTACAAGAACAACTTACCATGGACTATGATTTCTCTGAAACCATGATAGATTTCAAATCGATCCTGACCAAGATGAGTCTGTGGTGTGAAATAATTTTTGTTGAGTGGATAGATTTTAGTTGGGGTAGTCGTTCAACATTCTACAAGAACAACTTACCATGGACTATGATTTCTCTGAAACCATGATAGATTTCAAATCGATCCTGACCAAGATGAGTCTGTGGTGTGAAATAATTTTTGTTGAGTGGATAGATTTTAGTTAGGGGTAGTCGTTCAACATTCTACAAGAACAACGAACCATGGAGTATGATTTCTCTGAAATAATTTTTGTTGAGTGGATAGATTTTAGTTGGGATAGTCGTTCAACATTCTACAAGAACAACTTACCATGGACTATGATTTCTCTGAAATAATTTTTGTTGAGTGGATAGATTTTTGTTGGGATAGTCGTTCAACATTTTACAAGAACAACGAACCAGGGAGTATGATTTCTCTGAAACCATGATAGATTTCAAATCAATCCTGACCAAGATGAGTCTGTGGTGTGAAATAATTTTTGTTGAGTGGATAGATTTTAGTTGGGGTAGTCGTTCAACATTCTACAAGAACAACTTACCATGGACTATGATTTCTCTGAAACCATGATAGATTTCAAATCGATCCTGACCAAGATGAGTCTGTGGTGTGAAATAATTTTTGTTGAGTGGATAGATTTTAGTTGGGGTAGTCGTTCAACATTCTACAAGAACAACTTACCATGGACTATGATTTCTCTGAAACCATGATAGATTTCAAATCGATCCTGACCAAGATGAGTCTGTGGTGTGAAATAATTTTTGTTGAGTGGATAGATTTTAGTTGGGATAGTCGTTCAACATTCTACAAGAACAACGAACCATGGAGTATGATTTCTCAGAAACCATGATAGATTTCAAATCGATCCTGACCAAGATGAGTCTGTGGTGTGAAATAATTTTTCACATTTTGTGAAATAGAAATAGAAATTTTGGATAGTTTTTAGTTGGGGTAGTCGTTCAACATTCTACAAGAACAACTTAAAATGGACTATGATTTCTCTGAAACCATGATAGATTTCAAATCGATCCTGACCAAGATGAGTCTGTGGTGTGAAATAATTTTTGTTGAGTGGATAGATTTTAGTTGGGGTAGTCGTTCAACATTCTACAAGAACAACTTACCATGGACTATGATTTCTCTGAAACCATGATAGATTTCAAATCGATCCTGACCAAGATGAGTCTGTGGTGTGAAATAATTTTTGTTGAGTGGATAGATTTTAGTTGGGATAGTCGTTCAACATTCTACAAGAACAACGAACCATGGAGTATGATTTCTCAGAAACCATGATAGATTTCAAATCGATCCTGACCAAGATGAGTCTGTGGTGTGAAATAATTTTTCACATTTTGTGAAATAGAAATAGAAATTTTGGATAGTTTTTAGTTGGGGTAGTCGTTCAACATTCTACAAGAACAACTTAAAATGGACTATGATTTCTCTGAAACCATGATAGATTTCAAATCGATCCTGACCAAGATGAGTCTGTGGTGTGAAATAATTTTTGTTGAGTGGATAGATTTTAGTTGGGGTAGTCGTTCAACATTCTACAAGAACAACGAACCATGGAGTATGATTTCTCTGAAAAAATGATAGATTTCAAATCGATCCTGACCAAGATGAGTCTGTGGTGTGAAATAATTTTTGTTGAGTGGATAGTTTTTAGTTGGGGTAGTCGTTCAACATTCTACAAGAACAACTTAAAATGGACTATGATTTCTCTGAAACCATGATAGATTTCAAATCGATTTTGACCAAGATGAGTCTGTGGTGTGAAATAATTTTTGTTGAGTTTATGGATTTTAGTTAGGTTTAGTCGTTCAACATTCTACAAGAACAACTTACCATGGAGTATGATTTCCCTGAAATAATTTTTGTTGAGTGGACAGATTTGAGTTAGGGGTAGTCGTTCAACATTTTACAAGAACAACGAACCATGGAGTATGAGTTCTCTGCAACCATGATAGATTTCAAATCGATCCTGACCAAGATGAGTCTGTTTTGTAAAATAATTTTTGTTGAGTGGATAGATTTTAGTTAGGGGTAGTCGTTCAACATTCTACAAGAACAACGAACCATGGAGTATGATTTCTCTGAAACCATGATAGATTTCAAATCGATCCTGACCAAGATGAGTCTGTGGTGTGAAATAATTTTTGTTGAGTGGATAGATTTTAGTTGGGGTAGTCGTTCAACATTCTACAAGAACAACGAACCATGGAGTATGATTTCTCTGAAATAATTTTTGTTGAGTGGATAGATTTTAGTTGGGATAGTCGTTCAACATTCTACAAGAACAACGAACCATAGAGTATGATTTCTCTGAAATAATTTTTGTTGAGTGGATAGATTTTAGTTGGGATAGTCGTTCAACATTCTACAAGAACAACTTACCATGGACTATGATTTCTCTGAAACCATGATAGATTTCAAATCGATCCTGACCAAGATGAGTCTGTGGTGTGAAATAATTTTTATTGAGTGGATAGATTTTAGTTGGGGTATTCGTTCAACATTCTACAAGAACAACTTACCATGGACTATGATTTCTCTGAAACCATGATAGATTTCAAATCGATCCTGACCAAGATGAGTCTGTGGTGTGAAATAATTTTTGTTGAGTGGATAGATTTTAGTTAGGGGTAGTCGTTCAACATTCTACAAGAGCAACTTACCATGGACTATGATTTCTCTGAAACCTTGATAGATTTCAAATCGATCCTGACCAAGATGAGTCTAAGGTGTGAAATAATTTTTGTTTAGTGGATAGATTTTAGTTAGGGGTAGTCGTTCAACATTCTACAAGAACAACTTACCATGGACTGTGATTTCTCTGAAACCATGATAGATTTCAAATCGATCCTGACCAAGATGAGTCTGTGGTGTGAAATAATTTTTGTTGAGTGGATAGATTTTAGTTAGGGGTAGTCGTTCAACATTCTACAAGAGCAACTTACCATGGACTATGATTTCTCTGAAACCATGATAGATTTCAAATCGATCCTGACCAAGATGAGTCTAAGGTGTGAAATAATTTTTGTTTAGTGGATAGATTTTAGTTGGGGTAGTCGTTCAACATTCTACAAGAACAACGAACCATGGAGTATGATTTCTCTGTAACCATGATAGATTTCAAATGGATCCTGACCAAGATGAGTCTGTGGTGTGAAATAATTTTTGTTGAGTGGATAGATTTTAGTTGGGATAGTCGTTCAACATTCTACAAGAACAACGAACCATGGAGTATGATTTCTCTGAAACCATGATAGATTTCAAATCGATCCTGACCAAGATGAGTCTGTGGTGTGAAATAATTTTTGTTTAGTGGATAGATTTTAGTTGGGGTAGTCGTTCAACATTCTACAAGAACAACGAACCATGGAGTATGATTTCTGTGAAATAATTTTTGTTGAGTGGATAGATTTTAGTTGGGATAGTCGTTCAACATTCTACAAGAACAACGAACCATGGAGTATGATTTCTCTGAAACCATGATAGATTTCAAATGGATCCTGACCAAGATGAGTCTGTGGTGTGAAATAATTTTTGTTGAGTGGATAGATTTTGGTTGGGGTATTCGTTCAACATTCTACAAGAACAACTTACCATGGACTATGATTTCTCTGAAACCATGATAGATTTCAAATCGATCCTGACCAAGATGAGTCTAAGGTGTGAAATAATTTTTGTTTAGTGGATAGATTTTAGTTAGGGGTAGTCGTTCAACATTCTACAAGAACAACTTACCATGGACTGTGATTTCTCTGAAACCATGATAGATTTCAAATCGATCCTGACCAAGATGAGTCTGTGGTGTGAAATAATTTTTGTTGAGTGGATAGATTTTAGTTGGGATAGTCGTTCAACATTCTACAAGAACAACGAACCATGGAGTATGATTTCTCTGAAACCATGATAGATTTCAAATCGATCCTGACCAAGATGAGTCTGTGGTGTGAAATAATTTTTGTTGAGTGGATAGATTTTAGTTGGGGTAGTCGTTCAACATTCTACAAGAACAACTTACCATGGAGTATCATTTCTCTGAAATAATTTTTGTTGAGTGGATAGATTTTAGTTGGGATAGTCGTTCAACATTCTACAAGAACAACTTACCATGGACTATGATTTCTCTGAAACCATGATAGATTTCAAATCGATCCTGACCAAGATGAGTCTGTGGTGTGAAATAATTTTTGTTGAGTGGATAGATTTTAGTTGGGGTAGTCGTTTTTTGTCGAGTATGATTTCTCTGAAATAATTTTTGTTGAGTGGATAAATTTTAGTTGGGATAGTCGTTCAACATTCTACAAGAACAACGAACCATGGAGTATGATTTCTCTGAAACCATGATAGATTTCAAATCGATCCTGACCAAGATGAGTCTGTGGTGTGAAATAATTTTTGTTGAGTGGATAGATTTTAGTTGGGATAGTCGTTCAACATTCTACAAGAACAACGAACCATGGAGTATGATTTCTCTGAAATAATTTTTGTTGAGTGGATAGATTTTAGTTGGGATAGTCGTTCAACATTCTACAAGAACAACGAACCATAGAGTATGATTTCTCTGAAATAATTTTTGTTGAGTGGATAGATTTTAGTTGGGATAGTCGTTCAACGTTCTACAAGAACAATGAACCATGGAGTATGATTTCTCTGAAATAATTTTTGTTGAGTGGATAGATTTTAGTTGGGGTAGTCGTTCAACATTTTACAAGAACAACGAACCATGGAGTATGATTTCTCTGAAACCATGATAGATTTCAAATCGATCCTGACCAAGATGAGTCTGTGGTGTGAAATAATTTTTGTTGAGTGGATAGATTTTAGTTGGGGTAGTCGTTCAACATTCTACAAGAACAGCTTACCATGGAGTATGATTTCTCTGAAATAATTTTTGTTGAGTGGATAAATTTTAGTTGGGATAGTCGTTCAACATTCTACAAGAACAACGAACCATGGAGTATGATTTCTCTGAAACCATGATAGATTTCAAATCGATCCTGACCAAGATGAGTCTGTGGTGTGAAATAATTTTTGTTGAGTGGATAGATTTTAGTTGGGGTAGTCGTTCAACATTCTACAAGAACAGCGAACCATGGAGTATGATTTCTCTGAAATAATTTTTGTTGAGTGGATAGATTTTAGTTGGGGTAGTCGTTCAACATTCTACGAGAAAAACTTACCATGGAGTATGATTTCTCTGAAACCATGATAGATTTCAAATCGATCCTGACCAAGATGAGTCTGTGGTGTGAAATAATTTTTGTTGAGTGGATAGATTTTAGTTAGGGGTAGTCGTTCAACATTCTACAAGAACAACGAAACATGGAGTATGATTTCTCTGAAATAATTTTTGTTGAGTGGATAGATTTTAGTTAGGGGTAGTCGTTCAACATTCTACAAGAACAACGAAACATGGAGTATGATTTCTCTGAAATAATTTTTGTTGAGTGGATAGATTTTAGTTAGGGGTAGTCGTTCAACATTCTACAAGAACAACGAACCATGGAGTATGATTTCTCTGAAACCATGATAGATTTCAAATCGATCCTGACCAAGATGAGTCTGTGGTGTGAAATAATTTTTGTTGAGTGGACAGATTTTAGTTGGGGTAGTCGTTCAACATTCTACAAGAACAACTTACCATGGAGTATGATTTCTCTGAAACCATGATAAATTTCAAATCGATCCTGACCAAGATGAGTCTGTGGTGTGAAATAATTTTTGTTGAGTGGATAGATTTTAGTTGGGATAGTCGTTCAACATTCTACAAGAACAACGAACCATGGAGTATGATTTCTCTGAAACCATGATAGATTTCAAATGGATCCTGACCAAGATGAGTCTGTGGTGTGAAATAATTTTTGTTGAGTGGATAGATTTTAGTTGGGGTATTCGTTCAACATTCTACAAGAACAACTTACCATGGACTATGATTTCTCTGAAACCATGATAGATTTCAAATCGATCCTGACCAAGATGAGTCTGTGGTGTGAAATAATTTTTGTTGAGTGGATAGATTTTAGTTACGGGTAGTCGTTCAACATTCTACAAGAGCAACTTACCATGGAGTATGATTTCTCTGAAACCATGATAGATTTCAAATCGATCCTGACCAAGATGAGTCTGTGGTGTGAAATAATTTTTGTTGAGTGGATAGATTTTAGTTGGGGTAGTCGTTCAACATTCTACAAGAACAACGAACCATGGACTATGATTTCTCTGAAACCATGATAGATTTCAAATCGATCCTGACCAAGATGAGTCCGTGGTGTGAAATAATTTTTGTTGAGTGGATAGATTTTAGTTGGGATAGTCGTTCAACATTCTACAAGAACAACTTACCATGGACTATGATTTCTCTGAAACCATGATAGATTTCAAATCGATCCTGACCAAGATGAGTCTGTGGTGTGAAATAATTTTTGTTGAGTGGATGGATTTTAGTTAGGGGTAGTCGTTCAACATTCTACAAGAACAACTTACCATGGAGTATGATTTCTCTGAAATAATTTTTGTTGAGTGGACAGATTTGAGTTAGGGGTAGTCGTTCAACATTCTACAAGAACAACGAACCATGGAGTATGATTTCTCTGAAACCATGATAGATTTCAAATCGATCCTGACCAAGTTGAGGCTGTGGTGTGAAATAATTTTTGTTGAGTGGATAGATTTTAGTTGGGATAGTCGTTCAACATTCTACAAGAACAACTTACCATGGACTATGATTTCTCTGAAACCATGATAGATTTCAAATCGATCCTGACCAAGATGAGTCTGTGGTGTGAAATAATTTTTGTTGAGTGGATAGATTTTAGTTAGGGGTAGTCGTTCAACATTCTACAAGAACAACGAAACATGGAGTATGATTTCTCTGAAATAATTTTTGTTGAGTGAATAGATTTTAGTTAGGGGTAGTCGTTCAACATTCTACAAGAACAATTTACCATGGAGTATGATTTCTCTGCAACCATGATAGATTTCAAATCGATCCTGACCAGGATGAGTCTGTGGTGTGAAATAATTTTTGTTAAGTGGATAGATTTTAGTTGGGATAGTCGTTCAACATTCTACAAGAACAACTTACCATGGAGTATGATTTCTCTGAAACCATGATAGATTTCAAATCGATCCTGACCAAGATGAGTCTGTGGTGTGAAATAATTTTTGTTGAGTGGATAGATTTTAGTTGGGGTAGTCGTTCAACATTCTACAAGAACAACTTACCATGGAGTATGATTTCTCTGAAATAATTTTTGTTGAGTGGATAGATTTTAGTTAGGGGTAGTCGTTCAACATTCTACAAGAACAACTTACCACGGACTATGATTTCTCTGAAACCATGATAGATTTCAAATCGATAATGACCAAGATGAGTCTGTGTTGTGAAATAATTTTTGTTGAGTGGATAGATTTTAGTTAGGGGTAGTCGTTCAACATTCTACAAGAACAATTTACCATGGAGTATGATTTCTCTGAAATAATTTTTGTTGAGTGGATAGATTTTAGTTGGGATAGTTGTTCAACATTTTACAAGAACAACTTACCATGGACTATGATTTCTCTGAAACCATGATAGATTTCAAATCGATCCTGACCAGGATGAGTCTGTGGTGTGAAATAATTTTTGTTAAGTGGATAGATTTTAGTTGGAATAGTCGTTCAACATTCTACAAGAACAACTTACCATGGAGTATGATTTCTCTGAAACCATGATAGATTTCAAATCGATCCTGACCAAGATGAGTCTGTGGTGTGAAATAATTTTTGTTGAGTGGATAGATTTTAGTTGGGGTAGTCGTTCAACATTCTACAAGAACAACTTACCATGGAGTATGATTTCTCTGAAATAATTTTTGTTGAGTGGATAGATTTTAGTTAGGGGTAGTCGTTCAACATTCTACAAGAACAATTTACCATGGAGTATGATTTCTCTGAAACCATGATAGATTTCAAATCGATCCTGACCAGGATGAGTCTGTGGTGTGAAATAATTTTTGTTAAGTGGATAGATTTTAGTTGGGATAGTCGTTCAACATTCTACAAGAACAACTTACCATGGAGTATGATTTCTCTGAAACCATGATAGATTTCAAATCGATCCTGACCAAGATGAGTCTGTGGTGTGAAATAATTTTTGTTGAGCGGATAGATTTTAGTTGGGGTAGTCGTTCAACATTCTACAAGAACAACTTACCATGGAGTATGATTTCTCTGAAATAATTTTTGTTGAGTGGACAGGTTTGAGTTAGGGGTAGTCGTTCAACATTCTACAAGAACAACTTACCACGTACTATGATTTCTCTGAAACCATGATAGATTTCAAATCGATAATGACCAAGATGAGTCTGTGTTGTGAAATAATTTTTGTTGAGTGGATAGATTTTAGTTAGGGGTAGTCGTTCAACATTCTACAAGAACAACTTACCATGGTGTATGATTTCTCTGAAATAATTTTTGTTGAGTGGATAGATTTTAGTTGGGATAGTTGTTCAACATTTTACAAGAACAACTTACCATGGACTATGATTTCTCTGAAACCATGATAGATTTCAAATCGATCCTGACCAAGATGAGTCTGTGGTGTGAAATAATTTTTGTTGAGTGGATAGATTTTAGTTGGGGTAGTCGTTCAACATTCTACAAGAACAACTTACCATGGAGTACGATTTCTCTGAAACCATGATAGATTTCAAATCGATCCTGACCAAGATGAGTCTGTGGTGTGAAATAATTTTTGTTGAGTGGATAGATTTTAGTTGGGATAGTCGTTCAACATTCTACAAGAACAACGAACCATGGAGTATGATTTCTCTGAAACCATGATAGATTTCAAATGGATCCTGACCAAGATGAGTCTGTTTTGTGAAATAATTTTTGTTGAGTGGATAGATTTTAGTTGGGGTAGTCGTTCAACATTCTACAATAACAACTTACCATGGACTATGATTTCTCTGAAACCATGATAGATTTCAAATCGATCCTGACCAAGATGAGTCTGTGGTGTGAAATAATTTTTGTTGAGTGGATAGATTTTAGTTAGGGGTAGTCGTTCAACATTCTACAAGAGCAACTTACCATGGAGTATGATTTCTCTGAAACCATGATAGATTTCAAATCGATCCTGACCAAGATGAGTCTGTGGTGTGAAATAATTTTTGTTGAGTGGATAGATTTTAGTTGGGGTAGTCGTTCAACATTCTACAAGAACAACGAACCATGGACTATGATTTCTCTGAAACCATGATAGATTTCAAATCGATTCTGACCAAGATGAGTCTGTGGTGTGAAATAATTTTTGTTGAGTGGATAGATTTTAGTTGGGGTAGTCGTTCAACATTCTACAAGAACAACTTACCATGGACTATGATTTCTCTGACACCATGATAGATTTCAAATCGATCCTGACCAAGATGAGTCTGTGGTGTGAAATAATTTTTGTTGAGTGGATAGATTTTAGTTGGGGTAGTCGTTCAACATTCTACTAGAACAACGAACCATGGGGTATGATTTCTCTGAAACCATGATAGATTTCAAATCGATCCTGACCAAGATGAGTCTGTGGTGTGAAATAATTTTTGTTGAGTGGATAGATTTTAGTTGGGATAGTCGTTCAACATTCTACAAGAACAACGAACCATGGAGTATGATTTCTCTGAAACCATGATAGATTTCAAATCGATCCTGAGCAAGATGAGTCTGTGGTGTGAAATAATTTTTGTTGAGTGGATAGATTTTAGTTGGGGTAGTCGTTCAACATTCTACAAGAACAATTTACCATGGAGTATGATTTCTCTGAAATAATTTTTGTTGAGTGGATAGATTTTAGTTGGGATAGTTGTTCAACATTTTACAAGAACAACTTACCATGGACTATGATTTCTCTGAAACCATGATAGATTTCAAATCGATCCTGACCAGGATGAGTCTGTGGTGTGAAATAATTTTTGTTAAGTGGATAGATTTTAGTTGGAATAGTCGTTCAACATTCTACAAGAACAACTTACCATGGAGTATGATTTCTCTGAAACCATGATAGATTTCAAATCGATCCTGACCAAGATGAGTCTGTGGTGTGAAATAATTTTTGTTGAGTGGATAGATTTTAGTTGGGGTAGTCGTTCAACATTCTACAAGAACAACTTACCATGGAGTATGATTTCTCTGAAATAATTTTTGTTGAGTGGATAGATTTTAGTTAGGGGTAGTCGTTCAACATTCTACAAGAACAATTTACCATGGAGTATGATTTCTCTGAAACCATGATAGATTTCAAATCGATCCTGACCAGGATGAGTCTGTGGTGTGAAATAATTTTTGTTAAGTGGATAGATTTTAGTTGGGATAGTCGTTCAACATTCTACAAGAACAACTTACCATGGAGTATGATTTCTCTGAAACCATGATAGATTTCAAATCGATCCTGACCAAGATGAGTCTGTGGTGTGAAATAATTTTTGTTGAGTGGATAGATTTTAGTTGGGGTAGTCGTTCAACATTCTACAAGAACAACTTACCATGGAGTATGATTTCTCTGAAATAATTTTTGTTGAGTGGACAGGTTTGAGTTAGGGGTAGTCGTTCAACATTCTACAAGAACAACTTACCACGTACTATGATTTCTCTGAAACCATGATAGATTTCAAATCGATAATGACCAAGATGAGTCTGTGTTGTGAAATAATTTTTGTTGAGTGGATAGATTTTAGTTAGGGGTAGTCGTTCAACATTCTACAAGAACAACTTACCATGGTGTATGATTTCTCTGAAATAATTTTTGTTGAGTGGATAGATTTTAGTTGGGATAGTTATTCAACATTTTACAAGAACAACTTACCATGGACTATGATTTCTCTGAAACCATGATAGATTTCAAATCGATCCTGACCAAGATGAGTCTGTGGTGTGAAATAATTTTTGTTGAGTGGATAGATTTTAGTTGGGGTAGTCGTTCAACATTCTACAAGAACAACTTACCATGGAGTACGATTTCTCTGAAACCATGATAGATTTCAAATCGATCCTGACCAAGATGAGTCTGTGGTGTGAAATAATTTTTGTTGAGTGGATAGATTTTAGTTGGGATAGTCGTTCAACATTCTACAAGAACAACGAACCATGGAGTATGATTTCTCTGAAACCATGATAGATTTCAAATGGATCCTGACCAAGATGAGTCTGTTTTGTGAAATAATTTTTGTTGAGTGGATAGATTTTAGTTGGGGTAGTCGTTCAACATTCTACAAGAACAACTTACCATGGACTATGATTTCTCTGAAACCATGATAGATTTCAAATCGATCCTGACCAAGATGAGTCTGTGGTGTGAAATAATTTTTGTTGAGTGGATAGATTTTAGTTAGGGGTAGTCGTTCAACATTCTACAAAAGCAACTTACCATGGAGTATGATTTCTCTGAAACCATGATAGATTTCAAATCGATCCTGACCAAGATGAGTCTGTGGTGTGAAATAATTTTTGTTGAGTGGCTGGATTTTAGTTGGGGTAGTCGTTCAACATTCTACAAGAACAACGAACCATGGACAATGATTTCTCTGAAACCATGATAGACTTCAAATCGATTCTGACCAAGATGAGTCTGTGGTGTGAAATAATTTTTGTTGAGTGGATAGATTTTAGTTGGGGTAGTCGTTCAACATTCTACAAGAACAACTTACCATGGACTATGATTTCTCTGACACCATGATAGATTTCAAATCGATCCTGACCAAGATGAGTCTGTGGTGTGAAATAATTTTTGTTGAGTGGATAGATTTTAGTTGGGGTAGTCGTTCAACATTCTACTAGAACAACGAACCATGGGGTATGATTTCTCTGAAACCATGATAGATTTCAAATCGATCCTGACCAAGATGAGTCTGTGGTGTGAAATAATTTTTGTTGAGTGGATAGATTTTAGTTGGGATAGTCGTTCAACATTCTACAAGAACAACGAACCATGGAGTATGATTTCTCTGAAACCATGATAGATTTCAAATCGATCCTGAGCAAGATGAGTCTGTGGTGTGAAATAATTTTTGTTGAGTGGATAGATTTTAGTTGGGGTAGTCGTTCAACATTCTACAAGAACAACGAACCATGGAGTATGATTTCTCTGAAACCATGATAGATTTCAAATCGATCCTGACCAAGATGAGTCTGTGGTGTGAAATAATTTTTGTTGAGTGGATAGATTTTAGTTGGGGTAGTCGTTCAACATTCTACAAGAACAACTTACCATGGAGTAAGATTTCTCTGAAATAATTTTTGTTGAGTGGATAGATTTTAGTTGGGGTAGTCGTTCAACATTTTACAAGAACAACGAACCATGGAGTATGATTTCTCTGCAACCATGATAGATTTCAAATCGATCCTGACCAAGATGAGTCTGTGGTGTGAAATAATTTTTGTAGAGTGGATAGATTTTAGTTGGGGTAGTCGTTCAACATTCTACAAGAACAACTTACCATGGACTATGATTTCTCTGAAACCATGATAGATTTCAAATCGATCCTGACCAAGATGAGTCTGTGGTGTGAAATAATTTTTGTTGAGTGGATAGATTATAGTTGGGGTAGTCGTTCAACATTCTACAAGAAGAACTTACCATGGACTATGATTTCTCTGAAATAATTTTTGTTGAGTGGATAGATTTTAGTTGGGATAGTCGTTCAACATTCTACAAGAACAACTTACCATGGAGTATGATTTCTCTGAAATAATTTTTGTTGAGTGGATAGATTTTAGTTGGGGTAGTCGTTCAACATTCTACAAGAACAACTTACCATGGACTATGATTTCTCTGAAACCATGATAGATTTCAAATCGATCCTGACCAAGATGAGTCTGTGGTGTGAAATAATTTTTGTTGAGTGGATAGATTTTAGTTGGGGTAGTCGTTCAACATTCTACAAGAACAACTTACCATGGAGTATGATTTCTCTGAAATAATTTTTGTTGAGTGGATAGATTTTAGTTGGGATAGTCCTTCAACATTCTACAAGAACAACGAACCATGGAGTATGATTTCTCTGAAACCATGATAGATTTCAAATCGATCCTGACCAAGATGAGTCTGTGGTGTGAAATAATTTTTGTTGAGTGGATAGATTTTAGTTGGGGTAGTCGTTCAACATTCTACAAGAACAACTTACCATGGAGTATGATTTCTCTGAAATAATTTTTGTTGAGTGGATAGATTTTAGTTGGGATAGTCGTTCAACATTCTACAAGAACAACTTACCATGGAGTATGATTTCTCTGAAATAATTTTTGTTGAGTGGATAGATTTTAGTTTTGATAGTCGTTCAACATTCTACAAGAACAACGAACCATGGAGTATGATTTCTCTGAAACCATGATAGATTTCAAATCGATCCTGACCAAGATGAGTCTGTTTTGTGAAATAATTTTTGTTGAGTGGATAGATTTTAGTTGGGGTAGTCGTTCAACATTCTACAAGAACAACTTACCATGGAGTATGATTTCTCTGAAATAATTTTTGTTGAGTGGATAGATTTTAGTTGGGATAGTCGTTCAACATTCTACAAGAACAACGAACCATGGAGTATGATTTCTCTGAAACCATGATAAATTTCAAATCGATCCTGACCAAGATGAGTCTGTGGTGTGAAATAATTTTTGTTGAGTGGATAGATTTTAGTTAGGGGTAGTCGTTCAACATTCTACAAGAACAACTTACCATGGACTATGATTTCTCTGAAACTATGATAGATTTCAAATCGATCCTGACCAAGATGAGTCTGTGGTGTGAAATAATTTTTGTTGAGTGGATAGATTTTAGTTGGGGTAGTCGTTCAACATTCTACAAGAACAACTTACCATGGAGTATGATTTCTCTGAAATAATTTTTGTTGAGTGGATAGATTTTAGTTAGGGATAGTCGTTCAACATTCTACAAGAACAACGAACCATGGAGTATGATTTCTCTGAAACCATGATAGATTTCAAATCGATCCTGACCAAGATGAGTCTGTGGTGTGAAATAATTTTTGTTGAGTGGATAGATTTTAGTTGGGGTAGTCGTTCAACATTCTACAAGAACAACGAACCATGGAGTATGATTTCTCTGAAATAATTTTTGTTGAGTGGATAGATTTTAGTTGGGATAGTCGTTCAACATTCTACAAGAACAACTTACCATGGAGTATGATTTCTCTGAAATAATTTTTGTTGAGTGGATAGATTTTAGTTGGGATAGTCGTTCAACATTCTACAAGAACAACTTACCATGGAGTATGATTTCTCTGAAATAATTTTTGTTGAGTGGATAGATTTTAGTTGGGATAGTCGTTCAACATTCTACAAGAACAACTTACCATGGAGTATGATTTCTCTGAAATAATTTTTGTTGAGTGGATAGATTTTAGTTGGGGTAGTCGTTCAACATTCTACAAGAACAACGAACCATGGAGTCTGATTTCTCTGAAACCATAATAGATTTCAAATCGATCCTGACCAAGATGAGTCTGTGGTGTGAAATAATTTTTGTTGAGTGGATAGATTTTAGTTGGGGTAGTCGTTCAACATTCTACAAGAACAACGAACCATGGAGTATGATTTCTCTGAAACCATGATAGATTTCAAATCGATCCTGACCAAGATGAGTCTGTGGTGTGAAATAATTTTTGTTGAGTGGATAGATTTTAGTTGGGGTAGTCGTTCAACATTCTACAAGAACAACTTACCATGGAGTATGATTTCTCTGAAATAATTTTTGTTGAGTGGATAGATTTTAGTTGGGGTAATCGTTCAACATTCTACAAGAACAACGAACCATGGAGTATGATTTCTCTGAAATAATTTTTGTTGAGTGGATAGATTTTAGTTGGGATAGTCGTTCAACATTCTACAAGAACAACTTACCATGGACTATGATTTCTCTGAAATAATTTTTGTTGAGTGGATAGATTTTAGTTTTGATAGTCGTTCAACATTCTACAAGAACAACGAACCATGGAGTATGATTTCTCTGAAACCATGATAGATTTCAAATCGATCCTGACCAAGATGAGTCTGTGGTGTGAAATAATTTTTGTTGAGTGGATAGATTTTAGTTGGGGTAGTCGTTCAACATTCTACAAGAACAACGAACCATGGAGTATGATTTCTCTGAAACCATGATAGATTGCAAATCGATCCTGACCAAGATGAGTCTGTGGTGTGAAATAATTTTTGTTGAGTGGATAGATTTTAGTTAGGGGTAGTCGTTCAACATTCTGCAAGAACAACTTACCATGGACTATGATTTCTCTGAAACCATGATAGATTTCAAATCGATCCTGACCAAGATGAGTCTGTGGTGTGAAATAATTTTTGTTGAGTGGATAGATTTTAGTTAGGGGTAGTCGTTCAACATTCTACAAAAGCAACTTACCATGGAGTATGATTTCTCTGAAACCATGATAGATTTCAAATCGATCCTGACCAAGATGAGTCTGTGGTGTGAAATAATTTTTGTTGAGTGGATAGATTTTAGTTGGGGTAGTCGTTCAACATTCTACAAGAACAACGAACCATGGACTATGATTTCTCTGAAACCATGATAGATTTCAAATCGATTCTGACCAAGATGAGTCTGTGGTGTGAAATAATTTTTGTTGAGTGGATAGATTTTAGTTGGCTTAGTCGTTCAACATTCTACAAGAACAACTTACCATGGACTATGATTTCTCTGACACCATGATAGATTTCAAATCGATCCTGACCAAGATGAGTCTGTGGTGTGAAATAATTTTTGTTGAGTGGATAGATTTTAGTTGGGGTAGTCGTTCAACATTCTACTAGAACAACGAACCATGGGGTATGATTTCTCTGAAACCATGATAGATTTCAAATCGATCCTGACCAAGATGAGTCTGTGGTGTGAAATAATTTTTGTTGAGTGGATAGATTTTAGTTGGGATAGTCGTTCAACATTCTACAAGAACAACGAACCATGGAGTATGATTTCTCTGAAACCATGATAGATTTCAAATCGATCCTGAGCAAGATGAGTCTGTGGTGTGAAATAATTTTTGTTGAGTGGATAGATTTTAGTTGGGGTAGTCGTTCAACATTCTACAAGAACAACGAACCATGGAGTATGATTTCTCTGAAACCATGATAGATTTAAAATCGATCCTGACCAAGATGAGTCTGTGGTGTGAAATAATTTTTGTTGAGTGGATAGATTTTAGTTGGGGTAGTCGTTCAACATTCTACAAGAACAACTTACCATGGAGTAAGATTTCTCTGAAATAATTTTTGTTGAGTGGATAGATTTTAGTTGGGGTAGTCGTTCAACATTCTACAAGAACAACGAACCATGGAGTATGATTTCTCTGAAACCATGATAGATTTAAAATCGATCCTGACCAAGATGAGTCTGTGGTGTGAAATAATTTTTGTTGAGTGGATAGATTTTAGTTGGGGTAGTCGTTCAACATTCTACAAGAACAACGAACCATGGAGTATGATTTCTCTGAAACCATGATAGATTTAAAATCGATCCTGACCAAGATGAGTCTGTGGTGTGAAATAATTTTTGTTGAGTGGATAGATTTTAGTTCGGGTAGTCGTTCAACATTCTACAAGAACAACTTACCATGGACTATGATTTCTCTGAAACCATGATAGATTTCAAATCGATCCTGACCAAGATGAGTCTGTGGTGTGAAATAATTTTTGTTGAGTGGATAGATTATAGTTGGGGTAGTCGTTCAACATTCTACAAGAAGAACTTACCATGGACTATGATTTCTCTGAAATAATTTTTGTTGAGTGGATAGATTTTAGTTGGGATAGTCGTTCAACATTCTACAAGAACAACTTACCATGGAGTATGATTTCTCTGAAATAATTTTTGTTGAGTGGATAGATTTTAGTTGGGGTAGTCGTTCAACATTCTACAAGAACAACTTACCATGGACTATGATTTCTCTGAAACCATGATAGATTTCAAATCGATCCTGACCAAGATGAGTCTGTGGTGTGAAATAATTTTTGTTGAGTGGATAGATTTTAGTTGGGGTAGTCGTTCAACATTCTACAAGAACAACTTACCATGGAGTATGATTTCTCTGAAATAATTTTTGTTGAGTGGATAGATTTTAGTTGGGATAGTCGTTCAACATTCTACAAGAACAACGAACCATGGAGTATGATTTCTCTGAAACCATGATAGATTTCAAATCGATCCTGACCAAGATGAGTCTGTGGTGTGAAATAATTTTTGTTGAGTGGATAGATTTTAGTTGGGGTAGTCGTTCAACATTCTACAAGAACAACGAACCATGGAGTATGATTTCTCTGAAATAATTTTTGTTGAGTGGATAGATTTTAGTTGGGATAGTCGTTCAACATTCTACAAGAACAACTTACCATGGAGTATGATTTCTCTGAAATAATTTTTGCTGAGTGGATAGATTTTAGTTTTGATAGTCGTTCAACATTCTACAAGAACAACGAACCATGGAGTATGATTTCTCTGAAACCATGATAGATTTCAAATCGATCCTGACCAAGATGAGTCTGTGGTGTGAAATAATTTTTGTTGAGTGGATAGATTTTAGTTGGGGTAGTCGTTCAACATTCTACAAGAACAACTTACCATGGAGTATGATTTCTCTGAAATAATTTTTGTTGAGTGGATAGATTTTAGTTGGGATAGTCGTTCAACATTCTACAAGAACAACTTACCATGGAGTATGATTTCTCTGAAACCATGATAAATTTCAAATCGATCCTGACCAAGATGAGTCTGTGGTGTGAAATAATTTTTGTTGAGTGGATAGATTTTAGTTAGGGGTAGTCGTTCAACATTCTACAAGAACAACTTACCATGGACTATGATTTCTCTGAAACCATGATAGATTTCAAATCGATCCTGACCAAGATGAGTCTGTGGTGTGAAATAATTTTTGTTGAGTGGATAGATTTTAGTTGGGGTAGTCGTTCAACATTCTACAAGAACAACTTACCATGGAGTATGATTTCTCTGAAATAATTTTTGTTGAGTGGATAGATTTTAGTTAGGGATAGTCGTTCAACATTCTACAAGAACAACGAACCATGGAGTATGATTTCTCTGAAACCATGATAGATTTCAAATCGATCCTGACCAAGATGAGTCTGTGGTGTGAAATAATTTTTGTTGAGTGGATAGATTTTAGTTGGGGTAGTCGTTCAACATTCTACAAGAACAACGAACCATAGAGTATGATTTCTCTGAAATAATTTTTGTTTAGTGGATAGATTTTAGTTGGGATAGTCGTTCAACATTCTACAAGAACAACTTACCATGGAGTATGATTTCTCTGAAATAATTTTTGTTGAGTGGATAGATTTTAGTTGGGATAGTCGTTCAACATTCTACAAGAACAACTTACCATGGAGTATGATTTCTCTGAAATAATTTTTGTTGAGTGGATAGATTTTAGTTGGGGTAGTCGTTCAACATTCTACAAGAACAACGAACCATGGAGTCTGATTTCTCTGAAACCATAATAGATTTCAAATCGATCCTGACCAAGATGAGTCTGTGGTGTGAAATAATTTTTGTTGAGTGGATAGATTTTAGTTGGGGTAGTCGTTCAACATTCTACAAGAACAACGAACCATGGAGTATGATTTCTCTGAAACCATGATAGATTTCAAATCGATCCTGACCAAGATGAGTCTGTGGTGTGAAATAATTTTTGTTGAATGGATAGATTTTAGTTGGGGTAGTCGTTCAACATTCTACAAGAACAACTTACCATGGAGTATGATTTCTCTGAAATAATTTTTGTTGAGTGGATAGATTTTAGTTGGGATAATCGTTCAACATTCTACAAGAACAACGAACCATGGAGTATGATTTCTCTGAAATAATTTTTGTTGAGTGGATAGATTTTAGTTGGGATAGTCGTTCAACATTCTACAAGAACAACTTACCATGGACTATGATTTCTCTGAAATAATTTTTGTTGAGTGGATAGATTTTAGTTTTGATAGTCGTTCAACATTCTACAAGAACAACGAACCATGGAGTATGATTTCTCTGAAACCATGATAGATTTCAAATCGATCCTGACCAAGATGAGTCTGTGGTGTGAAATAATTTTTGTTGAGTGGATAGATTTTAGTTGGGGTAGTCGTTCAACATTCTACAAGAACAACGAACCATGGAGTATGATTTCTCTGAAACCATGATAGATTGCAAATCGATCCTGACCAAGATGAGTCTGTGGTGTGAAATAATTTTTGTTGAGTGGATAGATTTTAGTTAGGGGTAGTCGTTCAACATTCTACAAGAACAACTTACCATGAACTATGATTTCTCTGCAACCATGATATATTTCAAATCGATCCTGACCAAGATGAGTCTGTGGTGTGAAATAATTTTTGTTGAGTGGATAGATTTTAGTTGGGGTAGTCGTTCAACATTCTACAAGACCAACTTACCATGGAGTATGATTTCTCTGAAACCATGATAGATTTCAAATCGATCCTGACCAAGATGAGTCTGTGGTGTGAAATAATTTTTGTTGAGTGGATAGATTTTAGTTGGGGTAGTCGTTCAACATTCTACAAGACCAACTTACCATGGAGTATGATTTCTCTGAAACCATGATAGATTTCAAATCGATCCTGACCAAGATGAGTCTGTGGTGTGAAATAATTTTTGTTGAGTGGATAGATTTTAGTTGGGATAGTGGTTCAACATTCTACAAGAACAACGAACCATGGAGTATGATTTCTCTGAAACCATGATAGATTTCAAATCGACCCTGACCAAGATGAGTCTGTGGTGTGAAATAATTTTTGTTGAGTGGATAAATTTTAGTTGGGGTAGTCGTTCAACATTCTACAAGAACAACGAACCATGGAGTATGATTTCTCTGAAATAATTTTTGTTGAGTGGATAGATTTTAGTTGGGATAGTCGTTCAACATTCTACAAGAACAACTTACCATGGAGTATGATTTCTCTGAAATAATTTTTGTTGAGTGGATAGATTTTAGTCGGGATAGTCGTTCAACATTCTACAAGAACAACTTACCATGGAGTATGATTTCTCTGAAATAATTTTTGTTGAGTGGATAGATTTTAGTTGGGGTAGTCGTTCAACATTCTACAAGAACAACTTACCATGGACTATGATTTCTCTGAAACCATGATAGATTTCAAATCGATCCTGACCAAGATGAGTCTGTGGTGTGAAATAATTTTTGTTGAGTGGATAGATTTTAGTTGGGGTAGTCGTTCAACACTCTACAAGAACAACGAACCATGGAGTATGATTTCTCTGAAACCATGATAGATTTCAAATCGATCCTGACCAAGATGAGTCTGTGGTGTGAAATAATTTTTGTTGAGTGGATAGATTTTAGTTGGGGTAGTCGTTCAACATTCTACAAGAACAACGAACCATGGAGTATGATTTCTCTGAAACTATGATAGATTTCAAATCGATCCTGACCAAGATGAGTCTGTGGTGTGAAATAATTTTTGTTGAGTGGATAGATTTTAGTTGGGGTAGTCGTTCAACATTCTACAAGAACAACGAACCATGGAGTATGATTTCTCTGAAACCATGATAGATTTCAAATCGATCCTGACCAAGATGAGTCTGTGGTGTGAAATAATTTTTGTTGAGTGGATAGATCTTAGTTGGGATAGTCGTTCAACATTCTACAAGAACAACGAACCATGGAGTATGATTTCTCTGAAACCATGATAGATTTCAAATCGATCCTGACCAAGATGAGTCTGTGGTGTGACATAATTTTTGTTGAGTGGATAGGTTTTAGTTGGGGTAGTCGTTCAACATTCTACAAGAACAACGAACCATGGAGTATGATTTCTCTGAAATAATTTTTGTTGAGTGGATAGATTTTAGTTGGGATAGTCGTTCAACATTCTACAAGAACAACTTACCATGGAGTATGATTTCTCTGAAATAATTTTTGTTGAGTGGATAGATTTTAGTTGGGATAGTCGTTCAACATTCTACAAGAACAACTTACCATGGAGTTGATTTCTCTGAAATAATTTTTGTTGAGTGGATAGATTTTAGTTGGGGTAGTCGTTCAACATTCTACAAGAACAACGAACCATGGAGTATGATTTCTCTGAAACCATGATAGATTTCAATCGATCCTGACCAAGATGAGTCTGTGGTGTGAAATAATTTTTGTTGAGTGGATAGATTTTAGTTGGGGTAGTCGTTCAACATTCTACAAGAACAACTTACCATGGACTATGATTTCTCTGAAATAATTTTTGTTGAGTGGATAGATTTTAGTTGGGATAGTCGTTCAACATTCTACAAGAACAACGAACCATGGAGTATGATTTCTCTGAAATAATTTTTGTTGAGTGGATAGATTTTAGTCGGGATAGTCGTTCAACATTCTACAAGAACAACTTACCATGGACTATGATTTCTCTGAAATAATTTTTGTTGAGTGGATAGATTTTAGTTGGGATAGTCGTTCAACATTCTACAAGAACAACTTACCATGGACTATGATTTCTCTGAAATAATTTTTGTTGAGTGGATAGATTTTAGTTGGGATAGTCGTTCAACATTCTACAAGAACAACGAACCATGGAGTATGATTTCTCTGAAATAATTTTTGTTGAGTGGATAGATTTTAGTTGGGGTAGTCGTTCAACATTCTGCAAGAACAACGAACCATGGAGTATGATTTCTCTGCAACCATGATAGATTTCAAATCGATCCTGACCAAGATGAGTCCTGTGGTGTGAAATAATTTTTGTTGAGTGGATAGATTTTAGTTGGGATAGTCGTTCAACATTCTACAAGAACAACGAACCATGGAGTATGATTTCTCTGAAATAATTTTTGTTGAGTGGATAGATTTTAGTTGGGGTAGTCGTTCAACATTCTACAAGAACAACGAACCATGGAGTATGATTTCTCTGAAACCATGCTAGATTTCAAATCGATCCTGACCAAGATGAGTCTGTGATGTGAAATAATTTTTGTTGAGTGGATAGATTTTAGTTGGGATAGTCGTTCAACATTCTACAAGAACAACTTACCATGGAGTATGATTTCTCTGAAATAATTTTTGTTGAGTGGATAGATTTTAGTTGGGATAGTCGTTCAACATTCTACAAGAACAACGAACCATGGAGTATGATTTCTCTGAAACCATGATAGATTTCAAATCGATCCTGACCAAGATGAGTCTGTGGTGTGAAATAATTTTTGTTGAGTGGATAGATTTTAGTTGGGGTAGTCGTTCAACATTCTACAAGAACAACTTACCATGGAGTAAGATTTCTCTGAAATAATTTTTGTTGAGTGGATAGATTTTAGTTGGGGTAGTCGTTCAACATTTTACAAGAACAACGAACCATGGAGTATGATTTCTCTGCAACCATGATAGATTTCAAATCGATCCTGACCAAGATGAGTCGGTGTTGTGAAATAATTTTTGTTGAGTGGATAGATTTTAGTTGGGGTAGTCGTTCAACATTCTACAAGAACAACGAACCATGGAGTATGATTTCTCTGAAACCATGATAGACTTCAAATCGATCCTGACCAAGATGAGTCTGTGGTGTGAAATAATTTTTGTTGAGTGGATAGATTTTAGTTGGGGTAGTCGTTCAACATTCTACAAGAACAACTTACCATGGAGTAAGATTTCTCTGAAATAATTTTTGTTGAGTGGATAGATTTTAGTTGGGGTAGTCGTTCAACATTTTACAAGAACAACGAACCATGGAGTATGATTTCTCTGCAACCATGATAGATTTCAAATCGATCCTGACCAAGATGAGTCGGTGTTGTGAAATAATTTTTGTTGAGTGGATAGATTTTAGTTGGGGTAGTCGTTCAACATTCTACAAGAACAACGAACCATGGAGTATGATTTCTCTGAAACCATGATAGATTTCAAATCGATCCTGACCAAGATGAGTCTGTGGTGTGACATAATTTTTGTTGAGTGGATAGGTTTTAGTTGGGGTAGTCGTTCAACATTCTACAAGAACAACGAACCATGGAGTATGATTTCTCTGAAATAATTTTTGTTGAGTGGATAGATTTTAGTTGGGATAGTCGTTCAACATTCTACAAGAACAACTTACCATGGAGTATGATTTCTCTGAAATAATTTTTGTTGAGTGGATAGATTTTAGTTGGGATAGTCGTTCAACATTCTACAAGAACAACTTACCATGGAGTATGATTTCTCTGAAATAATTTTTGTTGAGTGGATAGATTTTAGTTGGGGTAGTCGTTCAACATTCTACAAGAACAACGAACCATGGAGTATGATATCTCTGAAACCATGATAGATTTCAAATCGATCCTGACCAAGATGAGTCTGTGGTGTGAAATAATTTTTGTTGAGTGGATAGATTTTAGTTGGGGTAGTCGTTCAACATTCTACAAGAACAACTTACCATGGACTATGATTTCTCTGAAATAATTTTTGTTGAGTGGATAGATTTTAGTTGGGATAGTCGTTCAACATTCTACAAGAACAACGAACCATGGAGTATGATTTCTCTGAAATAATTTTTGTTGAGTGGATAGATTTTAGTCGGGATAGTCGTTCAACATTCTACAAGAACAACTTACCATGGACTATGATTTCTCTGAAATAATTTTTGTTGAGTGGATAGATTTTAGTTGGGATAGTCGTTCAACATTCTACAAGAACAACTTACCATGGACTATGATTTCTCTGAAATAATTTTTGTTGAGTGGATAGATTTTAGTTGGGATAGTCGTTCAACATTCTACAAGAACAACGAACCATGGAGTATGATTTCTCTGAAATAATTTTTGTTGAGTGGATAGATTTTAGTTGGGGTAGTCGTTCAACATTCTGCAAGAACAACGAACCATGGAGTATGATTTCTCTGCAACCATGATAGATTTCAAATCGATCCTGACCAAGATGAGTCTGTGGTGTGAAATAATTTTTGTTGAGTGGATAGATTTTAGTTGGGATAGTCGTTCAACATTCTACAAGAACAACGAACCATGGAGTATGATTTCTCTGAAATAATTTTTGTTGAGTGGATAGATTTTAGTTGGGGTAGTCGTTCAACATTCTACAAGAACAACGAACCATGGAGTATGATTTCTCTGAAACCATGCTAGATTTCAAATCGATCCTGACCAAGATGAGTCTGTGATGTGAAATAATTTTTGTTGAGTGGATAGATTTTAGTTGGGATAGTCGTTCAACATTCTACAAGAACAACTTACCATGGAGTATGATTTCTCTGAAATAATTTTTGTTGAGTGGATAGATTTTAGTTGGGATAGTCGTTCAACATTCTACAAGAACAACGAACCATGGAGTATGATTTCTCTGAAACCATGATAGATTTCAAATCGATCCTGACCAAGATGAGTCTGTGGTGTGAAATAATTTTTGTTGAGTGGATAGATTTTAGTTGGGGTAGTCGTTCAACATTCTACAAGAACAACTTACCATGGAGTAAGATTTCTCTGAAATAATTTTTGTTGAGTGGATAGATTTTAGTTGGGGTAGTCGTTCAACATTTTACAAGAACAACGAACCATGGAGTATGATTTCTCTGCAACCATGATAGATTTCAAATCGATCCTGACCAAGATGAGTCGGTGTTGTGAAATAATTTTTGTTGAGTGGATAGATTTTAGTTGGGGTAGTCGTTCAACATTCTACAAGAACAACGAACCATGGAGTATGATTTCTCTGAAACCATGATAGACTTCAAATCGATCCTGACCAAGATGAGTCTGTGGTGTGAAATAATTTTTGTTGAGTGGATAGATTTTAGTTGGGGTAGTCGTTCAACATTCTACAAGAACAACTTACCATGGACTATGATTTCTCTGAAACCATGATAGATTTCAAATCGATCCTGACCAAGATGAGTCTGTGGTGTGAAATAATTTTTGTTGAGTGGATAGATTATAGTTGGGGTAGTCGTTCAACATTCTAGAAGAAGAACTTACCATGGAGTATGATTTCTCTGAAATAATTTTTGTTGAGTGGATAGATTTTAGTTGGGATAGTCGTTCAACATTCTACAAGAACAACTTACCATGGAGTATGATTTCTCTGAAATAATTTTTGTTGAGTGGATAGATTTTAGTTGGGGTAGTCGTTCAACATTCTACAAGAACAACTTTCCATGGACTATGATTTCTCTGAAACCATGATAGATTTCAAATCGATCCTGACCAAGATGAGTCTGTGGTGTGAAATAATTTTTGTTGAGTGGATAGATTTTAGTTGGGGTAGTCGTTCAACATTCTACAAGAACAACTTACCATGGAGTATGATTTCTCTGAAATAATTTTTGTTGAGTGGATAGATTTTAGTTGGGATAGTCGTTCAACATTCTACAAGAACAACGAACCACGGAGTATGATTTCTCTGAAACCATGATAGATTTCAAATCGATCCTGACCAAGATGAGTCTGTGGTGTGAAATAATTTTTGTTGAGTGGATAGATTTTAGTTGGGGTAGTCGTTCAACATTCTACAAGAACAACTTACCATGGAGTATGATTTCTCTGAAATAATTTTTGTTGAGTGGATAGATTTTAGTTGGGATAGTCGTTCAACATTCTACAAGAACAACTTACCATGGAGTATGATTTCTCTGAAATAATTTTTGTTGAGTGGATAGATTTTAGGTGGGATAGTCGTTCAACATTCTACAAGAACAACTTACCATGGACTATGATTTCTCTGAAACCATGATAGATTTCAAATCGATCCTGACCAAGATGAGTCTGTGGTGTGAAATAATTTTTGTTGAGTGGTTAGATTTTAGTTGGGGTAGTCGTTCAACATTCTACAAGAACAACTTACCATGGAGTATGATATCTCTGAAATAATTTTTGTTGAGTGGATAGATTTTAGTTGGGATAGTCGTTCAACATTCTACAAGAACAACGAACCATGGAGTATGATTTCTCTGAAACCATGATAGATTTCAAATCGATTCTGACCAAGATGAGTCTGTGGTGTGAAATAATTTTTGTTGAGTGGATAGATTTTAGTTAGGGGTAGTCGTTCAACATTCTACAAGAACAACTTACCATGGACTATGATTTCTCTGAAACCATGATAGATTTCAAATCGATCCTGACCAAGATGAGTCTGTGGTGTGAAATAATTTTTGTTGAGTGGATAGATTTTAGTTGGGATAGTCGTTCAACATTCTACAAGAACAACTTACCATGGAGTATGATTTCTCTGAAATAATTTTTGTTGAGTGGATAGATTTTAGTTGGGATAGTCGTTCAACATTCTACAAGAACAACTTACCATGGAGTATGATTTCTCTGAAATAATTTTTGTTGAGTGGATAGAGTTTAGTTGGGGTAGTCGTTCAACATTCTACAAGAACAACTTAAAATGGAGTATGATTTCTCTGAAATAATTTTTGTTGAGTGGATAGATTTTAGTTGGGATAGTCGTTCAACATTCTACAAGAACAACTTACCATGGACTATGATTTCTCTGAAATAATTTTTGTTGAGTGGATAGATTTTAGTTGGGATAGTCGTTCAACATTCTACAAGAACAACGAACCATGGAGTATGATTTCTCTGAAATAATTTTTGTTGAGTGGATAGATTTTAGTTGGGGTAGTCGTTCAACATTCTACAAGAACAACGAACCATGGAGTATGATATCTCTGAAACCATGATAGATTTCAAATCGATCCTGACCAAGATGAGTCTGTGGTGTGAAATAATTTTTGTTGAGTGGATAGATTTTAGTTGGGGTAGTCGTTCAACATTCTACAAGAACAACGAACCATGGAGTATGATTTCTCTGAAACCATGATAGATTTCAAATCGATCCTGACCAAGATGAGTCTGTGGTGTGAAATAATTTTTGTTGAGTGGGTAGATTTTAGTTGGGGTAGTCGTTCAACATTCTACAAGAACAACGAACCATGGAGTATGATTTCTCTGAAATAATTTTTGTTGAGTGGATAGATTTTAGTTGGGATAGTCGTTCAACATTCTACAAGAACAACTTACCATGGACTATGATTTCTCTGAAATAATTTTTGTTGAGTGGATAGATTTTAGGTGGGATAGTCGTTCAACATTCTACAAGAACAACGAACCATGGAGTATGATTTCTCTGAAATAATTTTTGTTGAGTGGATAGATTTTAGTTGGGGTAGTCGTTCAACATTCTGCAAGAACAACGAACCATGGAGTATGATTTCTCTGCAACCATGATAGATTTCAAATCGATCCTGACCAAGATGAGTCTGTGGTGTGAAATAATTTTTGTTGAGTGGATAGATTTTATTTGGGGTAGTCGTTCAACATTCTACAAGAACAACGAACCACGGAGTATGATTTCTCTGAAACCATGCTAGATTTCAAATCGATCCTGACCAAGATGAGTCTGTGATGTGAAATAATTTTTGTTGAGTGGATAGATTTTAGTTGGGGTAGTCGTTCAACATTCTACAAGAACAACTTACCATGGAGTATGATTTCTCTGAAATAATTTTTGTTGAGTGGATAGATTTTAGTTGGGATAGTCGTTCAACATTCTACAAGAACAACGAACCATGGAGTATGATTTCTCTGAAACCATGATAGATTTCAAATCGATCCTGACCAAGATGAGTCTGTGGTGTGAAATAATTTTTGTTGAGTGGATAGATTTTAGTTGGGGTAGTCGTTCAACATTCTACAAGAACAACTTACCATGGAGTAAGATTTCTCTGAAATAATTTTTGTTGAGTGGATAGATTTTAGTTGGGGTAGTCGTTCAACATTTTACAAGAACAACGAACCATGGAGTATGATTTCTCTGCAACCATGATAGATTTCAAATCGATCCTGACCAAGATGAGTCGGTGTTGTGAAATAATTTTTGTTGAGTGGATAGATTTTAGTTGGGGTAGTCGTTCAACATTCTACAAGAACAACGAACCATGGAGTATGATTTCTCTGAAACCATGATAGACTTCAAATCGATCCTGACCAAGATGAGTCTGTGGTGTGAAATAATTTTTGTTGAGTGGATAGATTTTAGTTGGGGTAGTCGTTCAACATTCTACAAGAACAACTTACCATGGACTATGATTTCTCTGAAACCATGATAGATTCCAAATCGATCCTGACCAAGATGAGTCTGTGGTGTGAAATAATTTTTGTTGAGTGGATAGATTATAGTTGGGGTAGTCGTTCAACATTCTAGAAGAAGAACTTACCATGGAGTATGATTTCTCTGAAATAATTTTTGTTGAGTGGATAGATTTTAGTTGGGATAGTCGTTCAACATTCTACAAGAACAACTTACCATGGAGTATGATTTCTCTGAAATAATTTTTGTTGAGTGGATAGATTTTAGTTGGGGTAGTCGTTCAACATTCTACAAGAACAACTTACCATGGACTATGATTTCTCTGAAACCATGATAGATTTCAAATCGATCCTGACCAAGATGAGTCTGTGGTGTGAAATAATTGTTGTTGAGTGGATAGATTTTAGTTGGGATAGTCGTTCAACATTCTACAAGAACAACTCACCATGGAGTATGATTTCTCTGAAATAATTTTTGTTGAGTGGATAGATTTTAGTTCGGATAGTCGTTCAACATTCTACAAGAACAACGAACCATGGAGTATGATTTCTCTGAAACCATGATAGATTTCAAATCGATCCTGACCAAGATGAGTCTGTGGTGTGAAATAATTTTTGTTGAGTGGTTAGATTTTAGTTGGGGTAGTCGTTCAACATTCTACAAGAACAACTTACCATGGAGTATGATATCTCTGAAATAATTTTTGTTGAGTGGATAGATTTTAGTTGGGGTAGTCGTTCAACATTCTACAAGAACAACTTACCATGGAGTAAGATTTCTCTGAAATAATTTTTGTTGAGTGGATAGATTTTAGTTGGGGTAGTCGTTCAACATTTTACAAGAACAACGAACCATGGAGTATGATTTCTCTGCAACCATGATAGATTTCAAATCGATCCTGACCAAGATGAGTCGGTGTTGTGAAATAATTTTTGTTGAGTGGATAGATTTTAGTTGGGGTAGTCGTTCAACATTCTACAAGAACAACGAACCATGGAGTATGATTTCTCTGAAACCATGATAGACTTCAAATCGATCCTGACCAAGATGAGTCTGTGGTGTGAAATAATTTTTGTTGAGTGGATAGATTTTAGTTGGGGTAGTCGTTCAACATTCTACAAGAACAACTTACCATGGACTATGATTTCTCTGAAACCATGATAGATTTCAAATCGATCCTGACCAAGATGAGTCTGTGGTGTGAAATAATTTTTGTTGAGTTAATAGATTATAGTTGGGGTAGTCGTTCAACATTCTAGAAGAAGAACTTACCATGGAGTATGATTTCTCTGAAATAATTTTTGTTGAGTGGATAGATTTTAGTTGGGATAGTCGTTCAACATTCTACAAGAACAACTTACCATGGAGTATGATTTCTCTGAAATAATTTTTGTTGAGTGGATAGATTTTAGTTGGGGTAGTCGTTCAACATTCTACAAGAACAACTTTCCATGGACTATGATTTCTCTGAAACCATGATAGATTTCAAATCGATCCTGACCAAGATGAGTCTGTGGTGTGAAATAATTTTTGTTGAGTGGATAGATTTTAGTTGGGGTAGTCGTTCAACATTCTACAAGAACAACTTACCATGGAGTATGATTTCTCTGAATTAATTTTTGTTGAGTGGATAGATTTTAGTTGGGATAGTCGTTCAACATTCTACAAGAACAACGAACCACGGAGTATGATTTCTCTGAAACCATGATAGATTTCAAATCGATCCTGACCAAGATGAGTCTGTGGTGTGAAATAATTTTTGTTGAGTGGATAGATTTTAGTTGGGGTAGTCGTTCAACATTCTACAAGAACAACTTACCATGGAGTATGATTTCTCTGAAATAATTTTTGTTGAGTGGATAGATTTTAGTTGGGATAGTCGTTCAACATTCTACAAGAACAACTTACCATGGAGTATGATTTCTCTGAAATAATTTTTGTTGAGTGGATAGATTTTAGGTGGGATAGTCGTTCAACATTCTACAAGAACAACGAACCATGGAGTATGATTTCTCTGAAACCATGATAGATTTCAAATCGATCCTGACCAAGATGAGTCTGTGGTGTGAAATAATTTTTGTTGAGTGGTTAGATTTTAGTTGGGGTAGTCGTTCAACATTCTACAAGAACAACTTACCATGGAGTATGATATCTCTGAAATAATTTTTGTTGAGTGGATAGATTTTAGTTGGGATAGTCGTTCAACATTCTACAAGAACAACGAACCATGGAGTATGATTTCTCTGAAACCATGATAGATTTCAAATCGATTCTGACCAAGATGAGTCTGTGGTGTGAAATAATTTTTGTTGAGTGGATAGATTTTAGTTAGGGGTAGTCGTTCAACATTCTACAAGAACAACTTACCATGGACTATGATTTCTCTGAAACCATGATAGATTTCAAATCGATCCTGACCAAGATGAGTCTGTGGTGTGAAATAATTTTTGTTGAGTGGATAGATTTTAGTTGGGATAGTCGTTCAACATTCTACAAGAACAACTTACCATGGAGTATGATTTCTCTGAAATAATTTTTGTTGAGTGGATAGATTTTAGTTGGGATAGTCGTTCAACATTCTACAAGAACAACTTACCATGGAGTATGATTTCTCTGAAATAATTTTTGTTGAGTGGATAGAGTTTAGTTGGGGTAGTCGTTCAACATTCTACAAGAACAACTTAAAATGGAGTATGATTTCTCTGAAATAATTTTTGTTGAGTGGATAGATTTTAGTTGGGATAGTCGTTCAACATTCTACAAGAACAACTTACCATGGACTATGATTTCTCTGAAATAATTTTTGTTGAGTGGATAGATTTTAGTTGGGATAGTCGTTCAACATTCTACAAGAACAACGAACCATGGAGTATGATTTCTCTGAAATAATTTTTGTTGAGTGGATAGATTTTAGTTGGGGTAGTCGTTCAACATTCTACAAGAACAACGAACCATGGAGTATGATATCTCTGAAACCATGATAGATTTCAAATCGATCCTGACCAAGATGAGTCTGTGGTGTGAAATAATTTTTGTTGAGTGGATAGATTTTAGTTGGGGTAGTCGTTCAACATTCTACAAGAACAACGAACCATGGAGTATGATTTCTCTGAAACCATGATAGATTTCAAATCGATCCTGACCAAGATGAGTCTGTGGTGTGAAATAATTTTTGTTGAGTGGGTAGATTTTAGTTGGGGTAGTCGTTCAACATTCTACAAGAACAACGAACCATGGAGTATGATTTCTCTGAAATAATTTTTGTTGAGTGGATAGATTTTAGTTGGGATAGTCGTTCAACATTCTACAAGAACAACTTACCATGGACTATGATTTCTCTGAAATAATTTTTGTTGAGTGGATAGATTTTAGTTGGGATAGTCGTTCAACATTCTACAAGAACAACGAACCATGGAGTATGATTTCTCTGAAATAATTTTTGTTGAGTGGATAGATTTTAGTTGGGGTAGTCGTTCAACATTCTGCAAGAACAACGAACCATGGAGTATGATTTCTCTGCAACCATGATAGATTTCAAATCGATCCTGACCAAGATGAGTCTGTGGTGTGAAATAATTTTTGTTGAGTGGATAGATTTTATTTGGGGTAGTCGTTCAACATTCTACAAGAACAACGAACCACGGAGTATGATTTCTCTGAAACCATGCTAGATTTCAAATCGATCCTGACCAAGATGAGTCTGTGATGTGAAATAATTTTTGTTGAGTGGATAGATTTTAGTTGGGATAGTCGTTCAACATTCTACAAGAACAACTTACCATGGAGTATGATTTCTCTGAAATAATTTTTGTTGAGTGGATAGATTTTAGTTGGGATAGTCGTTCAACATTCTACAAGAACAACGAACCATGGAGTATGATTTCTCTGAAACCATGATAGATTTCAAATCGATCCTGACCAAGATGAGTCTGTGGTGTGAAATAATTTTTGTTGAGTGGATAGATTTTAGTTGGGGTAGTCGTTCAACATTCTACAAGAACAACTTACCATGGAGTAAGATTTCTCTGAAATAATTTTTGTTGAGTGGATAGATTTTAGTTGGGGTAGTCGTTCAACATTTTACAAGAACAACGAACCATGGAGTATGATTTCTCTGCAACCATGATAGATTTCAAATCGATCCTGACCAAGATGAGTCGGTGTTGTGAAATAATTTTTGTTGAGTGGATAGATTTTAGTTGGGGTAGTCGTTCAACATTCTACAAGAACAACGAACCATGGAGTATGATTTCTCTGAAACCATGATAGACTTCAAATCGATCCTGACCAAGATGAGTCTGTGGTGTGAAATAATTTTTGTTGAGTGGATAGATTTTAGTTGGGGTAGTCGTTCAACATTCTACAAGAACAACTTACCATGGACTATGATTTCTCTGAAACCATGATAGATTTCAAATCGATCCTGACCAAGATGAGTCTGTGGTGTGAAATAATTTTTGTTGAGTGGATAGATTATAGTTGGGGTAGTCGTTCAACATTCTAGAAGAAGAACTTACCATGGAGTATGATTTCTCTGAAATAATTTTTGTTGAGTGGATAGATTTTAGTTGGGATAGTCGTTCAACATTCTACAAGAACAACTTACCATGGAGTATGATTTCTCTGAAATAATTTTTGTTGAGTGGATAGATTTTAGTTGGGGTAGTCGTTCAACATTCTACAAGAACAACTTACCATGGACTATGATTTCTCTGAAACCATGATAGATTTCAAATCGATCCTGACCAAGATGAGTCTGTGGTGTGAAATAATTGTTGTTGAGTGGATAGATTTTAGTTGGGGTAGTCGTTCAACATTCTACAAGAACAACTCACCATGGAGTATGATTTCTCTGAAATAATTTTTGTTGAGTGGATAGATTTTAGTTCGGATAGTCGTTCAACATTCTACAAGAACAACGAACCATGGAGTATGATTTCTCTGAAACCATGATAGATTTCAAATCGATCCTGACCAAGATGAGTCTGTGGTGTGAAATAATTTTTGTTGAGTGGTTAGATTTTAGTTGGGGTAGTCGTTCAACATTCTACAAGAACAACTTACCATGGAGTATGATATCTCTGAAATAATTTTTGTTGAGTGGATAGATTTTAGTTGGGATAGTCGTTCAACATTCTACAAGAACAACGAACCATGGAGTATGATTTCTCTGAAACCATGATAGATTTCAAATCGATTCTGACCAAGATGAGTCTGTGGTGTGAAATAATTTTTGTTGAGTGGATAGATTTTAGTTAGGGGTAGTCGTTCAACATTCTACAAGAACAACTTACCATGGACTATGATTTCTCTGAAACCATGATAGATTTCAAATCGATCCTGACCAAGATGAGTCTGTGGTGTGAAATAATTTTTGTTGAGTGGATAGATTTTAGTTGGGATAGTCGTTCAACATTCTACAAGAACAACTTACCATGGAGTATGATTTCTCTGAAATAATTTTTGTTGAGTGGATAGATTTTAGTTGGGATAGTCGTTCAACATTCTACAAGAACAACTTACCATGGAGTATGATTTCTCTGAAATAATTTTTGTTGAGTGGATAGAGTTTAGTTGGGGTAGTCGTTCAACATTCTACAAGAACAACTTACCATGGACTATGATTTCTCTGAAATAGTTTTTGTTGAGTGGATAGATTTTAGTTGGGATAGTCGTTCAACATTCTACAAGCACAACGAACCATGGAGTATGATTTCTCTGAAATAATTTTTGTTGAGTGGATAGATTTTAGTTGGGATAGTCGTTCAACATTCTACAAGAACAACTTACCATGGAGTATGATTTCTCTGAAATAATTTTTGTTGAGTGGATAGATTTTAGTTGGGGTAGTCGTTCAACATTCTACAAGAACAACTTACCATGGACTATGATTTCTCTGAAACCATGATAGATTTCAAATCGATCCTGACCAAGATGAGTCTGTGGTGTGAAATAATTGTTGTTGAGTGGATAGATTTTAGTTGGGATAGTCGTTCAACATTCTACAAGAACAACTCACCATGGAGTATGATTTCTCTGAAATAATTTTTGTTGAGTGGATAGATTTTAGTTCGGATAGTCGTTCAACATTCTACAGGAACAACGAACCATGGAGTATGATTTCTCTGAAACCATGATAGATTTCAAATCGATCCTGACCAAGATGAGTCTGTGGTGTGAAATAATTTTTGTTGAGTGGTTAGATTTTAGTTGGGGTAGTCGTTCAACATTCTACAAGAACAACTTACCATGGAGTATGATATCTCTGAAATAATTTTTGTTGAGTGGATAGATTTTAGTTGGGATAGTCGTTCAACATTCTACAAGAACAACGAACCATGGAGTATGATTTCTCTGAAACCATGATAGATTTCAAATCGATTCTGACCAAGATGAGTCTGTGGTGTGAAATAATTTTTGTTGAGTGGATAGATTTTAGTTAGGGGTAGTCGTTCAACATTCTACAAGAACAACTTACCATGGACTATGACTTCTCTGAAACCATGATAGATTTCAAATCGATCCTGACCAAGATGAGTCTGTGGTGTGAAATAATTTTTGTTGAGTGGATAGATTTTAGTTGGGATAGTCGTTCAACATTCTACAAGAACAACTTACCATGGAGTATGATTTCTCTGAAATAATTTTTGTTGAGTGGATAGATTTTAGTTGGGATAGTCGTTCAACAGTCTACAAGAACAACTTACCATGGAGTATGATTTCTCTGAGATAATTTTTGTTGAGTGGATAGAGTTTAGTTGGGGTAGTCGTTCAACATTCTACAAGAACAACTTACCATGGACTATGATTTCTCTGAAATAGTTTTTGTTGAGTGGATAGATTTTAGTTGGGATAGTCGTTCAACATTCTACAAGCACAACGAACCATGGAGTATGATTTCTCTGAAACCATGATAGATTTCAAATCGATCCTGACCAAGATGAGTCTGTGGTGTGAAATAATTTTTGTTGAGTGGATAGATTTTAGTTGGGGTAGTCGTTCAACATTCTACAAGAACAACGAACCATGGAGTATGATTTCTCTGAAATAATTTTTGTTGAGTGGATAGATTTTAGTTGGGATAGTCGTTCAACATTCTACAAGAACAACTTACCATGGAGTATGATTTCTCTAAAATAATTTTTGTTGAGTGGATAGATTTTAGTTGGGATAGTCGTTCAACATTCTACAAGAACAACTTACCATGGAGTATGATTTCTCTGAAATAATTTTTGTTGAGTGGATAGATTTTAGTTGGGGTAGTCGTTCAACATTCTACAAGAACAACGAACCATGGAGTCTGATTTCTCTGAAACCATGATAGATTTCAAATCGATCCTGACCAAGATGAGTCTGTGGTGTGAAATAATTTTTGTTGAGTGGATAGATTTTAGTTGGGAAAGTCGTTCGACATTATACAAGAACAACGAACCATGGAGTATGATTTCTCTGAAACCATGATAGATTTCAAATCGATCCTGACCAAGATGAGTCTGTGGTGTGAAATAATTTTTGTTGAGTGGATAGATTTTAGTTGGGGTAGTCGTTCAACATTCTACAAGAACAACTTACCATGGAGTATGATTTCTCTGAAATAATTTTTGTTGAGTGGATAGATTTTAGTTGGGGTAGTCGTTCAACATTCTAGAAGAACAACGAACCATGGAGTATGATTTCTCTGAAATAATTTTTGTTGAGTGGATAGATTTTAGTTGGGATAGTCGTTCAACATTCTACAAGAACAACTTACCATGGACTATGATTTCTCTGAAATAATTTTTGTTGAGTGGATAGATTTTAGTTGGGATAGTCGTTCAACATTCTACAAGAACAACGAACCATGGAGTATGATTTCTCTGAAACCATGATAGATTTCAAATCGATCCTGACCAAAATGAGTCTGTGGTGTGAAATAATTTTTGTTGAGTGGATAGATTTTAGTTGGGGTAGTCGTTCAACATTCTACAAGAACAACGAACCATGGAGTATGATTTCTCTGAAACCATGATAGATTTCAAATCGATCCTGACCAAGATGAGTCTGTGGTGTGAAATAATTTTTGTTGAGTGGATAGATTTTAGTTATTGGTAGTCGTTCAACATTCTACAAGAACAACTTACCATGGACTATGATTTCTCTGCAACCATGATAGATTTCAAATCGATCCTGGCCAAGATGAGTCTGTGGTGTGAAATAATTTTTGTTGAGTGGATAGATTTTAGTTGGGGTAGTCGTTCAACATTCTACAAGAACAACTTACCATGGAGTATGATTTCTCTGAAACCATGATAGATTTCAAATCGATCCTGACCAAGATGAGTCTGTGGTGTGAAATAATTTTTGTTGAGTGGATAGATTTTAGTTGGGGTAGTCGTTCAACATTCTACAAGAACAACTTACCATAGACTATGATTTCTCTGAAATAATTTTTGTTGAGTGGATAGATTTTAGTTGGGGTAGTCGTTCAACATTCTACAAGAACGACTTACCATGGGGTATGATTTCTCTGAAAAGATGATAGATTTCAAATCGATCCTGACCAAGATGAGTCTGTGGTGTGAAATAATTTTTGTTGAGTGGATAGATTTTAGTTGGGGTAGTCGTTCAACATTCTACAAGAACAACTTACCATAGAGTCTGATTTCTCTGAAATAATTTTTGTTGAGTGGATAGATTTTAGTTGGGATAGTCGTTCAACATTCTACAAGAACAACTTACCATGGAGTATGATTTCTCTGAAACCATGATAGATTTCAAATCGATCCTGACCAAGATGAGTCTGTGGTGTGAAATAATTTTTGTTGAGTGGATAGATTTTAGTTGGGGTAGTCGTTCAACATTCTACAAGAACAACTTACCATGGACTATGATTTCTCTGCAACCATGATAGATTTCAAATCGATCCTGACCAAAATGAGTCTGTGGTGTGAAATAATTTTTGTTGAGTTAATAGATTTTAGTTGGGGTAGTCGTTCAACATTCTACAAGAACAACGAACCATGGAGTATGATTTCTCTGAAACCATGATAGATTTCAAATCGATCCTGACCAAAATGAGTCTGTGGTGTGAAATAATTTTTGTTGAGTGGATAGATTTTAGTTGGGGTAGTCGTTCAACATTCTACAAGAACAACTTACCATGGAGTATGATTTCTCTGAAATAATTTTTGTTGAGTGGATAGATTTTAGTTGGGGTAGTCGTTCAACATTCTACAAGAACAACGAACCATGGAGTATGATTTCTCTGAAACCATGATAGATTTCAAATCGATCCTGACCAAAATGAGTCTGTGGTGTGAAATAATTTTTGTTGAGTGGATAGATTTTAGTTGGGGTAGTCGTTCAACATTCTACAAGAACAACTTACCATGGAGTATGATTTCTCTGAAATAATTTTTGTTGAGTGGATAGATTTTAGTTGGGATAGTCGTTCAACATTCTACAAGAACAACTTACCATGGAGTATGATTTCTCTGAAACCATGATAGATTTCAAATCGATCCTGACCAAGATGAGTCTGTGGTGTGAAATAATTTTTGTTGAGTGGATAGATTTTAGTTGGGGTAGTCGTTCAACATTCTACAAGAACAACTTACCATGGACTATGATTTCTCTGCAACCATGATAGATTTCAAATCGATCCTGACCAAAATGAGTCTGTGGTGTGAAATAATTTTTGTTGAGTTAATAGATTTTAGTTGGGGTAGTCGTTCAACATTCTACAAGAACAACTTACCATGGAGTATGATTTCTCTGAAATAATTTTTGTTGAGTGGATAGATTTTAGTTGGAGTAGTCGTTCAACATTCTACAAGAACAACGAACCATCCAGTATGATTTCTCTGAAACCATGATAGATTTCAAATCGATCCTGACCAAGATGAGTCTGTGGTGTGAAATAATTTTTGTTGAGTGGATAGATTTTAGTTGGGGTAGTCGTTCAACATTCTACAAGAACAACTTACCATGGAGTATGATTTCTCTGAAATAATTTTTGTTGAGTGGATAGATTTTAGTTGGGATAGTCGTTCAACATTCTAGAAGAACAACGAACCATATAGTATGATTTCTCTGAAATAATTTTTGTTGAGTGGATAGATTTTAGTTGGGGTAGTCAGTCAACATTCTACAAGAACAACTTACCACGGACTATGATTGCTGTGAAATAATTTTTGTTGAGTGGATAGATTTTAGTTGGGATAGTCGTTCAACATTCTACAAGAACAACGAACCATGGAGTATGATTTCTTTGAAACCATGATAGATTTCAAATCGATCCTGACCAAGATGAGTCTGTGGTGTGTAATAATTTTTGTTGAGTGGATAGATTTTAGTTGGGGTAGTCGTTCAACATTCTACAAGAACAACGAACCATGGAGTATGATTTCTCTGAAACCATGATAGATTTCAAATCGATCCTGACCAAGATGAGTCTGTGGTGTGAAATAATTTTTGTTGAGTGGATAGATTTTAGTTAGGGGTAGTCGTTCAACATTCTACAAGAACAACTTACCATGGACTATGATTTCTCTGCAACCATGATAGATTTCAAATCGATCCTGGCCAAGCTGAGTCTGTGGTGTGAAATAATTTTTGTTGAGTGGATAGATTTTAGTTGGGGTAGTCGTTCAACATTCTACAAGAACAACTTACCATGGAGTATGATTTCTCTGAAACCATGATAGATTTCAAATCGATCCTGACCAAGATGAGTCTGTGGTGTGAAATAATTTTTGTTGAGTGGATAGATTTTAGTTGGGGTAGTCGTTCAACATTCTACAAGAACAACTTACCATGGAGTATGATTTCTCTGAAATAATTTTTGTTGAGTGGATAGATTTTAGTTGGGATAGTCGTTCAACATTCTAGAAGAACAACGAACCATATAGTATGATTTCTCTGAAATAATTTTTGTTGAGTGGATAGATTTTAGTTGGGGTAGTCGTTCAACATTCTACAAGAACAACTTACCATAGACTATGATTTCTCTGAAATAATTTTTGTTGAGTGGATAGATTTTAGTTGGGGTAGTCGTTCAACATTCTACAAGAACAACTTACCATGGAGTATGATTTCTCTGAAATAATTTTTGTTGAGTGGATAGATTTTAGTTGGAGTAGTCGTTCAACATTCTACAAGAACAACGAACCATCCAGTATGATTTCTCTGAAACCATGATAGATTTCAAATCGATCCTGACCAAGATGAGTCTGTGGTGTGAAATAATTTTTGTTGAGTGGATAGATTTTAGTTGGGGTAGTCGTTCAACATTCTACAAGAACAACTTACCATGGAGTATGATTTCTCTGAAATAATTTTTGTTGAGTGGATAGATTTTAGTTGGGATAGTCGTTCAACATTCTAGAAGAACAACGAACCATATAGTATGATTTCTCTGAAATAATTTTTGTTGAGTGGATAGATTTTAGTTGGGGTAGTCAGTCAACATTCTACAAGAACAACTTACCACGGACTATGATTGCTGTGAAATAATTTTTGTTGAGTGGATAGATTTTAGTTGGGATAGTCGTTCAACATTCTACAAGAACAACGAACCATGGAGTATGATTTCTTTGAAACCATGATAGATTTCAAATCGATCCTGACCAAGATGAGTCTGTGGTGTGTAATAATTTTTGTTGAGTGGATAGATTTTAGTTGGGGTAGTCGTTCAACATTCTACAAGAACAACGAACCATGGAGTATGATTTCTCTGAAACCATGATAGATTTCAAATCGATCCTGACCAAGATGAGTCTGTGGTGTGAAATAATTTTTGTTGAGTGGATAGATTTTAGTTAGGGGTAGTCGTTCAACATTCTACAAGAACAACTTACCATGGACTATGATTTCTCTGCAACCATGATAGATTTCAAATCGATCCTGGCCAAGCTGAGTCTGTGGTGTGAAATAATTTTTGTTGAGTGGATAGATTTTAGTTGGGGTAGTCGTTCAACATTCTACAAGAACAACTTACCATGGAGTATGATTTCTCTGAAACCATGATAGATTTCAAATCGATCCTGACCAAGATGAGTCTGTGGTGTGAAATAATTTTTGTTGAGTGGATAGATTTTAGTTGGGGTAGTCGTTCAACATTCTACAAGAACAACTTACCATAGACTATGATTTCTCTGAAATAATTTTTGTTGAGTGGATAGATTTTAGTTGGGATAGTCGTTCAACATTCTACAAGAACGACTTACCATGGGGTATGATTTCTCTGAAAAGATGATAGATTTCAAATCGATCCTGACCAAGATGAGTCTGTGGTGTGAAATAATTTTTGTTGAGTGGATAGATTTTAGTTGGGGTAGTCGTTCAACATTCTACAAGAACAACTTACCATAGAGTCTGATTTCTCTGAAATAATTTTTGTTGAGTGGATAGATTTTAGTTGGGGTAGTCGTTCAACATTCTACAAGAACAACTTACCATGGAGTATGATTTCTCTGAAACCATGATAGATTTCAAATCGATCCTGACCAAGATGAGTCTGTGGTGTGAAATAATTTTTGTTGAGTGGATAGATTTTAGTTGGGGTAGTCGTTCAACATTCTACAAGAACAACTTACCATAGACTATGATTTCTCTGAAATAATTTTTGTTGAGTGGATAGATTTTAGTTGGGATAGTCGTTCAACATTCTACAAGAACAACGAACCATGGAGTATGATTTCTCTGAAACCATGATAGATTTCAAATCGATCCTGACCAAGATGAGTCTGTGGTCTGAAATAATTTTTGTTGAGTGGATAGATTTTAGTTGGGATAGTCGTTCAACATTCTAGAAGAACAACGAACCATATAGTATGATTTCTCTGAAATAATTTTTGTTGAGTGGATAGATTTTAGTTGGGGTAGTCAGTCAACATTCTACAAGAACAACTTACCACGGACTATGATTGCTGTGAAATAATTTTTGTTGAGTGGATAGATTTTAGTTGGGATAGTCGTTCAACATTCTACAAGAACAACTTACCATGGAGTATGATTTCTCTGAAACCATGATAGATTTCAAATCGATCCTGACCAAGATGAGTCTGTGGTGTGAAATAATTTTTGTTGAGTGGATAGATTTTAGTTGGGGTAGTCGTTCAACATTCTACAAGAACAACTTACCATGGACTATGATTTCTCTGCAACCATGATAGATTTCAAATCGATCCTGACCAAAATGAGTCTGTGGTGTGAAATAATTTTTGTTGAGTTAATAGATTTTAGTTGGGGTAGTCGTTCAACATTCTACAAGAACAACGAACCATGGAGTATGATTTCTCTGAAACCATGATAGATTTCAAATCGATCCTGACCAAAATGAGTCTGTGGTGTGAAATAATTTTTGTTGAGTGGATAGATTTTAGTTGGGGTAGTCGTTCAACATTCTACAAGAACAACTTACCATGGAGTATGATTTCTCTGAAATAATTTTTGTTGAGTGGATAGATTTTAGTTGGAGTAGTCGTTCAACATTCTACAAGAACAACGAACCATCCAGTATGATTTCTCTGAAACCATGATAGATTTCAAATCGATCCTGACCAAGATGAGTCTGTGGTGTGAAATAATTTTTGTTGAGTGGATAGATTTTAGTTGGGGTAGTCGTTCAACATTCTACAAGAACAACTTACCATGGAGTATGATTTCTCTGAAATAATTTTTGTTGAGTGGATAGATTTTAGTTGGGATAGTCGTTCAACATTCTACAAGAACAACGAACCATGGAGTATGATTTCTCTGAAACCATGATAGATTTCAAATCGATCCTGACCAAGATGAGTTTGTGGTGTGAAATAATTTTTGTTGAGTCGATAGATTTTAGTTAGGGGTAGTCGTTCAACATTCTACAAGAACAACTTACCATTTACTATGATTTCTCTGCCACCATGATAGATTTCAAATCGATCCTGACCAAGATGAGTCTGTGGTGTGAAATAATTTTTGTTGCGTGGATAGATTTTAGTTGGGGTAGTCGTTCAACATTCTACAAGAACAACGAACCATGGAGTATGATTTCTCTGAAATAATTTTTGTTGAGTGGATAGATTTTAGTTGGGATAGTCGTTCAACATTCTACAAGAACAACTTACCATGAAGTATGATTTCTCTGAAACCATGATAGATTTCAAATCGATCCTGACCAAGATGAGTCTGTGGTGTGAAATAATTTTTGTTGAGTGGATATATTTTAGTTGGGGTAGTCGTTCAACATTCTACAAGAACAACGAACCATGGAGTATGATTTCTCTGAAACCATGATAGATTTCAAATCGATCCTGACCAAGATGAGTCTGTGGTGTGAAATAATTTTTGTTGAGTGGATAGATTTTAGTTAGGGGTAGTCGTTCAACATTCTACAAGAACAACTTACGATTTACTATGATTTCTATGCAACCATGATAGATTTCAAATCGATCCTGACCAAGATGAGTCTGTGGTGTGAAATAATTTTTGTTGCGTGGATAGATTTTAGTTGGGGTAGTCGTTCAACATTCTACAAGAACAACGAACCATGGAGTATGATTTCTCTGAAATAATTTTTGTTGAGTGGATAGATTTTAGTTAGGGGTAGTCGTTCAACATTCTACAAGAACAACTTACCATTTACTATGATTTCTATGCAACCATGATAGATTTCAAATCGATCCTGACCAAGATGAGTCTGTGGTGTGAAATAATTTTTGTTGCGTGGATAGATTTTAGTTGGGGTAGTCGTTCAACATTCTACAAGAACAACGAACCATGGAGTATGATTTCTCTGAAATAATTTTTGTTGAGTGGATAGATTTTAGTTGGGATAGTCGTTCAACATTCTACAAGAACAACTTACCATGAAGTATGATTTCTCTGAAACCATGATAGATTTCAAATCGATCCTGACCAAGATGAGTCTGTGGTGTGAAATAATTTTTGTTGAGTGGATATATTTTAGTTGGGGTAGTCGTTCAACATTCTACAAGAACAACGAACCATGGAGTATGATTTCTCTGCAACCATGATAGATTTCAAATCGATCCTGACCAAGATGAGTCTGTGGTGTGAAATAATTTTTGTTGAGTGGATATATTTTAGTTGGGGTAGTCGTTCAACATTCTACAAGAACAACGAACCATGGAGTATGATTTCTCTGAAACCATGATAGATTTCAAATCGATCCTGACCAAGATGAGTCTGTGGTGTGAAATAATTTTTGTTGAGTGGATAGATTTTAGTTAGGGGTAGTCGTTCAACATTCTACAAGAACAACTTACCATTTACTATGATTTCTATGCAACCACGATAGATTTCAAATCGATCCTGACCAAGATGAGTCTGTGGTGTGAAATAATTTTTGTTGCGTGGATAGATTTTAGTTGGGGTAGTCGTTCAACTTTCTACAAGAACAACGAACCATGGAGTATGATTTCTCTGAAATAATTTTTGTTGAGTGGATAGATTTTAGTTGGGATAGTCGTTCAATATTCTACAATAACAACTTACCATGGACTATGATTTCTCTGAAATAATTTTTGTTGAGTGGATAGATTTTAGTTGGGATAGTCGTTCAACATTCTACAAGAACAACGAACCATGGAGTATGATTTCTCTGAAATAATTTTTGTTGAGTGGATAGATTTTAGTTGGGGTAGTCAGTCAACATTCTACAAGAACAACTTACCATGGACTATGATTTCTCTGAAATAATTTTTGTTGAGTGGATAGATTTTAGTTGGGATAGTCGTTCAACATTCTACAAGAACAACGAACCATGGAGTATGATTTCTCTGAAACCATGATAGATTTCAAATCGATCCTGACCAAGATGAGTCTGTGGTGTGAAATAATTTTTGTTGAGTGGATAGATTTTAGTTGGGGTAGTCGTTCAACGTTCTACAAGAACAACGAACCATGGAGTATGATTTCTCTGAAACCATGATAGCTTTCAAATCGATCCTGACCAAGATGAGTCTGTGGTGTGAAATAATTTTTGTTGAGTGGATAGATTTTAGTTAGGGGTAGTCGTTCAACATTCTACAAGAACAACTTACCATGGACTATGATTTCTCTGCAACCATGATAGATTTCAAATCGATCCTGACCAAGATGAGTCTGTGGTGTGAAATAATTTTTGTTGAGTGGATAGATTTTAGTTGGGGTAGTCGTTCAACATTCTACAAGAACAACTTAACATAGAGTATGATTTCTCTGAAATAATTTTTGTTGAGTGGATAGATTTTAGTTGGGATAGTCGTTCAACATTCTACAAGAACAACGAACCATGGAGTATGATTTCTCTGAAACCATGATAGATTTCAAATCGATCCTGACCAAGATGAGTCTGTGGTGTGAAATAATTTTTGTTGAGTGGATAGATTTTAGTTGGGGTAGTCGTTCAACATTCTACAAGAACAACTTACCATGGAGTATGATTTCTCTGAAACCATGATAGATTTCAAATCGATCCTGACCAAGATGAGTCTGTGGTGTGAAATAATTTTTGTTGAGTGGATAGATTTTAGTTAGGGGTAGTCGTTCATCATTCTACAAGAACAACTTACTATGGACTATGATTTCTCTGCAACCATGATAGATTTCAAATCGATCCTGACCAAGATGAGTCTGTGGTGTGAAATAATTTTTGTTGAGTGGATAGATTTTAGTTGGGGTAGTCGTTCAACATTCTACAAGAACAACGAACCATGGAGTATGATTTCTCTGAAACCATGATAGATTTCAAATCGATCCTGACCAAGATGAGTCTGTGGTGTGAAATAATTTTTGTTGAGTGGATAGATTTTAGTTGGGGTAGTCGTTCAACATTCTACAAGAACAACTTACCATAGAGTCTGATTTCTCTGAAATAATTTTTGTTGAGTGGATAGATTTTAGTTGGGATAGTCGTTCAACATTCTACAAGAACAACGAACCATGGAGTATGATTTCTCTGAAACCATGATAGATTTCAAATCGATCCTGACCAAGATGAGTCTGTGGTGTGAAATAATTTTTGTTGAGTGGATAGATTTTAGTTGGGGTAGTCGTTCAACATTCTACAAGAACAACTTACCATGGAGTATGATTTCTCTGAAACCATGATAGATTTCAAATCGATCCTGACCAAGATGAGTCTGTGGTGTGAAATAATTTTTGTTGAGTGGATAGATTTTAGTTGGGGTAGTCGTTCAACATTCTACAAGAACAACTTACCATAGAGTCTGATTTCTCTGAAATAATTTTTGTTGAGTGGATAGATTTTAGTTGGGATAGTCGTTCAACATTCTACAAGAACAACGAACCATGGAGTATGATTTCTCTGAAACCATGATAGATTTCAAATCGATTATGACCAAGATGAGTCTGTGGTGTGAAATAATTTTTGTTGAGTGGATAGATTTTAGTTAGGGGTAGTCGTTCATCATTCTACAAGAACAACTTACTATGGACTATGATTTCTCTGCAACCATGATAGATTTCAAATCGATCCTGACCAAGATGAGTCTGTGGTGTGAAATAATTTTTGTTGAGTGGATAGATTTTAGTTGGGGTAGTCGTTCAACATTCTACAAGAACAACGAACCATGGAGTATGATTTCTCTGAAATAATTTTTGTTGAGTGGATAGATTTTAGTTGGGGTAGTCGTTCAACATTCTACAAGAACAACTTACCATGGACTATGATTTCTCTGAAACCATGATAGATTTCAAATCGATCCTGACCAAGATGAGTCTGTGGTGTGAAATAATTTTTGTTGAGTGGATAGATTTTAGTTAGGGGTAGTCGTTCAACATTCTACAAGAACAACTTACCATGGAGTATGATTTCTCTGAAATAATTTTTGTTGAGTGGATAGATTTTAGTTGGAGTAGTCGTTCAACATTCTACAAGAACAGCGAACCATGGAGTATGATTTCTCTGAAACCATGATAGATTTCAAATCGATCCTGACCAAGATGAGTCTGTGGTGTGAAATAATTTTTGTTGAGTGGATAGATTTTAGTTAGGGGTAGTCGTTCAACATTCTACAAAAACAACTTACCATTTACTATGATTTCGCTGCAAGCATGATAGATTTCAAATCGATCCTGACCAAGATGAGTCTCTGATGTGAAATAATTTTTGTTGAGTGGATAGATTTTAGTTAGGGGTAGTCGTTCAACATTCTACAAAAACAACTTACCATTTACTATGATTTCGCTGCAAGCATGATAGATTTCAAATCGATCCTGACCAAGATGAGTCTCTGATGTGAAATAATTTTTGTTGCGTGGATAGATTTTAGTTGTGGTAGTCGTTCAACATTCTACAAGAACAACGAACCATGGAGTATGATTTCTCTGAAATAATTTTTGTTGAGTGGATATATTTTAGTTGGGGTAGTCGTTCAACATTCTACAAGAACAACGAACCATGGAGTATGATTTCTCTGAAACCATGATAGATTTCAAATCGATCCTGACCAAGATGAGTCTGTGGTGTGAAATAATTTTTGTTGAGTGGATAGATTTTAGTTAGGGGTAGTCGTTCAACATTCTACAAGAACAACTTACCATTTACTATGATTTCTATGAAACCATGATAGATTTCAAATCGATCCTGACCAAGATGAGTCTGTGGTGTGAAATAATTTTTGTTGCGTGGATAGATTTTAGTTGGGGTAGTCGTTCAACATTCTACAAGAAGAACGAACCATGGAGTATGATTTCTCTGAAATAATTTTTGTTGAGTGGATAGATTTTAGTTGGGGTAGTCGTTCAACATTCTACAAGAACAACTTACCATAGACTATGATTTCTCTGAAACCATGATAGATTTCAAATCGATCCTGACCAAGATGAGTCTGTGGTGTGAAATAATTTTTGTTGAGTGGATAGATTTTAGTAAGGGGTAGTAGTTCAACATTCTACAAGAACAACTTACCATGGAGTATGATTTCTCTGAAATAATTTTTGTAGAGTGGATAGATTTTAGTTGGGATAGTCGTTCAACATTCTACAAGAACAACTTACCATGGGCTATGATTTCTCTGAAATAATTTTTGTTGAGTGGATAGATTTTAGTTGGGGTAGTCGTTCAACATTCTACAAGAACAACTTACCATGGTTTCTCTGCAACCATGATAGATTTCAAATCGATCCTGACCAAGATGAGTCTGTGGTGTGAAATAATTTTTGTTGAGTGGATAGATTTTAGTTGGGGTAGTCGTTCAACATTCTACAAGAACAACGAACCATGGAGTATGATTTCTCTGAAACCATGATAGATTTCAAATCGATCCTGACCAAGATGAGTCTGTGGTGTGAAATAATTTTTGTTGAGTGGATAGATTTTAGTTGGGGTAGTCATTCAACATTCTACAAGAACAACGAACCATGGAGTATGATTTCTCTGAAATAATTTTTGTTGAGTGGATAGATTTTAGTTATGATAGTCGTTCAACATTCTACAAGAACAACTTACCATGGACTATGATTTCTCTGAAATAATTTTTGTTGAGTGGATAGATTTTAGTTGGGATAGTCGTTCAACATTCTACAAGAACAACGAACCATGGAGTATGATTTCTCTGAAACCATGATAGATTTCAAATCGATACTGACCAAGATGAGTCTGTGCTGTGAAATAATTTTTGTTGAGTGGATAGATTTTAGTTGGGGTAGTCGTTCAACATTCTACAAGAAAAACGAACCATGGAGTATGATTTCTCTGAAAAAATGATAGATTTCAAATCGATCCTGACCAAGACGAGTCTGTGGTGTGAAATAATTTTTGTTGAGTGGATAGATTTTAGTTGGGGTAGTCATTCAACATTCTACAAGAACAACGAACCATGGAGTATGATTTCTCTGAAATAATTTTTGTTGAGTGGATAGATTTTAGTTATGATAGTCGTTCAACATTCTACAAGAACAACTTACCATGGACTATGATTTCTCTGAAATAATTTTTGTTGAGTGGATAGATTTTAGTTGGGATAGTCGTTCAACATTCTACAAGAACAACGAACCATGGAGTATGATTTCTCTGAAACCATGATAGATTTCAAATCGATACTGACCAAGATGAGTCTGTGCTGTGAAATAATTTTTGTTGAGTGGATAGATTTTAGTTGGGGTAGTCGTTCAACATTCTACAAGAACAACTTACCATTTACTATGATTTCTATGAAACCATGATAGATTTCAAATCGATCCTGACCAAGATGAGTCTGTGGTGTGAAATAATTTTTGTTGCGTGGATAGATTTTAGTTGGGGTAGTCGTTCAACATTCTACAAGAAGAACGAACCATGGAGTATGATTTCTCTGAAATAATTTTTGTTGAGTGGATAGATTTTAGTTGGGGTAGTCGTTCAACATTCTACAAGAACAACTTACCATAGACTATGATTTCTCTGAAACCATGATAGATTTCAAATCGATCCTGACCAAGATGAGTCTGTGGTGTGAAATAATTTTTGTTGAGTGGATAGATTTTAGTAAGGGGTAGTAGTTCAACATTCTACAAGAACAACTTACCATGGAGTATGATTTCTCTGAAATAATTTTTGTAGAGTGGATAGATTTTAGTTGGGATAGTCGTTCAACATTCTACAAGAACAACTTACCATGGACTATGATTTCTCTGAAATAATTTTTGTTGAGTGGATAGATTTTAGTTGGGGTAGTCGTTCAACATTCTACAAGAACAACTTACCATGGTTTCTCTGCAACCATGATAGATTTCAAATCGATCCTGACCAAGATGAGTCTGTGGTGTGAAATAATTTTTGTTGAGTGGATAGATTTTAGTTGGGGTAGTCGTTCAACATTCTACAAGAACAACGAACCATGGAGTATGATTTCTCTGAAACCATGATAGATTTCAAATCGATCCTGACCAAGATGAGTCTGTGGTGTGAAATAATTTTTGTTGAGTGGATAGATTTTAGTTGGGGTAGTCGTTCAACATTCTACAAGAAAAACGAACCATGGAGTATGATTTCTCTGAAAAAATGATAGATTTCAAATCGATCCTGACCAAGACGAGTCTGTGGTGTGAAATAATTTTTGTTGAGTGGATAGATTTTAGTTGGGGTAGTCATTCAACATTCTACAAGAACAACGAACCATGGAGTATGATTTCTCTGAAATAATTTTTGTTGAGTGGATAGATTTTAGTTATGATAGTCGTTCAACATTCTACAAGAACAACTTACCATGGACTATGATTTCTCTGAAATAATTTTTGTTGAGTGGATAGATTTTAGTTGGGATAGTCGTTCAACATTCTACAAGAACAACGAACCATGGAGTATGATTTCTCTGAAACCATGATAGATTTCAAATCGATACTGACCAAGATGAGTCTGTGCTGTGAAATAATTTTTGTTGAGTGGATAGATTTTAGTTGGGGTAGTCGTTCAACATTCTACAAGAACAACGAACCATGGAGTATGATTTCTCTGAAACCATGATAGATTTCAAATCGATCCTGACCAAGATGAGTCTGTGGTGTGAAATAATTTTTGTTGAGTGGATAGATTTTAGTTGGGGTAGTCGTTCAACATTCTACAAGAGCAACTTACCATGGAGTATGATTTCTCTGAAATAATTTTTGTTGAGTGGATAGATTTGAGTTGGGGTAGTCGTTCAACATTCCACAAGAACAACTTAAAATGGAGTATGATTTCTCTGAAATAATTTTTGTTGAGTGGATTGATTTTAGTTGGGGTAATCGTTCAACATTCTACAAGAACAACGAACAATGGAGTATGATTTCTCTGAAATAATTTTTGTTGAGTGGATAGATTTGAGTTGGGGTAGTCGTTCAACATTCTACAAGAACAACTTACCATGAAGTATGATTTCTCTGAAATAATTTTTGTTGAGTGGATGGATTTTAGTTGGGGTAGTCGTTCAACATTCTACAAGAACAACGAACCATGGAGTATGATTTCCCTGAGGTAATTTTTGTTGAGTGGATAGATTTTAGTTGGGGTAGTCGTTCAACATTCTACAAGAACAACTTACCATGGAGTATGATTTCTCTGCAACCATGATAGATTTCAAATCGATCCTGACCAAGATGAGTCTGTGGTGTGAAATAATTTTTGTTGAGTGGATAGATTTTAGTTGGGGTAGTCGTTCAACATTCTACAAGAACAACGAACCATGGAGTATGATTTCTCTGAAACCATGATAGATTTCAAATCGATCCTGACCAAGATGAGTCTGTGGTGTGAAATAATTTTTGTTGAGTGGATAGATTTTAGTTGGGGTAGTCGTTCAACATTCTACAAGAACAACTTACCATGGAGTATGATTTCTCTGAAATAATTTTTGTTGAGTGGATAGATTTGAGTTGGGGTAGTCGTTCAACATTCTACAAGAACAACTTACCATGGACTATGATTTCTCTGAAATAATTTTTGTTGAGTGGATAGATTTGAGTTGGGGTAGTCGTTCAACATTCTACAAGAACAACTTACCATGGACTATGATTTCTCTGAAATAATTTTTGTTGAGTGGATAGATTTGAGTTGGGGTAGTCGTTCAACATTCTACAAGAACAACTTAAAATGGAGTATGATTTCTCTGAAATAATTTTTGTTGAGTGGATTGATTTTAGTTGGGGTAATCGTTCAACATTCTACAAGAACAACGAACAATGGAGTATGATTTCCCTGAGGTAATTTTTGTTGAGTGGATAGATTTTAGTTGGGGTAGTCGTTCAACATTCTACAAGAACAACTTACCATGGAGTATGATTTCTCTGCAACCATGATAGATTTCAAATCGATCCTGACCAAGATGAGTCTGTGGTGTGAAATAATTTTTGTTGAGTGGATAGATTTTAGTTGGGGTAGTCGTTCAACATTCTACAAGAAAAACGAACCATGGAGTATGATTTCTCTGAAAAAATGATAGATTTCAAATCGATCCTGACCAAGACGAGTCTGTGGTGTGAAATAATTTTTGTTGAGTGGATAGATTTTAGTTGGGGTAGTCATTCAACATTCTACAAGAACAACGAACCATGGAGTATGATTTCTCTGAAATAATTTTTGTTGAGTGGATAGATTTTAGTTGGGGTAGTCGTTCAACATTCTACAAGAAAAACGAACCATGGAGTACGATTTCTCTGAAAAAATGATAGATTTCAAATCGATCCTGACCAAGACGAGTCTGTGGTGTGAAATAATTTTTGTTGAGTGGATAGATTTTAGTTGGGGTAGTCATTCAACATTCTACAAGAACAACGAACCATGGAGTATGATTTCTCTGAAATAATTTTTGTTGAGTGGATAGATTTTAGTTGGGGTAGTCATTCAACATTCTACAAGAACAACGAACCATGGACTATGATTTCTCTGAAATAATTTTTGTTGAGTGGATAGATTTTAGTTGGGATAGTCGTTCAACATTCTACAAGAACAACGAACCATGGAGTATGATTTCTCTGAAACCATGATAGATTTCAAATCGATACTGACCAAGATGAGTCTGTGCTGTGAAATAATTTTTGTTGAGTGGATAGATTTTAGTTGGGGTAGTCGTTCAACATTCTACAAGAACAACGAACCATGGAGTATGATTTCTCTGAAACCATGATAGATTTCAAATCGATCCTGACCAAGATGAGTCTGTGGTGTGAAATAATTTTTGTTGAGTGGATAGATTTTAGTTGGGGTAGTCGTTCAACATTCTACAAGAACAACTTACCATGGAGTATGATTTCTCTGAAATAATTTTTGTTGAGTGGATAGATTTGAGTTGGGGTAGTCGTTCAACATTCTACAAGAACAACTTAAAATGGAGTATGATTTCTCTGAAATAATTTTTGTTGAGTGGATTGATTTTAGTTGGGGTAATCGTTCAACATTCTACAAGAACAACGAACAATGGAGTATGATTTCTCTGAAATAATTTTTGTTGAGTGGATAGATTTGAGTTGGGGTAGTCGTTCAACATTCTACAAGAACAACTTACCATGAAGTATGATTTCTCTGAAATAATTTTTGTTGAGTGGATAGATTTTAGTTGGGGTAGTCGTTCAACATTCTACAAGAACAACGAACCATGGAGTATGATTTCCCTGAGGTAATTTTTGTTGAGTGGATAGATTTTAGTTGGGGTAGTCGTTCAACATTCTACAAGAACAACTTACCATGGAGTATGATTTCTCTGCAACCATGATAGATTTCAAATCGATCCTGACCAAGATGAGTCTGTGGTGTGAAATAATTTTTGTTGAGTGGATAGATTTTAGTTGGGGTAGTCGTTCAACATTCTACAAGAACAACGAACCATGGAGTATGATTTCTCTGAAACCATGATAGATTTCAAATCGATCCTGACCAAGATGAGTCTGTGGTGTGAAATAATTTTTGTTGAGTGGATAGATTTTAGTTGCGGTAGTCGTTCAACATTCTACAAGAACAACTTACCACGGAGTATGATTTCTCTGAAATAATTTTTGTTGAGTGGATAGATTATAGTTGGGGTAGTCGTTCAACATTCTACAAGAACAACTTAAAATGGAGTATGATTTCTCTGAAATAATTTTTGTTGAGTGGATTGATTTTAGTTGGGGTAATCGTTCAACATTCTACAAGAACAACGAACAATGGAGTATGATTTCTCTGAAATAATTTTTGTTGAGTGGATAGATTTGAGTTGGGGTAGTCGTTCAACATTCTACAAGAACAACTTACCATGAAGTATGATTTCTCTGAAATAATTTTTGTTGAGTGGATAGATTTTAGTTGGGGTAGTCGTTCAACATTCTACAAGAACAACGAACCATGGAGTATGATTTCCCTGAGGTAATTTTTGTTGAGTGGATAGATTTTAAATGGGGTAGTCGTTCAACATTCTACAAGAACAACTTACCATGGAGTATGATTTCTCTGCAACCATGATAGATTTCAAATCGATCCTGACCAAGATGAGTCTGTGGTGTGAAATAATTTTTGTTGAGTGGATGGATTTTAGTTGGGGTAGTCGTTCAATATTCTACAAGAACAACTTACCATGGAGTATGATTTCTCTGAAATAATTTTTGTTGAGTGGATAGATTTTAGTTGGGATAGTCGTTCAACATTCTACAAGAACAACGAACCATGGAGTATGATTTCTCTGCAACCATGATAGATTTCAAATCGATCCTGACCAAGATGGGTCTGTGGTGTGAAGTAATTTTTGTTGAGTGGATAGATTTTAGTTGGGGTAGTCGTTCAACATTCTACAAGAACAACGAACCATGGAGTATGATTTCTCTGAAACCATGATAGATTTCAAATCGATCCTGACCAAGATGAGTCTGTGGTGTGAAATAATTTTTGTTGAGTGGATAGATTTTAGTTGGGGTAATCGTTCAACATTCTACAAGAACAACTTACCATGGAGTATGATTTCTCTGAAATAATTTTTGTTGAGTGGATAGATTTTAGTTGGGATAGTCGTTCAACATTCTACAAGAACAACTTACCATGGAGTATAATTTCTCTGAAACCATGATAGATTTCAAATCGATCCTGACCAAGATGAGTCTGTGGTGTGAAATAATTTTTGTTGAGTGGATAGATTTTAGTTAGGGGTAGTCGTTCAACATTCTACAAGAACAACTTACCATGGAGTATGATTTCTCTGAAACCATGATAGATTTCAAATCGATCCTGACCAAGATGAGTCTGTGGTGTGAAATAATTTTTGTTGAGTGGATAGATTTTAGTTGGGGTAGTCGCTCAACATTCTACAAGAACAACTTACCATGGAGTATGATTTCTCTGAAATAATTTTTGTTGAGTGGATAGATTTTAGTTGGGGTAGTCGTTCAACATTCTACAAGAACAACTTACCATGGACTATGATTTCTCTGAAATAATTTTTGTTGAGTGGATAGATTTTAGTTGGGGTAGTCGTTCAACATTCTACAAGAACAACTTACCATGGACTATGATTTCTCTGAAACCATGATAGATTTCAAATCGATCCTGACCAAGATGAGTCGGTGGTGTGAAATAATTTTTGTTGAGTGGATAGATTTTAGTTGGGGTAGTCGTTCAACATTCTACAAGAACAACGAACCATGGAGCATGATTTCTCTGAAACCATGATAGATTTCAAATCGATCCTGACCAAGATGAGTCTGTGGTGTGAAATAATTTTCGTTGACTGGATAGATTTTAGTTGGGGTAGTCGTTCAACATTCTACAAGAACAACTTACCATTTACTATGATTTCTATGCAACCATGATAGATTTCAAATCGATCCTGACCAAGATGAGTCTGTGGTGTTAAATAATTTTTGTTGAGTGGATGGATTTTAGTTGGGGTAGTCGTTCAACATTCTACAAGAACAACTTACCATGGAGTATGATTTCTCTGAAATAATTTTTGTTGAGTGGATAGATTTTAGTTGGGATAGTCGTTCAACATTCTACAAGAACAACTTACCATGGACTATGATTTCTCTGAAACCATGATAGATTTCAAATCGATCCTGACCAAGATGAGTCTGTGGTGTGAAATAATTTTTGTTGAGTGGATAGATTTTAGTTGGGGTAGTCGTTCAACATTCTACAAGAACAACTTACCATGGAGTATGACTTCTCTGAAATAATTTTTGTTGAGTGGATAGATTTTAGTTGGGATAGTCGTTCAACATTCTACAAGAACAACTTACCATGGTGTATGATTTCTCTGAAACCATGATAGATTTCAAATCGATCCTGACCAAGATGAGTCTGTGGTGTGAAATAATTTTTGTTGAGTGGATAGATTTTAGTTGGGATAGTCGTTCAACATTCTACAAGAACAACTTACCATGGAGTATGATTTCTCTGAAACCATGATAGATTTCAAATCGATCCTGACCAAGATGAGTCTGTGGTGTGAAATAATTTTCGTTGAGTGGATAGATTTTAGTTGGGGTAGTCGTTCAACATTCTACAAGAACAACGAACCATGGGAGTATGATTTCTCTGAAATAATTTTTGTTGAGTGGATAGATTTTAGTTGGTTTAGGCGTTCAACATTCTACAAGAACAACTTACCATGGACTACGATTTCTCTGAAATAATTTTTGTTGAGTGGATAGATTTTAGTTGGGGTAGTCGTTCAACATTCTACAAGAACAACTTACCATGGACTATGATTTCTCTGAAACCATGATAGATTTCAAATCGATCCTGACCAAGATGAGTCTGTGGTGTGAAATAATTTTTTTTGAGTGGATAGATTTTAGTTGGGGTAGTCGTTCAACATTCTACAAGAACAACTTATCATGGACTATGATTTCTCTGAAATAATTTTTGTTGAGTGGATAGATTTTAGTTGGGGTAGTCTTTCAACATTCAACAAGAACAATTTACCATGGACTATGATTTCTCTGAAACCATGATAGATTTCAGATCGATCCTGACCAAGATGAGTCTGTGGTGTGAAATAATTTTTGTTGAGTGGATAGATTTTAGTTAGGGGTAGTCGTTCAACATTCTACAAGAACAACGAACCATGGACTATGATTTCTCTGAAACCATGATAGATTTCAAATCGATCCTGACCAAGATGAGTCTGTGGTGTGAAATAATTTTTGTTGAGTGGATAGATTTTAGTTGGGGTAGTCGTTCAACATTCTACAAGAACAACTTACCGTGGAGTATGATTTCTCTGAAATAATTTTTGTTGAGTGGATAGATTTTAGTTGGGATAGTCGTTCAACATTCTACAAGAACAACTTACCATGGAGTATGATTTCTCTGAAATAATTTTTGTTGAGTGGATAGATTTTAGTTGGGGTAGTCGTTCAACATTCAACAAGAACAACTTACCATGGACTATGATTTCTCTGAAACCATGATAGATTTCAAATCGATCCTGAAAAAGATGAGTCTGTGGTGTGAAATAATTTTTGTTGCGTGGATAGATTTTAGTTAGGGTAGTCGTTCAACATTCTACAAGAACAACTTACCATGGACTATGATTTCTCTGAAACCATGATAGATTTCAAATCGATCCTGACCAAGATGAGTCTGTGGTGTGAAATAATTTTTGTTGAGTGGATAGATTTTAGTTGGGGTAGTCGTTCAATATTCTACAAGAACAACTTACCATGGAGTATGATTTCTCTGAAACCATGATAGATTTCAAATCGATCCTGACCAAGATGAGTCTGTGGTGTGAAATAATTTTTGTTAAGTGGATGGATTTTAGTTGGGGTAGTCGTTCAACATTCTACAAGAACAACGAACCATGGAGTATGATTTCCTTGAAATAATTTTTGTTGAGTGGATAGATTTTAGTTGGGGTAGTCGTTCAACATTCTACGAGAACAACGAACCATGGAGTATGATTTCTCTCAAATAATTTTTGTTGAGTGGATAGATTTTAGTTGGGATAGTCGTTCAACATTCAACAAGAACAACTTACCATGGACTATGATTTCTCTGAAACCATGACAGATTTCAGATCGATCCTGACCAAGATGAGTCTGTGGTGTGAAATAATTTTTGTTGAGTGGATAGATTTTAGTTGGGGTAGTCGTTCAACATTCTACAAGAACAACGAACCATGGAGTATGATTTCTCTGAAACCATGATAGATTTCAAATCGATTCTGACCAAGATGAGTCTGTGGTGTGAAATAATTTTTGTTGAGTGGATAGATTTTAGTTGGGGTAGTCGTTCAACATTCTACAAGAACAACTTACCATGGACTATGATTTCTCTGAAACCATGATAGATTTCAAATCGATCCTGACCAAGATGAGTCTGTGGTGTGAAATAATTTTTGTTGAGTGGATAGATTTTAGTTGGGGTAGTCGTTCAATATTCTACAAGAACAACTTACCATGGAGTATGATTTCTCTGAAACCATGATAGATTTCAAATCGATCCTGACCAAGATGAGTCTGTGGTGTGAAATAATTTTTGTTAAGTGGATGGATTTTAGTTGGGGTAGTCGTTCAACATTCTACAAGAACAACGAACCATGGAGTATGATTTCCTTGAAATAATTTTTGTTGAGTGGATAGATTTTAGTTGGGGTAGTCGTTCAACATTCTACGAGAACAACGAACCATGGAGTATGATTTCTCTCAAATAATTTTTGTTGAGTGGATAGATTTTAGTTGGGATAGTCGTTCAACATTCAACAAGAACAACTTACCATGGACTATGATTTCTCTGAAACCATGACAGATTTCAGATCGATCCTGACCAAGATGAGTCTGTGGTGTGAAATAATTTTTGTTGAGTGGATAGATTTTAGTTGGGGTAGTCGTTCAACATTCTACAAGAACAACGAACCATGGAGTATGATTTCTCTGAAACCATGATAGATTTCAAATCGATCCTGACCAAGATGAGTCTGTGGTGTGAAATAATTTTTGTTGAGTGGATAGATTTTAGTTGGGGTAGTCGTTCAATATTCTACAAGAACAACTTAACATGGAGTATGATTTCTCTGAAACCATGAGAGATTTCAAATCGATCCTGACCAAGATGAGTCTGTGGTGTGAAATAATTTTTGTTAAGTGGATGGATTTTAGTTGGGGTAGTCGTTCAACATTCTACAAGAACAACTTACCATGGAGTATGATTTCTCTGAAATAATTTTTGTTGAGTGGATAGATTTTAGTTGGGATAGTCGTTCAACATTCTACAAGAACAACTTACCATGGAGTATGATTTCTCTGAAACCATGATAGATTTCAAATCGATCCTGACCAAGATGAGTCTGTGGTGTGAAATAATTTTTGTTGAGTGGATAGATTTTAGTTGGGGTAGTCGTTCAACATTCTACAAGAACAACTTACCATGGAGTATGATTTCTCTGAAATAATTTTTGTTGAGTGGATAGATTTTAGTTGCGATATTCGTTCAACATTCTACAAGAACAACTTACCATAGAGTATGATTTCCCTGAAATAATTTTTGTTGAGTGGATAGATTTTAGTTGGGGTAGTCGTTCAACATTCTACAAGAACAACTTAACATGGGCTATGATTTCGCTGAAATAATTTTTGTTGAGCGGATAGATTTTAGTTGGGGTAGTCGTTCAACATTCAACAAGAACAACTTACCATGGACTATGATTTCTCTGAAACCATGATAGATTTCAAATCGATCCTGACCAAGATGAGTCTGTGGTGTGAAATAATTTTTGTTGAGTGGATAGATTTTAGTTGGGGTAGTCGTTCAACATTCTACAAGAACAACGAACCATGGAGTATGATTTCTCTGAAACCATGATAGATTTCAAATCGATCCTGACCAAGATGAGTCTATGGTGTGAAATAATTTTTGTTGAGTGGATAGATTTTAGTTGGGGTAGTCGTTCAACATTCTACAAGAACAACTTACCATGGAGTATGATTTCTCTGAAACCATGATAGATTTCAAATCGATTCTGACCAAGATGAGTCTGTGGTGTGAAATAATTTTTGTTAAGTGGATGGATTTTAGTTGGGGTAGTCGTTCAACATTCTACAAGAACAACTTACCATGGAGTATGATTTCTCTGAAATAATTTTTGTTGAGTGGATAGATTTTAGTTGGGATAGTCGTTCAACATTCTACAAGAACAACTTACCATGGAGTATGATTTCTCTGAAACCATGATAGATTTCAAATCGATCCTGACCAAGATGAGTCTGTGGTGTGAAATAATTTTTGTTGAGTGGATAGATTTTAGTTGGGGTAGTCGTTCAACATTCTACGAGAACAACTTACCATGGAGTATGATTTCTCTGAAACCATGATAGATTTCAAATCGATCCTGACCAAGATGAGTCTGTGGTGTGAAATAATTTTTGTTGAGTGGATAGATTTTAGTTGGGGTAGTCGTTCAACATTCTACAAGAACAACTTACCATGGAGTATGATTTCTCTGAAATAATTTTTGTTGAGTGGATAGATTTTAGTTGGGGTAGTCGTTCAACATTCTACAAGAACAACGAACCATGGAGTATGATTTCTCTGAAACCATGATAGATTTCAAATCGATCCTAACCAAGATGAGTCTGTGGTGTGAAATAATTTTTGTTGAGTGGATAGATTTTAGTTGGGGTAGTCGTTCAACATTCTACAAGAACAACTTACCATGGAGTATGATTTCTCTGAAACCATGATAGATTTCAAATCGATCCTGACCAAGATGAGTCTGTGGTGTGAAATAATTTTTGTTAAGTGGATGGATTTTAGTTGGGGTAGTCGTTCAACATTCTACAAGAACAACTTACCATGGAGTATGATTTCTCTGAAATAATTTTTGTTGAGTGGATAGATTTTAGTTGGGATAGTCGTTCAACATTCTACAAGAACAACTTACCATGGAGTATGATTTCTCTGAAACCATGATAGATTTCAAATCGATCCTGACCAAGATGAGTCTGTGGTGTGAAATAATTTTTGTTGAGTGGATAGATTTTAGTTGGGGTCGTTCAACATTCTACGAGAACAACTTACCATGGAGTATGATTTCTCTGAAACCATGATAGATTTCAAATCGATCCTGACCAAGATGAGTCTGTGGTGTGAAATAATTTTTGTTGAGTGGATAGATTTTAGTTGGGGTAGTCGTTCAACATTCTACAAGAACAACGAACCATGGAGTATGATTTCTCTGAAATAATTTTTGTTGAGTGGATAGATTTTAGTTGGGGTAGTCGTTCAACATTCTACAAGAACAACGAACCATGGAGTATGATTTCTCTGAAACCATGATAGATTTCAAATCGATCCTGACCAAGATGAGTCTGTGGTGTGAAATAATTTTTGTTGAGGGGATAGATTTTAGTTGGGGTAGTCGTTCAACATTCTACAAGAACAACTTACCATGGAGTATGATTTCTCTGAAATAATTTTTGTTGAGTGGATAGATTTTAGTTGGGGTAGTCGTTCAACATTCTACAAGAACAACTTACCATGGAGTATGATTTCTCTGAAATAATTTTTGTTGAGTGGATAGATTTTAGTTGGGATAGTCGTTCAACATTCTACAAGAACAACTTACCATGGAGTATGATTTCCCTGAAATAATTTTTGTTGAGTGGATAGATTTTAGTTGGGGTAGTCGTTCAACATTCTACAAGAACAACTTACCATGGACTATGATTTCGCTGAAATAATTTTTGTTGAGCGGATAGATTTTAGTTGGGGTAGTCGTTTAACATTCAACAAGAACAACTTACCATGGACTATGATTTCTCTGAAACCATGATAGATTTCAAATCGATCCTGACCAAGATGCGTCTGTGGTGTGAAATAATTTTTGTTGAGTGGATAGATTTTAGTTGGGGTAGTCGTTCAACATTCTACAAGAACAACGAACCATGGAGTATGATTTCTCTGAAACCATGATAGATTTCAAATCGATCCTGACCAAGAAGAGTCTATGGTGTGAAATAATTTTTGTTGAGTGGATAGATTTTAGTTGGGGTAGTCGTTCAACATTCTACAAGAACAACTTACCATGGAGTATGATTTCCCTGAAATAATTTTTGTTGAGCGGATAGATTTTAGTTGGGGTATTCGTTCAACATTCAACAAGAACAACTTACCATGGACTATGATTTCTCTGAAACCATGATAGATTTCAAATCGATCCTGACCAAGATGAGTCTGTGGTGTGAAATAATTTTTGTTGAGTGGATAGATTTTAGTTGGGGTAGTCGTTCAACATTCTACAAGAACAACGAACCATGGAGTATGATTTCTCTGAAACCATGATAGATTTCAAATCGATCCTGACCAAGATGAGTCTATGGTGTGAAATAATTTTTGTTGAGTGGATAGATTTTAGTTGGGGTAGTCGTTCAACATTCTACAAGAACAACGAACCATGGAGTATGATTTCTCTGAAACCATGATAGATTTCAAATCGATCCTGACCAAGATGAGTCTATGGTGTGAAATAATTTTTGTTGAGTGGATAGATTTTAGTTGGGGTAGTCGTTCAACATTCTACAAGAACAACGAACCATGGAGTATGATTTCTCTGAAACCATGATAGATTTCAAAACGATCCTGACCAAGATGAGTCTGTGGTGTGAAATAATTTTTGTTGAGTGGATAGATTTTAGTTGGGGTAGTCGTTCAACATTCTACAAGAACAACTTACCATGGAGTATGATTTCCCTGAAATAATTTTTGTTGAGTGGATAGATTTTAGTTGCGATAGTCGTTCAACATTCTACAAGAACAACTTACCATGGAGTATGATTTCCCTGAAATAATTTTTGTTGAGTGGATAGATTTTAGTTGGGGTAGTCGTTCAACATTCAACAAGAACAACTTACCATGGACTATGATTTCTCTGAAACCATGATAGATTTCAAATCGATCCTGACCAAGATGAGTCTGTGGTGTGAAATAATTTTTGTTGAGTGGATAGATTTTAGTTGGGGTAGTCGTTCAACATTCTACAAGAACAACGAACCATGGAGTATGATTTCTCTGAAACCATGATAGATTTCAAATCGATCCTGACCAAGATGAGTCTATGGTGTGAAATAATTTTTGTTGAGTGGATAGATTTTAGTTGGGGTAGTCGTTCAACATTCTACAAGAACAACTTACCATGGACTATGATTTCGCTGAAATAATTTTTGTTGAGCGGATAGATTTTAGTTGGGGTAGTCGTTCAACATTCAACAAGAACAACTTACCATGGACTATGATTTCTCTGAAACCATGATAGATTTCAAATCGATCCTGACCAAGATGAGTCTGTGGTGTGAAATAATTTTTGTTGAGTGGATAGATTTTAGTTGGGGTAGTCGTTCAACATTCTACAAGAACAACGAACCATGGAGTATGATTTCTCTGAAACCATGATAGATTTCAAATCGATCCTGACCAAGAAGAGTCTATGGTGTGAAATAATTTTTGTTGAGTGGATAGATTTTAGTTGGGGTAGTCGTTCAACATTCTACAAGAACAACTTACCATGGAGTATGATTTCCCTGAAATAATTTTTGTTGAGCGGATAGATTTTAGTTGGGGTAGTCGTTCAATATTCTACAAGAACAACTTACCATGGAGTATGATTTCTCTGAAACCATGATAGATTTCAAATCGATCCTGACCAAGATGAGTCTGTGGTGTGAAATAATTTTTGTTGCGTGGATAGATTTTAGTTGGGGTAGTCGTTCAACATTCTACAAGAACAACTTACCATGGACTATGATTTCTCTGAAACCATGATAGATTTCAAATCGATCCTGACCAAGATGAGTCTGTGGTGTGAAATAATTTTTGTTGAGTGGATAGATTTTAGTTGGGGTAGTCGTTCAATATTCTACAAGAACAACTTACCATGGAGTATGATTTCTCTGAAACCATGATAGATTTCAAATCGATCCTGACCAAGATGAGTCTGTGGTGTGAAATAATTTTTGTTAAGTGGATGGATTTTAGTTGGGGTAGTCGTTCAACATTCTACAAGAACAACTTACCATGGAGTATGATTTCTCTGAAATAATTTTTGTTGAGTGGATAGATTTTAGTTGGGGTAGTCGTTCAATATTCTACAAGAACAACTCACCATGGAGTATGATTTCTCTGAAATAATTTTTGTTGAGTGGTTAAATATTAGTTGGGGTAGTCGTTCAACATTCAACAAGAACAACTTACCATGGACTATGATTTCTCTGAAACCATGACAGATTTCAGATCGATCCTGACCAAGATGAGTCTGTGGTGTGAAATAATTTTTGTTGAGTGGATAGATTTTAGTTGGGGTAGTCGTTCAACATTCTACAAGAACAACGAACCATGGAGTATGATTTCTCTGAAACCATGATAGATTTCAAATCGATCCTGACCAAGATGAGTCTGTGGTGTGAAATAATTTTTGTTGAGTGGATAGATTTTAGTTGGGGTAGTCGTTCAATATTCTACAAGAACAACTTACCATGGAGTATGATTTCTCTGAAACCATGAGAGATTTCAAATCGATCCTGACCAAGATGAGTCTGTGGTGTGAAATAATTTTTGTTAAGTGGATGGATTTTAGTTGGGGTAGTCGTTCAACATTCTACAAGAACAACTTACCATGGAGTATGATTTCTCTGAAATAATTTTTGTTGAGTGGATAGATTTTAGTTGGGATAGTCGTTCAACATTCTACAAGAACAACTTACCATGGAGTATGATTTCTCTGAAACCATGATAGATTTCAAATCGATCCTGACCAAGATGAGTCTGTGGTGTGAAATAATTTTTGTTGAGTGGATAGATTTTAGTTGGGGTAGTCGTTCAACATTCTACAAGAACAACTTACCATGGAGTATGATTTCTCTGAAATAATTTTTGTTGAGTGGATAGATTTTAGTTGCGATAGTCGTTCAACATTCTACAAGAACAACTTACCATGGAGTATGATTTCCCTGAAATAATTTTTGTTGAGTGGATAGATTTTAGTTGGGGTAGTCGTTCAACATTCTACAAGAACAACTTACCATGGACTATGATTTCGCTGAAATAATTTTTGTTGAGCGGATAGATTTTAGTTGGGGTAGTCGTTCAACATTCAACAAGAACAACTTACCATGGACTATGATTTCTCTGAAACCATGATAGATTTCAAAACGATCCTGACCAAGATGAGTCTGTGGTGTGAAATAATTTTTGTTGAGTGGATAGATTTTAGTTGGGGTAGTCGTTCAACATTCTACAAGAACAACGAACCATGGAGTATGATTTCTCTGAAACCATGATAGATTTCAAATCGATCCTGACCAAGATGAGTCTATGGTGTGAAATAATTTTTGTTGAGTGGATAGATTTTAGTTGGGGTAGTCGTTCAACATTCTACAAGAACAACTTACCATGGAGTATGATTTCTCTGAAACCATGATAGATTTCAAATCGATTCTGACCAAGATGAGTCTGTGGTGTGAAATAATTTTTGTTAAGTGGATGGATTTTAGTTGGGGTAGTCGTTCAACATTCTACAAGAACAACTTACCATGGAGTATGATTTCTCTGAAATAATTTTTGTTGAGTAGATAGATTTTAGTTGGGATAGTCGTTCAACATTCTACAAGAACAACTTACCATGGAGTATGATTTCTCTGAAACCATGATAGATTTCAAATCGATCCTGACCAAGATGAGTCTGTGGTGTGAAATAATTTTTGTTGAGTGGATAGATTTTAGTTTTGGTAGTCGTTCAACATTCTACGAGAACAACTTACCATGGAGTATGATTTCTCTGAAACCATGATAGATTTCAAATCGATCCTGACCAAGATGAGTCTGTGGTGTGAAATAATTTTTGTTGAGTGGATAGATTTTAGTTGGGGTAGTCGTTCAACATTCTACAAGAACAACGAACCATGGAGTATGATTTCTCTGAAATAATTTTTGTTGAGTGGATAGATTTTAGTTGGGGTAGTCGTTCAACATTCTACAAGAACAACGAACCATGGAGTATGATTTCTCTGAAACCATGATAGATTTCAAATCGATCCTGACCAAGATGAGTCTGTGGTGTGAAATAATTTTTGTTGAGTGGATAGATTTTAGTTGGGGTAGTCGTTCAACATTCTACAAGAACAACTTACCATGGAGTATGATTTCTCTGAAACCATGACAGATTTCAAATCGATCCTGACCAAGATGAGTCTGTGGTGTGAAATAATTTTTGTTAAGTGGATGGATTTTAGTTGGGGTAGTCGTTCAACATTCTACAAGAACAACTTACCATGGAGTATGATTTCTCTGAAATAATTTTTGTTGAGTGGATAGATTTTAGTTGGGATAGTCGTTCAACATTCTACAAGAACAACTTACCATGGAGTATGATTTCTCTGAAACCATGATAGATTTCAAATCGATCCTGACCAAGATGAGTCTGTGGTGTGAAATAATTTTTGTTGAGTGGATAGATTTTAGTTGGGGTCGTTCAACATTCTACGAGAACAACTTACCATGGAGTATGATTTCTCTGAAACCATGATAGATTTCAAATCGATCCTGACCAAGATGAGTCTGTGGTGTGAAATAATTTTTGTTGAGTGGATAGATTTTAGTTGGGGTAGTCGTTCAACATTCTACAAGAACAACGAACCATGGAGTATGATTTCTCTGAAATAATTTTTGTTGAGTGGATAGATTTTAGTTGGGGTAGTCGTTCAACATTCTACAAGAACAACGAACCATGGAGTATGATTTCTCTGAAACCATGATAGATTTCAAATCGATCCTGACCAAGATGAGTCTGTGGTGTGAAATAATTTTTGTTGAGTGGATAGATTTTAGTTGGGGTAGTCGTTCAACATTCAACAAGAACAACTTACCATGGACTATGATTTCTCTGAAACCATGATAGATTTCAAATCGATCCTGACCAAGATGAGTCTGTGGTGTGAAATAATTTTTGTTGAGTGGATAGATTTTAGTTGGGGTAGTCGTTCAACATTCTACAAGAACAACGAACCATGGAGTATGATTTCTCTGAAACCATGATAGATTTCAAATCGATCCTGACCAAGAAGAGTCTATGGTGTGAAATAATTTTTGTTGAGTGGATAGATTTTAGTTGGGGTAGTCGTTCAACATTCTACAAGAACAACTTACCATGGAGTATGATTTCCCTGAAATAATTTTTGTTGAGCGGATAGATTTTAGTTGGGGTATTCGTTCAACATTCAACAAGAACAACTTACCATGGACTATGATTTCTCTGAAACCATGATAGATTTCAAATCGATCCTGACCAAGATGAGTCTGTGGTGTGAAATAATTTTTGTTGAGTGGATAGATTTTAGTTGGGGTAGTCGTTCAACATTCTACAAGAACAACGAACCATGGAGTATGATTTCTCTGAAACCATGATAGATTTCAAATCGATCCTGACCAAGATGAGTCTATGGTGTGAAATAATTTTTGTTGAGTGGATAGATTTAAGTTGGGGTAGTCGTTCAACATTCTACAAGAACAACGAACCATGGAGTATGATTTCTCTGAAACCATGATAGATTTCAAATCGATCCTGACCAAGATGAGTCTATGGTGTGAAATAATTTTTGTTGAGTGGATAGATTTTAGTTGGGGTAGTCGTTCAACATTCTACAAGAACAACGAACCATGGAGTATGATTTCTCTGAAACCATGATAGATTTCAAATCGATCCTGACCAAGATGAGTCTATGGTGTGAAATAATTTTTGTTGAGTGGATAGATTTTAGTTGGGGTAGTCGTTCAACATTCTACAAGAACAACGAACCATGGAGTATGATTTCTCTGAAACCATGATAGATTTCAAAACGATCCTGACCAAGATGAGTCTGTGGTGTGAAATAATTTTTGTTGAGTGGATAGATTTTAGTTGGGGTAGTCGTTCAACATTCTACAAGAACAACTTACCATGGAGTATGATTTCCCTGAAATAATTTTTGTTGAGTGGATAGATTTTAGTTGCGATAGTCGTTCAACATTCTACAAGAACAACTTACCATGGAGTATGATTTCCCTGAAATAATTTTTGTTGAGTGGATAGATTTTAGTTGGGGTAGTCGTTCAACATTCTACAAGAACAACTTACCATGGAGTATGATTTCCCTGAAATAATTTTTGTTGAGTGGATAGATTTTAGTTGGGGTAGTCGTTCAACATTCAACAAGAACAACTTACCATGGACTATGATTTCTCTGAAACCATGATAGATTTCAAATCGATCCTGACCAAGATGAGTCTGTGGTGTGAAATAATTTTTGTTGAGTGGATAGATTTTAGTTGGGGTAGTCGTTCAACATTCTACAAGAACAACGAACCATGGAGTATGATTTCTCTGAAACCATGATAGATTTCAAATCGATCCTGACCAAGATGAGTCTATGGTGTGAAATAATTTTTGTTGAGTGGATAGATTTTAGTTGGGGTAGTCGTTCAACATTCTACAAGAACAACTTACCATGGAGTATGATTTCTCTGAAACCATGATAGATTTCAAATCGATCCTGACCAAGATGAGTCTGTGGTGTGAAATAATTTTTGTTAAGTGGATGGATTATAGTTGGGGTAGTCGTTCAACATTCTACAAGAACAACTTACCATTAAGTATGATTTCTCTGAAATAATTTTTGTTGAGTGGATAGATTTTAGTTGGGATAGTCGTTCAACATTCTACAAGAACAACTTACCATGGACTATGATTTCTCTGAAACCATGATAGATTTCAAATCGATCCTGACCAAGATGAGTCTGTGGTGTGAAATAATTTTTGTTGAGTGGATAGATTTTAGTTGGGGTAGTCGTTCAACATTCTACGAGAACAACTTACCATGGAATATGATTTCTCTGAAACCATGATAGATTTCAAATCGATCCTGACCAAGATGAGTCTGTGGTGTGAAATAATTTTTGTTGAGTGGATAGATTTTAGTTGGGGTAGTCGTTCAACATTCTACAAGAACAACGAACCATGGAGTATGATTTCTCTGAAATAATTTTTGTTGAGTGGATAGATTTTAGTTGGGGTAGTCGTTCAACATTCTACAAGAACAACTTACCATGGAGTATGATTTCTCTGAAACCATGATAGATTTCAAATCGATCCTGACCAAGATGAGTCTGTGGTGTGAAATAATTTTTGTTAAGTGGATGGATTTTAGTTGGGGTAGTCGTTCAACATTCTACAAGAACAACTTACCATGGAGTATGATTTCTCTGAAATAATTTTTGTTGAGTGGATAGATTTTAGTTGGGATAGTCGTTCAACATTCTACAAGAACAACTTACCATGGAGTATGATTTCTCTGAAACCATGATAGATTTCAAATCGATCCTGACCAAGATGAGTCTGTGGTGTGAAATAATTTTTGTTGAGTGGATAGATTTTAGTTGGGGTAGTCGTTCAACATTCTACGAGAACAACTTACCATGGAGTATGATTTCTCTGAAACCATGATAGATTTCAAATCGATCCTGACCAAGATGAGTCTGTGGTGTGAAATAATTTTTGTTGAGTGGATAGATTTTAGTTGGGGTAGTCGTTCAACATTCTACAAGAACAACGAACCATGGAGTATGATTTCTCTGAAATAATTTTTGTTGAGTGGATAGATTTTAGTTGGGGTAGTCGTTCAACATTCTACAAGAACAACGAACCATGGAGTATGATTTCTCTGAAACCATGATAGATTTCAAATCGATCCTGACCAAGATGAGTCTGTGGTGTGAAATAATTTTTGTTGAGTGGATAGATTTTAGTTGGGGTAGTCGTTCAACATTCTACAAGAACAACTTACCATGGAGTATGATTTCTCTGAAATAATTTTTGTTGAGTGGATAGATTTTAGTTGGGGTAGTCGTTCAACATTCTACAAGAACAACGAACCATGGAGTATGATTTCTCTGAAATAATTTTTGTTGAGTGGATAGATTTTAGTTGGGGTAGTCGTTCATCATTCTACAAGAACAACTTACCATGGACTATGATTTCTCTGAAATAATTTTTGTTGAGTGGATAGATGTTAGTTGGGGTAGTCGTTCAACATTCTACAAGAACAACGAACCATGGAGTATGATTTCTCTGAAATAATTTTTGTTGAGTGGATAGATTTTAGTTGGGGTAGTCGTTCAACATTCTACAAGAACAACTTACCATGGACTATGATTTCTCTAAAATAATTTTTGTTGAGTGGATAGATGTTAGTTGGGGTAGTCGTTCAACATTCTACAAGAACAACGAACCATGGAGTATGATTTCTCTGAAACCATGATAGATTTCAAATCGATCCTGACCAAGATGAGTCTGTGGTGTGAAATAATTTTTGTTGAGTGGATATATTTTAGTTGGGGTAGTCGTTCAACATTCTACAAGAACAACGAACCATGGAGTGTGATTTCTCTGAAATAATTTTTGTTGAGTGGATAGATTTTAGTTGGGGTAGTCGTTCAACATTCTACAAGAACAACTTACCATGGACTATGATTTCTCTGAAACCATGATAGATTTCAAATCGATCCTGACCAAGATGAGTCTGTGGTGTGAAATAATTTTTGTTGAGTGGATAGATTTTAGTTGGGATAGTCGTTCAACATTCTACAAGAATAACTTACCATGGAGTATGATTTCTCTGAAATAATTTTTGTTGAGTGGATAGATTTTAGTTCGGATAGTCGTTCAACATTCTACAAGAACAACGAACCATGGAGTATGATTTCTCTGAAACCATGATAGATTTCAAATTGATCCTGACCAAGATGAGTCTGTGGTGTGAAATAATTTTTGTTGAGTGGATAGATTTTAGTTGGGGTAGTCGTTCAACATTCTACAAGAACAACCTACCATGGAGTATAATTTCTCTGAAACCATGATAGATTTCAAATCGATCCTGACCAAGATGAGTCTGTGGTGTGAAATAATTTTTGTTGAGTGGATAGATTTTAGTTAGGGGTAGTCGTTCAACATTCTACAAGAACAACTTACCATGGAGTATGATTTCTCTGAAACCATGATAGATTTCAAATCGATCCTGACCAAGATGAGTCTGTGGTGTGAAATAATTTTTGTTGAGTGGATAGATTTTAGTTGGGGTAGTCGCTCAACATTCTACAAGAACAACTTACCATGGAGTATGATTTCTCTGAAATAATTTTTGTTGAGTGGATAGATTTTAGTTGGGGTAGTCGTTCAACATTCTACAAGAACAACTTACCATGGACTATGATTTTTCTGAAATAATTTTTGTTGAGTGGATAGATTTTAGTTGGGGTAGTCGTTCAACATTCTACAAGAACAACTTACCATGGAGTATGATTTCTCTGAAACCAGGATAGATTTCAAATCGATCCTGACCAAGATGAGTCTGTGGTGTGAAATAATTTTTGTTGAGTGGATAGATTTTAGTTGATGTAGTCGTTCAACATTCTACAAGAACAACGAACCATGGAGTATGATTTCTCTGAAACCATGATAGATTTCAAATCGATCCTGACCAAGATGAGTCTGTGGTGTGAATTAATTTTTGTTGAGTGGATAGATTTTAGTTGGGGTAGTCGTTCAACATTCTACAAGAACAACGAACCATGGAGTATGATTTCTCTGAAACCATGATAGATTTCAAATCGATCCTGACCAAGATGAGTCTGTGGTGTGAAATAATTTTTGTTGAGTGGATAGATTTTAGTTGGGGTAGTCGTTCAACATTCTACAAGAACAACGAACCATGGAGTATGATTTCTCTGCATTTATGATAGATTTCAAATCGATCCTGACCAAGATGAGTCTGTGGTGTGAAATAATTTTTGTTGAGTGGATAGATTTTAGTTGGGGTAGTCGTTCAACATTCTACAAGAACAACGAACCATGGAGTATGATTTCTCTGAAACCATGAGAGATTTCAAATCGATCCTGACCAAGATGAGTCTGTGGTGTGAAACAATTTTTGTTGAGTGGATAGATTTTAGTTGGGGTAGTCGTTCAACATTCTACAAGAACAACTTACCATGGAGTATGATTTCTCTGAAATAATTTTTGTTGAGTGGATACATTTTAGTTAGGGGTAGTCGTTCAACATTCTACAAGAACAACTTACCATGGAGTATAATTTCTCTGAAACCATGATAGATTTCAAATCGATCCTGACCAAGATGAGTCTGTGGTGTGAAATAAATTTTGTTGAGTGGATAGATTTTAGTTGGGGTAGTCGCTCAACATTCTACAAGAACAACTTACCATGGAGTATGATTTCTCTGAAATAATTTTTGTTGAGTGGATAGATTTTAGTTGGGGTAGTCGTTCAACATTCTACAAGAACAACTTACCATGGACTATGATTTCTCTGAAATAATTTTTGTTGAGTGGATAGATTTTAGTTGGGGTAGTCGTTCAACATTCTACAAGAACAACTTACCATGGACTATGATTTCTCTGAAACCATGATAGATTTCAAATCGATTATGACCAAGATGAGTCTGTGGTGTGAAATAGTTTTTGTTGAGTGGATAGATTTTAGTTGGGGTAGTCGTTCAACATTCTACAAGAACAACGAACCATGGAGTATGATTTCTCTGAAACCATGATAGATTTCAAATCGATCCTGACCAAGATGAGTCTGTGGTGTGAAATAATTTTTGTTGAGTGGATAGATTTTAGTTGGGGTAGTCGTTCAACATTCTACAAGAACAACTTACCATGGAGTATGATTTCTCTGAAACCATGATAGATTTCAAATCGATCCTGACCAAGATGAGTCTGTGGTGTGAAATAATTTTTGTTAAGTGGATGGATTTTAGTTGGGGTAGTCGTTCAACATTCTACAAGAACAACTTACCATGGAGTATGATTTCTCTGAAATAATTTTTGTTGAGTGGATAGATTTTAGTTGGGGTAGTCGTTCAACATTCTACAAGAACAACGAACCATGGAGTATGATTTCTCTGAAACCATGATAGATTTCAAATCGATCCTGACCAAGATGAGTCTGTGGTGTGAAATAATTTTTGTTAAGTGGATGGATTTTAGTTGGGGTAGTCGTTCAACATTCTACAAGAACAACTTACCATGGAGTATGATTTCTCTGAAATAATTTTTGTTGAGTGGATAGATTTTAGTTGGGGTAGTCGTTCAACATTCTACAAGAACAACGAACCATGGAGTATGATTTCTCTGAAACCATGATAGATTTCAAATCGATCCTGACCAAGATGAGTCTGTGGTGTGAAATAATTTTTGTTGAGTGGATAGATTTTAGTTGGGGTAGTCGTTCAACATTCTACAAGAACAACTTACCATGGAGTATGATTTCTCTGAAACCATGATAGATTTCAAATCGATCCTGACCAAGATGAGTCTGTGGTGTGAAATAATTTTTGTTGAGTGGATAGATTTTAGTTGGGGTAGTCGTTCAACATTCTACAAGAACAACTTACCATGGAGTATGATTTCTCTGAAACCATGATAGATTTCAAATCGATCCTGACCAAGATGAGTCTGTGGTGTGAAATAATTTTTGTTGAGTGGATAGATTTTAGTTGGGGTAGTCGTTCAACATTCTACAAGAACAACGAACCATGGAGTATGATTTCTCTGAAACCATGACAGATTTCAAATCGATCCTGACCAAGATGAGTCTGTGGTGTGAAATAATTTTTGTTGAGTGGATAGATTTTAGTTGGGGTAGTCGTTCAACATTCTACAAGAACAACTTACCATGGAGTATGATTTCTCTGAAACCATGATAAATTTCAAATCGATCCTGACCAAGATGAGTCTGTGGTGTGAAATAATTTTTGTTGAGTGGATAGATTTTAGTTGGGGTAGTCGTTCAACATTCTACAAGAACAACGAACCATGGAGTATGATTTCTCTGCAACCGTGATAGATTTCAAATCGATCCTGACCAAGATGAGTCTGTGGTGTGAAATAATTTTTGTTGAGTGGATAGATTTTAGTTGGGGTAGTCGTTCAACATTCTACAAGAACAACGAACCATGGAGTATGATTTCTCTGAAACCATGATAGATTTCAAATCGATCCTGACCAAGATGAGTCTGTGGTGTGAAATAATTTTTGTTGAGTGGATAGATTTTAGTTTGGGGTAGTCGTTCAATATTCTACAAGAACAACTTACCATGGACTATGATTTCTCTGAAACCATGATAGATTTCAAATCGATCCTGACCAAGATGAGTCTGTGGTGTGAAATAATTTTTGTTGAGTGGATAGATTTTAGTTAGGGGTAGTCGTTCAACATTCTACAAGAACAACTTACCATGGACTATGATTTCTCTGAAACCATGATAGATTTCAAATCGATCCTGACCAAGATGAGTCTGTGGTGTGAAATAATTTTTGTTGAGTGGATAGATTTTAGTTGGGATAGTCCTTCAACATTCTACAAGAACAACTTACCATGGAGTATGATTTCTCTGAAATAATTTTTGTTGAGTGGATAGATTTTAGTTGGGATAGTCCTTCAACATTCTACAAGAACAACTTACCATGGTGTATGATTTCTCTGAAACCATGATAGATTTCAAATCGATCCTGACCAAGATGAGTCTGTGGTGTGAAATAATTTTTGTTGAGTCGATAGATTTTAGTTAGGGGTAGTCGTTCAACATTCTACAAGAACAACTTACCATGGACTATGATTTCTCTGAAACCATGATAGATTTCAAATCGATCCTGACCAAGATGAGTCTGTGGTGTAAAATAATTTTTGTTGAGTGGATAGATTTTAGTTAGGGGTAGTCGTTCAACATTCTACAAGAACAACTTACCATGGACTATGATTTCTCTGAAACCATGATAGATTTCAAATCGATCCTGACCAAGATGAGTCTGTGGTGTGAAATAATTTTTGTTGAGTGGATAGATTTTAGTTGGGATAGTCGTTCAACATTCTACAAGAACAACTTACCATGGAGTATGATTTCTCTGAAATAATTTTTGTTGAGTGGATAGATTTTAGTTGGGATAGTCGTTCAACATTTTACAAGAACAACTTACCATGGAGTATGATTTCTCTGAAACCATGATAGATTTCAAATCGATCCTGACCAAGATGAGTCTGTGGTGTGAAATAATTTTTGTTGAGTGGATAGATTTTAGTTGGGATAGTCGTTCAACATTCTACAAGAACAACTTACCATGGACTATGATTTTTCTGAAATAATTTTTGTTGAGTGGATAGATTTTAGTTGGGGTAGTCGTTCAACATTCTACAAGAACAACTTACCATGGAGTATGATTTCTCTGAAATAATTTTTGTTGAGTGGATAGATTTTAGTTGGGGTAGTCGTTCAACATTCTACAAGAACAACGAACCATGGAGTATGATTTCTCTGAAATAATTTTTGTTGAGTGGATAGATTTTAGTTGGGGTAGTCGTTCAACATTCTACAAGAACAACTTACCATGGACTATGATTTCTCTGAAATAATTTTTGTTGAGTTCAACATTCTAGTTGATGTTAGTTGGGGTAGTCGTTCAACATTCTACAAGAACAACGAAAAATGGAGTATGATTTCTCTGAAATAATTTTTGTTGAGTGGATAGATTTTAGTTGGGGTAGTCGTTCAACATTCTACAAGAACAACTTACCATGGACTATGATTTCTCTGAAATAATTTTTGTTGAGTGGATAGATGTTAGTTGGGGTAGTCGTTCAACATTCTACAAGAACAACGATCCATGGAGTATGATTTCTCTGAAACCATGATAGATTTCAAATCGATCCTGACCAAGATGAGTCTGTGGTGTGAAATAATTTTTGTTGAGTGGATATATTTTAGTTGGGGTAGTCGTTCAACATTCTACAAGAACAACGAAACATGGAGTGTGATTTCTCTGAAATAATTTTTGTTGAGTGGATAGATTTTAGTTGGGGTAGTCGTTCAACATTCTACAAGAACAACTTACCATGGACTATGATTTCTCTGAAACCATGATAGATTTCAAATCGATCCTGACCAAGATGAGTCTGTGGTGTGAAATAATTGTTGTTGAGTGGATAGATTTTAGTTGGGATAGTCGTTCAACATTCTACAAGAACAACTCACCATGGAGTATGATTTCTCTGAAATAATTTTTGTTGAGTATATAGATTTTAGTTCGGATAGTCGTTCAACATTCTACAAGAACAACGAACCATGGAGTATGATTTCTCTGAAACCATGACAGATTTCAAATCGATCCTGACCAAGATGAGTCTGTGGTGTGAAATAATTTTTGTTGAGTGGATAGATTTTAGTTGGGGTAGTCGTTCAACATTCTACAAGAACAACTTACCATGGAGTATGATTTCTCTGAAACCATGATAAATTTCAAATCGATCCTGACCAAGATGAGTCTGTGGTGTGAAATAATTTTTGTTGAGTGGATAGATTTTAGTTGGGGTAGTCGTTCAACATTCTACAAGAACAACGAACCATGGAGTATGATTTCTCTGAAACCATGACAGATTTCAAATCGATCCTGACCAAGATGAGTCTGTATTGTGAAATAATTTTTGTTGAGTGGATAGATTTTAGTTGGGGTAGTCGTTCAACATTCTACAAGAACAACTTACCATGGAGTATGATTTCTCTGAAACCATGATAAATTTCAAATCGATCCTGACCAAGATGAGTCTGTGGTGTGAAATAATTTTTGTTGAGTGGATATATTTTAGTTGGGGTAGTCGTTCAACATTCTACAAGAACAACGAACCATGGAGTATGATTTCTCTGAAACCATGACAGATTTCAAATCGATCCTGACCAAGATGAGTCTGTGGTGTGAAATAATTTTTGTTGAGTGGATAGATTTTAGTTGGGGTAGTCGTTCAACATTCTACAAGAACAACTTACCATGGAGTATGATTTCTCTGAAACCATGATAAATTTCAAATCGATCCTGACCAAGATGAGTCTGTGGTGTGAAATAATTTTTGTTGAGTGGATAGATTTTAGTTGGGGTAGTCGTTCAACATTCTACAAGAACAACGAACCATGGAGTATGATTTCTCTGCAACCATGATAGATTTCAAATCGATCCTGACCAAGATGAGTCTGTGGTGTGAAATAATTTTTGTTGAGTGGATAGATTTTAGTTGGGGTAGTCGTTCAACATTCTACAAGAACAACGAACCATGGAGTATGATTTCTCTGAAACCATGATAGATTTCAAATCGATCCTGACCAAGATGAGTCTGTGGTGTGAAATAATTTTTGTTGAGTGGATAGATTTTAGTTTGGGGTAGTCGTTCAATATTCTACAAGAACAACTTACCATGGACTATGATTTCTCTGAAACCATGATAGATTTCAAATCGATCCTGACCAAGATGAGTCTGTGGTGTGAAATAATTTTTGTTGAGTGGATAGATTTTAGTTAGGGGTAGTCGTTCAACATTCTACAAGAACAACTTACCATGGACTATGATTTCTCTGAAACCATGATAGATTTCAAATCGATCCTGACCAAGATGAGTCTGTGGTGTGAAATAATTTTTGTTGAGTGGATAGATTTTAGTTGGGATAGTCCTTCAACATTCTACAAGAACAACTTACCATGGAGTATGATTTCTCTGAAATAATTTTTGTTGAGTGGATAGATTTTAGTTGGGATAGTCCTTCAACATTCTACAAGAACAACTTACCATGGTGTATGATTTCTCTGAAACCATGATAGATTTCAAATCGATCCTGACCAAGATGAGTCTGTGGTGTGAAATAATTTTTGTTGAGTCGATAGATTTTAGTTAGGGGTAGTCGTTCAACATTCTACAAGAACAACTTACCATGGACTATGATTTCTCTGAAACCATGATAGATTTCAAATCGATCCTGACCAAGATGAGTCTGTGGTGTAAAATAATTTTTGTTGAGTGGATAGATTTTAGTTAGGGGTAGTCGTTCAACATTCTACAAGAATAACTTACCATGGACTATGATTTCTCTGAAACCATGATAGATTTCAAATCGATCCTGACCAAGATGAGTCTGTGGTGTGAAATAATTTTTGTTGAGTGGATAGATTTTAGTTGGGATAGTCGTTCAACATTCTACAAGAACAACTTACCATGGAGTATGATTTCTCTGAAATAATTTTTGTTGAGTGGATAGATTTTAGTTGGGATAGTCGTTCAACATTTTACAAGAACAACTTACCATGGAGTATGATTTCTCTGAAACCATGATAGATTTCAAATCGATCCTGACCAAGATGAGTCTGTGGTGTGAAATAATTTTTGTTGAGTGGATAGATTTTAGTTGGGATAGTCGTTCAACATTCTACAAGAACAACTTACCATGGACTATGATTTTTCTGAAATAATTTTTGTTGAGTGGATAGATTTTAGTTGGGGTAGTCGTTCAACATTCTACAAGAACAACTTACCATGGAGTATGATTTCTCTGAAATAATTTTTGTTGAGTGGATAGATTTTAGTTGGGGTAGTCGTTCAACATTCTACAAGAACAACGAACCATGGAGTATGATTTCTCTGAAATAATTTTTGTTGAGCGGATAGATTTTAGTTGGGGTAGTCGTTCAACATTCTACAAGAACAACTTACCATGGACTATGATTTCTCTGAAATAATTTTTGTTGAGTGGATAGATGTTAGTTGGGGTAGTCGTTCAACATTCTACAAGAACAACGAAAAATGGAGTATGATTTCTCTGAAATAATTTTTGTTGAGTGGATAGATTTTAGTTGGGGTAGTCGTTCAACATTCTACAAGAACAACTTACCATGGACTATGATTTCTCTGAAATAATTTTTGTTGAGTGGATAGATGTTAGTTGGGGTAGTCGTTCAACATTCTACAAGAACAACGAACCATGGAGTATGATTTCTCTGAAACCATGATAGATTTCAAATCGATCCTGACCAAGATGAGTCTGTGGTGTGAAATAATTTTTGTTGAGTGGATATATTTTAGTTGGGGTAGTCGTTCAACATTCTACAAGAACAACGAACCATGGAGTGTGATTTCTCTGAAATAATTTTTGTTGAGTGGATAGATTTTAGTTGGGGTAGTCGTTCAACATTCTACAAGAACAACTTACCATGGACTATGATTTCTCTGAAACCATGATAGATTTCAAATCGATCCTGACCAAGATGAGTCTGTGGTGTGAAATAATTGTTGTTGAGTGGATAGATTTTAGTTGGGATAGTCGTTCAACATTCTACAAGAACAACTCACCATGGAGTATGATTTCTCTGAAATAATTTTTGCTTAGTGGATAGATTTTAGTTCGGATAGTCGTTCAACATTCTACAAGAACAACGAACCATGGAGTATGATTTCTCTGAAACCATGATAGATTTCAAATCGATCCTGACCAAGATGAGTCTGTGGTGTGAAATAATTTTTGTTGAGTGGATAGATTTTAGTTGGGGTAGTCGTTCAACATTCTACAAGAACAACTTACCATGGAGTATGATTTCTCTGAAATAATTTTTGTTGAGTGGATAGATTTTAGTTGGGATAGTCGTTCAACATTCTACAAGAACAACTTACCATGGAGTATAATTTCTCTGAAACCATGACAGATTTCAAATCGATCCTGACCAAGATGAGTCTGTGTTGTGAAATAATTTTTGTTGAGTGGATAGATTTTAGTTAGGGGTAGTCGTTCAACATTCTACAAGAACAACGAACCATGGAGTATGATTTCTCTGAAACCATGATAGATTTCAAATCGATCCTGACCAAGATGAGTCTGTGGTGTGAAATAATTTTTGTTGAGTGGATAGATTTTAGTTGGGGTAGTCGCTCAACATTCTACAAGAACAACTTACCATGGAGTATGATTTCTCTGAAATAATTTTTGTTGAGTGGATAGATTTTAGTTGGGGTAGTCGTTCAACATTCTACAAGAACAACGAACCATGGAGTATGATTTCTCTGAAATAATTTTTGTTGAGTGGATAGATTTTAGTTGGGGTAGTCGTTCAACATTCTACAAGAACAACTTACCATGGACTATGATTTCTCTGAAATAATTTTTGTTGAGTGGATAGATGTTAGTTGGGGTAGTCGTTCAACATTCTACAAGAACAACGAAAAATGGAGTATAATTTCTCTGAAATAATTTTTGTTGAGTGGATAGATTTTAGTTGGGGTAGTCGTTCAACATTCTACAAGAACAACTTACCATGGACTATGATTTCTCTGAAATAATTTTTGTTGAGTGGATAGATGTTAGTTGGGGTAGTCGTTCAACATTCTACAAGAACAACGAACCATGGAGTATGATTTCTCTGAAACCATGATAGATTTCAAATCGATCCTGACCAAGATGAGTCTGTGGTGTGAAATAATTTTTGTTGAGTGGATATATTTTAGTTGTGGTAGTCGTTCAACATTCTACAAGAACAACGAACCATGGAGTGTGATTTCTCTGAAATAATTTTTGTTGAGTGGATAGATTTTAGTTGGGGTAGTCGTTCAACATTCTACAAGAACAACTTACCATGGACTATGATTCCTCTGAAACCATGATAGATTTCAAATCGATCCTGACCAAGATGAGTCTGTGGTGTGAAATAATTGTTGTTGAGTGGATAGATTTTAGTTGGGATAGTCGTTCAACATTCTACAAGAACAACTCACCATGGAGTATGATTTCTCTGAAATAATTTTTGTTGAGTGGATAGATTTTAGTTCGGATAGTCGTTCAACATTCTACAAGAACAACGAAACATGGAGTATGATTTCTCTGAAACCATGATAGATTTCAAATCGATCCTGACCAAGATGAGTCTGTGGTGTGAAATAATTTTTGTTGAGTGGATAGATTTTAGTTGGGGTAGTCGTTCAACATTCTACAAGAACAACTTACCATGGAGTATGATTTCTCTGAAATAATTTTTGTTGAGTGGATAGATTTTAGTTGGGATAGTCGTTCAACATTCTACAAGAACAACTTACCATGGAGTATAATTTCTCTGAAACCATGACAGATTTCAAATCGATCCTGACCAAGATGAGTCTGTGGTGTGAAATAATTTTTGTTGAGTGGATAGATTTTAGTTAGGGGTAGTCGCTCAACATTCTACAAGAACAACGAACCATGGAGTATGATTTCTCTGAAACCATGATAGATTTCAAATCGATCCTGACCAAGATGAGTCTGTGGTGTGAAATAATTTTTGTTGAGTGGATAGATTTTAGTTGGGGTAGTCGCTCAACATTCTACAAGAACAACTTACCATGGAGTATGATTTCTCTGAAATAATTTTTGTTGAGTGGATAGATTTTAGTTGGGGTAGTCGTTCAACATTCTACAAGAACAACTTACCATGGAGTATGATTTCTCTGAAACCATGATAGATTTCAAATCGATCCTGACCAAGATGAGTCTGTGGTGTGAAATAATTTTTGTTGAGTGGATAGATTTTAGTTGGGGTAGTCGTTCAACATTCTACAAGAACAACGAACCATGGAGTATGATTTCTCTGAAACCATGATAGATTTCAAATCGATCCTGACCAAGATGAGTCTGTGGTGTGAAATAATTTTTGTTGAGTGGATAGATTTTAGTTGGGGTAGTCGTTCAACATTCTACAAGAACAACGAACCATGGAGTATGATTTCTCTGAAACCATGATAGATTTCAAATCGATCCTGACCAAGATGAGTCTGTGGTGTGAAATAATTTTTGTTGAGTGGATAGATTTTAGTTGGGGTAGTCGTTCAACATTCTACAAGAACAACGAACCATGGAGTATGATTTCTCTGAAACCATGATAGATTTCAAATCGATCCTGACCAAGATGAGTCTGTGGTGTGAAATAATTTTTGTTGAGTGGATAGATTTTAGTTGGGGTAGTCGTTCAACATTCTACAAGAACAACGAACCATGGAGTATGATTTCTCTGCAACCATGATAGATTTCAAATCGATCCTGACCAAGATGAGTCTGTGGTGTGAAATAATTTTTGTTGAGTGGATAGATTTTAGTTGGGGTAGTCGTTCAACATTCTACAAGAACAACTTACCATGGAGTATGATTTCTCTGAAATAATTTTTGTTGAGTGGATAGATTTTATTTGGGATAGTCGTTCAACATTCTACAAGAACAACTTACCATGGAGTATAATTTCTCTGAAACCATGATAGATTTCAAATCGATCCTGACCAAGATGAGTCTGTGGTGTGAAATAATTTTTGTTGAGTGGATAGATTTTAGTTGGGGTAGTCGCTCAACATTCTACAAGAACAACTTACCATGGAGTATGATTTCTCTGAAATAATTTTTGTTGAGTGGATAGATTTTAGTTGAGGTAGTCGTTCAACATTCTACAAGAACAACTTACCATGGACTATGATTTCTCTGAAATAATTTTTGTTGAGTGGATAGATTTTAGTTGGGGTAGTCGTTCAACATTCTACAAGAACAACTTACCATGGACTATGATTTCTCTGAAACCATGATAGATTTCAAATCGATCCTGACCAAGATGAGTCTGTGGTGTGAAATAATTTTTGTTGAGTGGATAGATTTTAGTTGGGGTAGTCGTTCAACATTCTACAAGAACAACGAACCATGGAGTATGACTTCTCTGAAACCATGATAGATTTCAAATCGATCCTGACCAAGATGAGTCTGTGGTGTGAAATAATTTTTGTTGAGTGGATAGATTTTAGTTGGGGTAGTCGTTCAACATTCTACAAGAACAACTTACCATGGAGTATGATTTCTCTGAAACCATGATAGATTTCAAATCGATCCTGACCAAGATGAGTCTGTGGTGTGAAATAATTTTTGTTGAGTGGATAGATTTTAGTTGAGATAGTCGTTCGACATTCTACAAGAACAACTTACCACGGAGTATGATTTCTCTGAAACCATGATAGATTTCAAATCGATCCTGACCAAGATGAGTCTGTGGTGTGAAATAATTTTTGTTGAGTGGATAGATTTTAGTTAGGGGTAGTCGTTCAACATTCTACAAGAACAACTTACCATGGAGTATGATTTCTCTGAAACCATGATAGATTTCAAATCGATCCTGACCAAGATGAGTCTGTGGTGTGAAATAATTTTTGTTGAGTGGATAGATTTTAGTTGGGGTAGTCGTTCAACATTCTACAAGAATGGAGTATGATTTCTCTGAAATAATTTTTGTTGAGTGGATAGATTTTAGTTGGGGTAGTCGTTCAACATTCTACAAGAACAACTTACCATGGACTATGATTTCTCTGAAACCATGATAGATTTCAAATCGATTGTGACCAAGATGAGTCTGTGGTGTGAAAAAATTTTTGTTGAGTGGATAGATTTTAGTTGGGGTAGTCGTTCAACATTCTACAAAAACAACTTACCATGGAGTATGATTTCTCTGAAATAATTTTTGTTGAGTGGATAGATTGTAGTTGGGATAGTCGTTCAACATTCTACAAGAACAACTTACCATGGAGTATGATTTCTCTGAAACCGTGATAGATTTCAAATCGATCCTGACCAAGATGAGTCTGTGGTGTGAAATAATTTTTGTTGAGTGGATAGATTTTAGTTGGGGTAGTCGTTCAACATTCTACAAGAACAACTTACCATGGACTATGATTTCTCTGAAACCATGATAGATTTCAAATCGATCCTGACCAAGATGAGTCTGTGGTGTGAAATAATTTTTGTTGAGTGGATAGATTTTAGTTGGGATAGTCGTTCAACATTCTACAAGAACAACTTACCATGGAGTATGATTTCTCTGAAACCATGATAGATTTCAAATCGATTATGACCAAGTTGAGTCTTTGGTGTGAAATAATTTTTGTTGAGTGGATAGATTTTAGTTGGGGTAGTCGTTCAACATTCTACAAGAACAACTTACCATGGAGTATGATTTCTCTGAAATAATTTTTGTTGAGTGGATAGATTTTAGTTGGGGTAGTCGTTCAACATTCTACAAGAACAACGAACCATGGAGTATGATTTCTCTGAAATAATTTTTGTTGAGTGGATAGATTTTAGTTGGGATAGTCGTTCAACATTCTACAAGAACAACTTACCATGGAGTATAATTTCTCTGAAACCATGATAGATTTCAAATCGATCCTGACCAAGATGAGTCTGTGGTGTGAAATAATTTTTGTTGAGTGGATAGATTTTAGTTGGGGTAGTCGCTCAACATTCTACAAGAACAACTTACCATGGAGTATGATTTCTCTGAAATAATTTTTGTTGAGTGGATAGATTTTAGTTGGGGTAGTCGTTCAACATTCTACAAGAACAACTTACCATGGACTATGATTTCTCTGAAATAATTTTTGTTGAGTGGATAGATTTTAGTTGGGGTAGTCGTTCAACATTCTACAAGAACAACGAACCATGGACTATGATTTCTCTGAAACCATGATAGATTTCAAATCGATCCTGACCAAGATGAGTCTGTGGTGTGAAATAATTTTTGTTGAGTGGATAGATTTTAGTTGGGGTAGTCGTTCGACATTCTACAAGGACAACGAACCATGGAGTATGATTTCTCTGAAACCATGATAGATTTCAAATCGATCCTGACCAAAATGAGTCTGTGGTGTGAAATAATTTTTGTCGAGTGGATAGATTTTAGTTGGGGTAGTCGTTCAACATTCTACAAGAACAACTTACCATGGAGTATGATTTCTCTGAAACCATGATAGATTTCAAATCGATCCTGACCAAGATGAGTCTGTGGTGTGAAATAATTTTTGTTAAGTGGATGGATTTTAGTTGGGGTAGTCGTTCAACATTCTACAAGAACAACTTACCATGGAGTATGATTTCTCTGAAATAATTTTTGTTGAGTGGACAGATTTTAGTTGAGATAGTCGTTCGACATTCTACAAGAACAACTTACCACGGAGTATGATTTCTCTGAAACCATGATAGATTTCAAATCGATCCTGACCAAGATGAGTCTGTGGTGTGAAATAATTTTTGTTGAGTGGATAGATTTTAGTTAGGGGTAGTCGTTCAACATTCTACAAGAACAACTTACCATGGAGTATGATTTCTCTGAAACCATGATAGATTTCAAATCGATCCTGACCAAGATGAGTCTGTGGTGTGAAATAATTTTTGTTGAGTGGATAGATTTTAGTTGGGGTAGTCGTTCAACATTCTACAAGAATGGAGTATGATTTCTCTGAAATAATTTTTGTTGAGTGGATAGATTTTAGTTGGGGTAGTCGTTCAACATTCTACAAGAACAACTTACCATGGACTATGATTTCTCTGAAACCATGATAGATTTCAAATCGATTGTGACCAAGATGAGTCTGTTTTGTAAAATAATTTTTGTTGAGTGGATAGATTTTAGTTGGGGTAGTCGTTCAACATTCTACAAAAACAACTTACCATGGAGTATGATTTCTCTGAAATAATTTTTGTTGAGTGGATAGATTTTAGTTGGGATAGTCGTTCAACATTCTACAAGAACAACTTACCATGGAGTATGATTTCTCTGAAACCGTGATAGATTTCAAATCGATCCTGACCAAGATGAGTCTGTGGTGTGAAATAATTTTTGTTGAGTGGATAGATTTTAGTTGGGGTAGTCGTTCAACATTCTACAAGAACAACTTACCATGGAGTATGATTTCTCTGAAACCATGATAGATTTCAAATCGATCCTGACCAAGATGAGTCTGTGGTGTGAAATAATTTTTGTTGAGTGGATAGATTTTAGTTGGGATAGTCGTTCAACATTCTACAAGAACAACTTACCATGGAGTATGATTTCTCTGAAACCATGATAGATTTCAAATCGATTATGACCAAGATGAGTCTTTGGTGTGAAATAATTTTTGTTGAGTGGATAGATTTTAGTTGGGGTAGTCGTTCAACATTCTACAAGAACAACTTACCATGGAGTATGATTTCTCTGAAATAATTTTTGTTGAGTGGATAGATTTTAGTTGGGATAGTCGTTCAACATTCTACAAGAACAACTTACCATGGAGTATGATTTCTCTGAAACCATGATAGATTTCAAATCGATCCTGACCAAGATGAGTCTGTGGTGTGAAATAATTTTTGTTGAGTGGATAAATTTTAGTTAGGGGTAGTCGTTCAACATTCTACAAGAACAACTTACCATGGAGTATGATTTCTCTGAAACCATGATAGATTTCAAATCGATCCTGACCAAGATGAGTCTGTGGTGTGAAATAATTTTTGTTGAGTGGATAGATTTTAGCTGGGATAGTCGTTCAACATTCTACAAGAACAACTTACCATGGAGCATGATTTCTCTGAAATAATTTTTGTTGAGTGGATAGATTTTAGTTGGGATAGTCGTTCAACATTCTACAAGAACAACTTACCATGGAGTATGATTTCTCTGAAACCATGATAGATTTCAAATCGATCCTGACCAAGATGAGTCTGTGGTGTGAAATAATTTTTGTTGAGTGGATAGATTTTAGTTGGGATAGTCGTTCAACATTCTACAACAACAACTTACCATGGACTATGATTTTTCTGAAATAATTTTTGTTGAGTGGATAGATTTTATTTGGGGTAGTCGTTCAACATTCTACAAGAACAACTTACCATGGAGTATGATTTCTCTGAAATAATTTTTGTTGAGTGGATAGATTTTAGTTGGGGTAGTCGTTCAACATTCTACAAGAACAACGAACCATGGAGTACGATTTCTCTGAAACCATGATAGATTTCAAATCGATCCTGACCAAGATGAGTCTGTGGTGTGAAATAATTTTTGTTGAGTGGATAGATTTTAGTTGGGGTAGTCGTTCAACATTCTACAAGAACAACTTACCATGGAGTATGATTTCTCTGAAATAATTTTTGTTGAGTGGATAGATTTTAGTTCTGGTAGTCGTTCAACATTCTACAAGAACAACTTACCATGGAGTATGATTTCTCTGAAATAATTTTTGTTGAGTGGATAGATTTTAGTTGGGGTAGTCGTTCAACATTCTACAAGAACAACGAACCATGGAGTATGATTTCTCTGAAATAATTTTTGTTGAGTGGATAGATTTTAGTTGGGATAGTCGTTCAACATTCTGCAAGAACAACGAAACATGGAGTATGATTTCTCTGAAACCATGATAGATTTCAAATCGATCCTGACCAAGATGAGTCTGTGGTGTGAAATAATTTTTGTTGAGTGGATAGATTTTAGTTGGAGTAGTCGTTCAACATTCTACAAGAACAACTTACCATGGACTATGATTTCTCTGAAATAATTTTTGTTGAGTGGATAGATGTTAGTTGGGGTAGTCGTTCAACATTCTACAAGAACAACGAACCATGGAGTATGATTTCTCTGAAACCATGATAGGTTTCAAATCGATCCTGACCAAGATGAGTCTGTGGTGTGAAATAACTTTTGTTGAGTGGATAGATTTTAGTTGGGGTAGTCGTTCAACATTCTACAAGAACAACGAACCATGGAGTATGATTTCTCTGAAATAATTTTTGTTGAGTGGATAGATTTTAGTTGGGGTAGTCGTTCAACATTCTACAAGAACAACTCACCATGGAGTATGATTTCTCTGAAACCATGATAGATTTCAAATCTATCCTGACCAAGATGAGTCTGTGGTGTGAAATAATTTTTGTTGAGTGGATAGATTTTAGTTGGGGTAGTCGTTCAACATTCTACAAGAACAACGAACCATGGAGTATGATTTCTCTGAAATAATTTTTGTTGAGTGGATAGATTTTAGTTGGGGTAGTCGTTCAACATTCTACAAGAACAACTTACCATGGAGTATGATTTCTGTGAAATAATTTTTGTTGAGTGGATAGATTTTAGTTGGGGTAGTCGTTCAACATTCTACAAGAACAACTTACCATTGACTATGATTTCTCTGAAGTAATTTTTGTTGAGTTGATAGATGTTAGTTGGGGTAGTCGTTCAACATTCTACAAGAACAACGAACCATGGAGTATGATTTCTCTGAAACCATGATAGATTTCAAATCGATCCTGACCAAGATGAGTCTGTGGTGTGAAATAATTTTTGTTGAGTGGATAGATTTTAGTTGGGGTAGTCGTTCAACATTCTACAAGAACAACGAACCATGGAGTATGATTTCTCTGAAATAATTTTTGTTGAGTGGATAGATTTTAGTTGGGGTAGTCGTTCAACATTCTACAAGAACAACTCACCATGGAGTATGATTTCTCTGAAACCATGATAAATTTCAAATCTATCCTGACCAAGATGAGTCTGTGGTGTGAAATAATTTTTGTTGAGTGGATAGATTTTAGTTGGGGTAGTCGTTCAACATTCTACAAGAACAACGAACCATGGAGTATGATTTCTCTGAAATAATTTTTGTTGAGTGGATAGATTTTAGTTGGGGTAGTCGTTCAACATTCTACAAGAACAACGAACCATGGAGTATGATTTCTCTGAAATAGTTTTTGTTGAGTGGATAGACTTTAGTTGGGGTAGTCGTTCAACATTCTACAAGAACAACGAACCATGGAGTATGATTTCTCTGAAACCATGATAGATTTCAAATCGATCCTGACCAAGATGAGTCTGTGGTGTGAAATAATTTTTGTTGAGTGGATAGATTTTAGTTGGGGTAGTCGTTCAACATTCTACAAGAACAACGAACCATGGAGTATGATTTCTCTGAAATAATTTTTGTTGAGTGGATAGATTTTAGTTAGGGGTAGTCGTTCAACATTCTACAAGAACAACTTACCATGGAGTATGATTTCTCTGAAATAATTTTTGTTGAGTGGATAGATTTTAGTTGGGGTAGTCGTTCAACATTCTACAAGAACAACGAACCATGGAGTATGATTTCTCTGAAACCATGATAGATTTCAAATCGATCCTGACCAAGATGAGTCTGTGGTGTGAAACAATTTTTGTTGAGTGGATAGATTTTAGTTGGGGTAGTCGTTCAACATTCTACAAGAACAACGAACCATGGAGTATGATTTCTCTGAAATAATTTTTGTTGAGTGGATAGATTTTAGTTGGGGTAGTCGTTCAACATTCTACAAGAACAACTTACCATGGACTATGATTTCTCTGAAGTAATTTTTGTTGAGTGGATAGATGTTAGTTGGGGTAGTCGTTCAACATTCTACAAGAACAACGAAACATGGAGTATGATTTCTCTGAAATAATTTTTGTTGAGTGGATAGATTTTAGTTAGGGGTAGTCGTTCAACATTCTACAAGAACAACTTACCATGGAGTATGATTTCTCTGAAATAATTTTTGTTGAGTGGATAGATTTTAGTTGGGGTAGTCGTTCAACATTCTACAAGAACAACTCACCATGGAGTATGATTTCTCTGAAACCATGATAGGTTTCAAATCGATCCTGACCAAGATGAGTCTGTGGTGTGAAATAATTTTTGTTGAGTGGATAGATTTTAGTTGGGGTAGTCGTTCAACATTCTACAAGAACAACGAACCATGGAGTATGATTTCTCTGAAATAATTTTTGTTGAGTGGATAGATTTTAGTTGAGGTAGTCGTTTAACATTCTACAAGAACAACTTACCATGGACTATGATTTCTCTGAAGTAATTTTTGTTGAGTTAATAGATGATAGTTGGGGTAGTCGTTCAACATTCTACAAGAACAACGAACCATGGAGTATGATTTCTCTGAAACCATGATAGATTTCAAATCGATCCTGACCAAGATGAGTCTGTGGTGTGAAATAATTTTTGTTGAGTGGATAGATTTTAGTTGGGGTAGTCGTTCAACATTCTACAAGAACAACGAACCATGGAGTATGATTTCTCTGAAATAATTTTTGTTGAGTGGATAGATTTTAGTTGGGGTAGTCGTTCAACATTCTACAAGAACAACTCACCATGGAGTATGATTTCTCTGAAACCATGATAGATTTCAAATCGATCCTGACCAAGATGAGTCTGTGGTGTGAAATAATTTTTGTTGAGTGGATAGATTTTAGTTGGGGTAGTCGTTCAACATTCTACAAGAACAACGAACCATGGAGTATGATTTCTCTGAAATAATTTTTGTTGAGTGGATAGATTTTAGTTGGGGTAGTCGTTCAACATTCTACAAGAACAACGAACCATGGAGTATGATTTCTCTGAAATAATTTTTGTTGAGTGGATAGACTTTAGTTGGGGTAGTCGTTCAACATTCTACAAAAACAACTCACCATGGAGTATGATTTCTCTGAAACCATGATAGATTTCAAATCGATCCTGACCAAGATGAGTCTGTGGTGTGAAATAATTTTTGTTGAGTGGATAGATTTTAGTTGGGGTAGTCGTTCAACATTCTACAAGAACAACGAACCATGGAGTATGATTTCTCTGAAATAATTTTTGTTGAGTGGATAGATTTTAGTTGGGGTAGTCGTTCAACATTCTACAAGAACAACTCACCATGGAGTATGATTTCTCTGAAACCATGATAGGTTTCAAATCGATCCTGACCAAGATGAGTCTGTGGTGTGAAATAATTTTTGTTGAGTGGATAGATTTTAGTTGGGGTAGTCGTTCAACATTCTACAAGAACAACGAACCATGGAGTATGATTTCTCTGAAATAATTTTTGTTGAGTGGATAGATTTTAGTTGAGGTAGTCGTTCAACATTCTACAAGAACAACTTACCATGGACTATGATTTCTCTGAAGTAATTTTTGTTGAGTGGATAGATGATAGTTGGGGTAGTCGTTCAACATTCTACAAGAACAACGAACCATGGAGTATGATTTCTCTGAAACCATGATAGATTTCAAATCGATCCTGAGCAAGATGAGTCTGTGGTGTGAAATAATTTTTGTTGAGTGGATAGATTTTAGTTGGGGTAGTCGTTCAACATTCTACAAGAACAACGAACCATGGAGTATGATTTCTCTGAAATAATTTTTGTTGAGTGGATAGATTTTAGTTGGGGTAGTCGTTCAACATTCTACAAGAACAACTCACCATGGAGTATGATTTCTCTGAAACCATGATAGATTTCAAATCGATCCTGACCAAGATGAGTCTGTGGTGTGAAATAATTTTTGTTGAGTGGATAGATTTTAGTTGGGGTAGTCGTTCAACATTCTACAAGAACAACGAACCATGGAGTATGATTTCTCTGAAATAATTTTTGTTGAGTGGATAGATTTTAGTTGGGGTAGTCGTTCAACATTCTACAAGAACAACGAACCATGGAGTATGATTTCTCTGAAATAATTTTTGTTGAGTGGATAGATTTTAGTTGGGGTAGTCGTTCAACATTCTACAAAAACAACTCACCATGGAGTATGAATTCTCTGAAACCATGATAGATTTCAAATCGATCCTGACCAAGATGAGTCTGTGGTGTGAAATAATTTTTGTTGAGTGGATAGATTTTAGTTGGGGTAGTCGTTCAACATTCTACAAGAACAACGAACCATGGAGTATGATTTCTCTGAAATAATTTTTGTTGAGTGGATAGATTTTAGTTAGGGGTAGTCGTTCAACATTCTACAAGAACAACTTACCATGGAGTATGATTTCTCTGAAATAATTTTTGTTGAGTGGATAGATTTTAGTTGGGGTAGTCGTTCAACATTCTACAAGAACAACGAACCATGGAGTATGATTTCTCTGAAATAATTTTTGTTGAGTGGATAGATTTTAGTTGGGGTAGTCGTTCAACATTCTACAAGAACAACTTACCATGGACTATGATTTCTCTGAAGTAATTTTTGTTGAGTGGATAGATGTTAGTTGGGGTAGTCGTTCAACATTCTACAAGAACAACGAAACATGGAGTATGATTTCTCTGAAATAATTTTTGTTGAGTGGATAGATTTTAGTTAGGGGTAGTCGTTCAACATTCTACAAGAACAACTTACCATGGAGTATGATTTCTCTGAAATAATTTTTGTTGAGTGGATAGATTTTAGTTGGGGTAGTCGTTCAACATTCTACAAGAACAACGAACCATGGAGTATGATTTCTCTGAAATAATTTTTGTTGAGTGGATAGATTTTAGTTGAGGTAGTCGTTCAACATTCTACAAGAACAACTTACCATGGACTATGATTTCTCTGAAGTAATTTTTGTTGAGTGGATAGATGATAGTTGGGGTAGTCGTTCAACATTCTACAAGAACAACGAACCATGGAGTATGATTTCTCTGAAACCATGATAGATTTCAAATCGATCCTGACCAAGATGAGTCTGTGGTGTGAAATAATTTTTGTTGAGTGGATAGATTTTAGTTGGGGTAGTCGTTCAACATTCTACAAGAACAACTTACCATGGACTATGATTTCTCTGAAGTAATTTTTGTTGAGTGGATAGATGTTAGTTAGGGGTAGTCGTTCAACATTCTACAAGAACAACTTACCATGGAGTATGATTTCTCTGAAATAATTTTTGTTGAGTGGATAGATTTTAGTTGGGGTAGTCGTTCAACATTCTACAAGAACAACTCACCATGGAGTATGATTTCTCTGAAACCATGATAGGTTTCAAATCGATCCTGACCAAGATGAGTCTGTGGTGTGAAATAATTTTTGTTGAGTGGATAGATTTTAGTTGGGGTAGTCGTTCAACATTCTACAAGAACAACGAACCATGGAGTATGATTTCTCTGAAATAATTTTTGTTGAGTGGATAGATTTTAGTTGAGGTAGTCGTTCAACATTCTACAAGAACAACTTACCATGGACTATGATTTCTCTGAAGTAATTTTTGTTGAGTGGATAGATGATAGTTGGGGTAGTCGTTCAACATTCTACAAGAACAACGAACCATGGAGTATGATTTCTCTGAAACCATGATAGATTTCAAATCGATCCTGAGCAAGATGAGTCTGTGGTGTGAAATAATTTTTGTTGAGTGGATAGATTTTAGTTGGGGTAGTCGTTCAACATTCTACAAGAACAACGAACCATGGAGTATGATTTCTCTGAAATAATTTTTGTTGAGTGGATAGATTTTAGTTGGGGTAGTCGTTCAACATTCTACAAGAACAACTCACCATGGAGTATGATTTCTCTGAAACCATGATAGATTTCAAATCGATCCTGACCAAGATGAGTCTGTGGTGTGAAATAATTTTTGTTGAGTGGATAGATTTTAGTTGGGGTAGTCGTTCAACATTCTACAAGAACAACGAACCATGGAGTATGATTTCTCTGAAATAATTTTTGTTGAGTGGATAGATTTTAGTTGGGGTAGTCGTTCAACATTCTACAAGAACAACGAACCATGGAGTATGATTTCTCTGAAATAATTTTTGTTGAGTGGATAGACTTTAGTTGGGGTAGTCGTTCAACATTCTACAAAAACAACTCACCATGGAGTATGAATTCTCTGAAACCATGATAGATTTCAAATCGATCCTGACCAAGATGAGTCTGTGGTGTGAAATAATTTTTGTTGAGTGGATAGATTTTAGTTGGGGTAGTCGTTCAACATTCTACAAGAACAACGAACCATGGAGTATGATTTCTCTGAAATAATTTTTGTTGAGTGGATAGATTTTAGTTAGGGGTAGTCGTTCAACATTCTACAAGAACAACTTACCATGGAGTATGATTTCTCTGAAATAATTTTTGTTGAGTGGATAGATTTTAGTTGGGGTAGTCGTTCAACATTCTACAAGAACAACGAACCATGGAGTATGATTTCTCTGAAACCATGATAGATTTCAAATCGATCCTGACCAAGATGAGTCTGTGGTGTGAAATAATTTTTGTTGAGTGGATAGATTTTAGTTGGGGTAGTCGTTCAACATTCTACAAGAACAACGAACCATGGAGTATGATTTCTCTGAAATAATTTTTGTTGAGTGGATAGATTTTAGTTGGGGTAGTCGTTCAACATTCTACAAGAACAACTTACCATGGACTATGATTTCTCTGAAGTAATTTTTGTTGAGTGGATAGATGTTAGTTGGGGTAGTCGTTCAACATTCTACAAGAACAACGAACCATGGAGTATGATTTCTCTGAAATAATTTTTGTTGAGTGGATAGATTTTAGTTAGGGGTAGTCGTTCAACATTCTACAAGAACAACTTACCATGGAGTATGATTTCTCTGAAATAATTTTTGTTGAGTGGATAGATTTTAGTTGGGGTAGTCGTTCAACATTCTACAAGAACAACTCACCATGGAGTATGATTTCTCTGAAACCATGATAGGTTTCAAATCGATCCTGACCAAGATGAGTCTGTGGTGTGAAATAATTTTTGTTGAGTGGATAGATTTTAGTTGGGGTAGTCGTTCAACATTCTACAAGAACAACGAACCATGGAGTATGATTTCTCTGAAATAATTTTTGTTGAGTGGATAGATTTTAGTTGAGGTAGTCGTTCAACATTCTACAAGAACAACTTACCATGGACTATGATTTCTCTGAAGTAATTTTTGTTGAGTGGATAGATGATAGTTGGGGTAGTCGTTCAACATTCTACAAGAACAACGAACCATGGAGTATGACTTCTCTGAAACCATGATAGATTTCAAATCGATCCTGACCAAGATGAGTCTGTGGTGTGAAATAATTTTTGTTGAGTGGATAGATTTTAGTTGGGGTAGTCGTTCAACATTCTACAAGAACAACTTACCATGGACTATGATTTCTCTGAAGTAATTTTTGTTGAGTGGATAGATGTTAGTTAGGGGTAGTCGTTCAACATTCTACAAGAACAACTTACCATGGAGTATGATTTCTCTGAAATAATTTTTGTTGAGTGGATAGATTTTAGTTGGGGTAGTCGTTCAACATTCTACAAGAACAACTCACCATGGAGTATGATTTCTCTGAAACCATGATAGGTTTCAAATCGATCCTGACCAAGATGAGTCTGTGGTGTGAAATAATTTTTGTTGAGTGGATAGATTTTAGTTGGGGTAGTCGTTCAACATTCTACAAGAACAACTTACCATGGACTATGATTTCTCTGAAGTAATTTTTGTTGAGTGGATAGATTTTAGTTAGGGGTAGTCGTTCAACATTCTACAAGAACAACGAACCATGGAGTATGATTTCTTTGAAATAAATTTTGTTGAGCGGATAGATTTTAGTTGGGGTAGTCGTTCAACATTCTACAAGAACAACTCACCATGGAGTATGATTTCTCTGAAACCATGATAGGTTTCAAATCGATCCTGACCAAGATGAGTCTGTGGTGTGAAATAATTTTTGTTGAGTGGATAGATTTTGAGTTGGGGTAGTCGTTCAACATTCTACAAGAACAACGAACCATGGAGTATGATTTCTCTGAAATAATTTTTGTTGAGTGGATAGATTTTAGTTGGGGTAGTCGTTCAACATTCTACAAGAACAACGAACCATGGAGTATGATTTCTCTGAAATAATTTTTGTTGAGTGGATAGACTTTAGTTATGGTAGTCGTTCAACATTCTACAAAAACAACTCACCATGGAGTATGATTTCTCTGAAACCATGATAGATTTCAAATCGATCCTGACCAAGATGAGTCTGTGGTGTGAAATAATTTTTGTTGAGTGGATAGATTTTAGTTGGGGTAGTCGTTCAACATTCTACAAGAACAACGAACCATGGAGTATGATTTCTCTGAAATAATTTTTGTTGAGTGGATAGATTTTAGTTAGGGGTAGTCGTTCAACATTCTACAAGAACAACTTACCATGGAGTATGATTTCTCTGAAATAATTTTTGTTGAGTGGATAGATTTTAGTTGGGGTAGTCGTTCAACATTCTACAAGAACAACGAACCATGGAGTATGATTTCTCTGAAACCATGATAGATTTCAAATCGATCCTGACCAAGATGAGTCTGTGGTGTGAAATAATTTTTGTTGAGTGGATAGATTTTAGTTGGGGTAGTCGTTCAACATTCTACAAGAACAACGAACCATGGAGTATGATTTCTCTGAAATAATTTTTGTTGAGTGGATAGATTTTAGTTGGGGTAGTCGTTCAACATTCTACAAGAACAACTTACCATGGACTATGATTTCTCTGAAGTAATTTTTGTTGAGTGGATAGATGTTAGTTGGGGTAGTCGTTCAACATTCTACAAGAACAACGAAACATGGAGTATGATTTCTCTGAAATAATTTTTGTTGAGTGGATAGATTTTAGTTAGGGGTAGTCGTTCAACATTCTACAAGAACAACTTACCATGGAGTATGATTTCTCTGAAATAATTTTTGTTGAGTGGATAGATTTTAGTTGGGGTAGTCGTTCAACATTCTACAAGAACAACTCACCATGGAGTATGATTTCTCTGAAACCATGATAGGTTTCAAATCGATCCTGACCAAGATGAGTCTGTGGTGTGAAATAATTTTTGTTGAGTGGATAGATTTTAGTTGGGGTAGTCGTTCAACATTCTACAAGAACAACGAACCATGGAGTATGATTTCTCTGAAATAATTTTTGTTGAGTGGATAGATTTTAGTTGAGGTAGTCGTTCAACATTCTACAAGAACAACTTACCATGGACTATGATTTCTCTGAAGTAATTTTTGTTGAGTGGATAGATGATAGTTGGGGTAGTCGTTCAACATTCTACAAGAACAACGAACCATGGAGTATGATTTCTCTGAAACCATGATAGATTTCAAATCGATCCTGACCAAGATGAGTCTGTGGTGTGAAATAATTTTTGTTGAGTGGATAGATTTTAGTTGGGGTAGTCGTTCAACATTCTACAAGAACAACTTACCATGGACTATGATTTCTCTGAAGTAATTTTTGTTGAGTGGATAGATGTTAGTTGGGGTAGTCGTTCAACATTCTACAAGAACAACGAACCATGGAGTATGATTTCTCTGAAACCATGATAGATTTCAAATCGATCCTGACCAAGATGAGTCTGTGGTGTGAAATAATTTTTGTTGAGTGGATAGATTTTAGTTGGGGTAGTCGTTCAACATTCTACAAGAACAACTTACCATGGAGTATGATTTCTCTGAAATAATTTTTGTTGAGTGGATAGATTTTAGTTGGGGTAGTCGTTCAACATTTTACAAGAACAACTTACCATGGAGTATGATTTCTCTGAAATAATTTTTGTTGAACGACTACCCCAACTAAAATGTATCCACTCAACAAAAATTATTTCAGAGAAATCATACTCCATGGTAAGTTGTTCTTGTAGAATGTTGAACGACTATCCCAACTAAAATCTATCCACTCAACAAAAATTATTTCAGAGAAATCATACTCCATGGTAAGTTGTTCTTGTAGAATGTTGAACGACTACCCCAACTAAAATCTATCCACTCAACAAAAATTATTTCACACCACAGACTCATCGTGGTCAGGATCGATTTGAAATCTATCATGGTTTCAGAGAAATCATACTCCATGGTAAGTTGTTCTTGTAGAATGTTGAACGACTATCCTAACTAAAATCTATCCACTCAAAAAAATTTTTTTTCACCACAGACTCATCTTGGTCAGGATCGATTTGAAATCTATCATGGTTTCAGAGAAATCATACTCCATGGTTCGTTGTTCTTGTAGAATGTTGAACGACTACCCCAACTAAAATCTATCCACTCAACAAAAATTATTTCAGAGAAATCATACTCCATGGTTCGTTGTTCTTGTAGAATGTTGAACGACTACCCCAACTAAAATCTATCCACTCAACAAAAATTATTTCACACCGCAGACTCATCTTGGTCAGGATCGATTTGAAATCTATCATGGTTTCAGAGAAATCATACTCCATGGTAAGTTGTTCTTGTAGAATGTTGAACGACTACCCCAACTAAAATCTATCCACTCAACAAAAATTATTTCACACCACACACTCATCTTGGTCAGGATCGATTTGAAATCTATCATGGTTTCAGAGAAGTCATACTCCATGGTAAGTTGTTCTTGTAGAATGTTGAACGACTATACCAACTAAAATCTATCCACTCAACAAAAATTATTTCAGAGAAATCATACTCCATGGTAAGTTGTTCTTGTAGAATGTTGAACGACTACCCCAACTAAAATCTATCCACTCAACAAAAATTATTTCACACCACAGACTCATCTTGGTCAGGATCGATTTGAAATCTATCATGGTTTCAGAGAAATCATACTCCATGGTTCATTGTTCTTGTAAAATGTTGAACGACTACCCCAACTAAAATCTATCCACTCAACAAAAATTATGTCACACCACAGACTCATCTTGGTCAGGATCGATTTGAAATCTATCATGGTTTCAGAGCAATCATACTCCATGGTAAGTTGTTCTGGTAGAATGTTGAACGACTACCCCAACTAAAATCTATCCATTCAACAAAAATTATTTCAGAGAAATCATACTCGATGGTAAGTTGTTCTTGTAGAATGTTGAACGACTACCCCAACTAAAATCTATCCACTCAACAAAAATTATTTCAGAGAAATCATAGTCCATAGTTCGTTGTTCTTGTAGAATGTTGAACGACTACCCCAACTAAAATCTATCCACTCAACAAAAATTATTTCACACCACAGACTCATCTTGGTCAGTATCAATTTGAAATCTATCATGGTTTCAGAGAAATCATAGTCCATGGTTCGTTGTTCTTGTAGAATGCTGAACGACTATCCCAACTAAAATCTATTGACTCAACAAAAATTATTTCAGAGAAATCATACTCCATGGTAAGTTGTTCTTGTAGAATGTTGAACGACTACCCCAACTAAAATCTATCCACTCAACAAAAATTATTTCACACCACAGACTCATCTTGGTCAGGATCGATTTGAAATCTATCATGGTTTCAGAGAAATCATACTCCATGGTTCATTGTTCTTGTAAAATGTTGAACGACTACCCCAACTAAAATCTATCCACTCAACAAAAATTATTTCACACCACAGACTCATCTTGGTCAGGATCGATTTGAAATCTATCATGGTTTCAGAGAAATCATACTCCATGGTAAGTTGTTCTTGTAGAATGTTGAACGACTACCCCAACTAAAATCTATCCATTCAACAAAAATTATTTCAGAGAAATCATACTCCATGGTAAGTTGTTCTTGTAGAATGTTGAACGACTACCCCAACTAAAATCTATCCACTCAACAAAAATTATTTCAGAGAAATCATAGTCCATAGTTCGTTGTTCTTGTAGAATGTTGAACGACTACCCCAACTAAAATCTATCCACTCAACAAAAATTATTTCAGAGAAATCATACTCAATGGTTCGTTGTTCTTGTAGAATGTTGAACGACTACCCCAACTAAAATCTATCCACTCAACAAAAATTATTTCAGGGAAATCATACTCCATGGTTCGTTGTTCTTGTAAAATGTTGAACGACTACCCCAACTAAAATCTATCCACTCAACAAAAATTATTTCACACCACAGACTTATTTTGGTCAGGATCGATTGGAAATCTATCATGGTTTCAGAGAAATCATACTCCATGGTTCGTTGTTCTTGTAAAATGTTGAACGACTACCCCAACTAAAATCTATCCACTCAACAAAAATTATTTCACACCACAGACTCATCTTGCTCCGGATCGATTTGAAATCTATCATGGTTTCAGAGAAATGATACTCCATGGTAAGTAGTTCTTGTAGAATGTTGAACGACTACCCCAATTAAATCTGTCCACTCAACAAAAATTATTTCACACCACAGACTCATCTTGGTCAGGATCGATTTGAAATCTATCATGGTTTCAGAGAAATCATACTCCATGGTTCGTTGTTCTTGTAGAATGTTGAACGACTACCCCAACTAAAGTCTATCCACTCAACAAAAATTATTTCAGAGAAATCATACTCCATGGTTCGTTGTTCTTGTAGAATGTTGAACGACTACCCCAATTAAAATCTATCCACTCAACAAAAATTATTTCACACCACAGACTCATCTTGGTCAGGATCGATTTGAAATCTATCATGGTTTCAGAGAAATCATACTCCATGGTAAGTTGTTCTTGTAGAATGTTGAACGACTACCCCAACTAAAATCTATCCACTCAACAAAAATTATTTCACACCACAGACTCATCTTGGTCAGGATCGATTTGAAATCTATCATGGTTTCAGAGAAATCATAGTCCATGGTAAGTTGTTCTTGTAGAATGTTGAACGACTACCCCAACTAAAATCTATCCACTCAACAAAAATTATTTCAGAGAAATCATACTCCATGGTTCGTTGTTCTTGTAGAATGTTGAACGACTACCCCAACTAAAATCTATCCACTCAACAAAAATTATTTCAGGGAAATCATACTCCATGGTTCGTTGTTCTTGTAAAATGTTGAACGACTACCCCAACTAAAATCTATCCACTCAACAAAAATTATTTCACACCACAGACTTATCTTGGTCAGGATCGATTTGAAATCTATCATGGTTTCAGAGAAATCATACTCCATGGTTCGTTGTTCTTGTAGAATGTTGAACGACTACCCCAACTAAAATCTATCCACTCAACAAAAATTATTTCACACCACAGACTCATCTTGCTCAGGATCGATTTGAAATCTATCATATTTTCAGAGAAATCATACTCCATGGTAAGTAGTTCTTGTAGAATGTTGAACGACTACCCCAATTAAATCTGTCCACTCAACAAAAATTATTTCACACCACAGACTCATCTTGGTCAGGATCGATTTGAAATCTATCATGGTTTCAGAGAAGTCATACTCCATGGTTCGTTGTTCTTGTAGAATGTTGAACGACTACCCCAACTAAAATCTATCCACTCAACAAAAATTATTTCAGGGAAATCATACTCCATGGTTCGTTGTTCTTGTAAAATGTTGAACGACTACCCCAACTAAAATCTATCCACTCAACAAAAATTATTTCACACCACAGACTTATCTTGGTCAGGATCGATTTGAAATCTATCATGGTTTCAGAGAAATCATACTCCATGGTTCGTTGTTCTTGTAAAATGTTGAACGACTACCCCAACTAAAATCTATCCACTCAACAAAAATTATTTCACACCACAGACTCATCTTGGTCAGGATCGATTTGAAATATATCATGGTTTCAGAGCAATCATACTCCATGGTAAGTTGTTCTTGTAGAATGTTGAACGACTACCCCAACTAAAATCTATCCATTCAACAAAAATTATTTCAGAGAAATCATACTCGATGGTAAGTTGTTCTTGTAGAATGTTGAACGACTACCCCAACTAAAATCTATCCACTCAACAAAAATTATTTCAGAGAAATCATAGTCCATAGTTCGTTGTTCTTGTAGAATGTTGAACGACTACCCCAACTAAAATCTATCCACTCAACAAAAATTATTTCACACCACAGACTCATCTTGGTCAGTATCGATTTGAAATCTATCATGGTTTCAGAGAAATCATAGTCCATGGTTCGTTGTTCTTGTAGAATGTTGAACGACTATCCCAACTAAAATCTATTGACTCAACAAAAATTATTTCAGAGAAATCATACTCCATGGTAAGTTGTTCTTGTAGAATGTTGAACGACTACCCCAACTAAAATCTATCCACTCAACAAAAATTATTTCAGAGAAATCATAGTCCATAGTTCGTTGTTCTTGTAGAATGTTGAACGACTACCCCAACTAAAATCTATCCACTCAACAAAAATTATTTCAGAGAAATCATACTCAATGGTTCGTTGTTCTTGTAGAATGTTGAACGACTACCCCAACTAAAATCTATCCACTCAACAAAAATTATTTCAGGGAAATCATACTCCATGGTTCGTTGTTCTTGTAAAATGTTGAACGACTACCCCAACTAAAATCTATCCACTCAACAAAAATTATTTCACACCACAGACTTATCTTGGTCAGGATCGATTTGAAATCTATCATGGTTTCAGAGAAATCATACTCCATGGTTCGTTGTTCTTGTAAAATGTTGAACGACTACCCCAACTAAAATCTATCCACTCAACAAAAATTATTTCACACCACAGACTCATCTTGCTCAGGATCGATTTGAAATCTATCATGGTTTCAGAGAAATCATAGTCCATAGTTCGTTGTTCTTGTAGAATGTTGAACGACTACCCCAACTAAAATCTATCCACTCAACAAAAATTATTTCAGAGAAATCATACTCAATGGTTCGTTGTTCTTGTAGAATGTTGAACGACTACCCCAACTAAAATCTATCCACTCAACAAAAATTATTTCAGGGAAATCATACTCCATGGTTCGTTGTTCTTGTAAAATGTTGAACGACTACCCCAACTAAAATCTATCCACTCAACAAAAATTATTTCACACCACAGACTTATCTTGGTCAGGATCGATTTGAAATCTATCATGGTTTCAGAGAAATCATACTCCATGGTTCGTTGTTCTTGTAAAATGTTGAACGACTACCCCAACTAAAATCTATCCACTCAACAAAAATTATTTCACACCACAGACTCATCTTGCTCAGGATCGATTTGAAATCTATCATGGTTTCAGAGAAATCATACTCCATGGTAAGTAGTTCTTGTAGAATGTTGAACGACTACCCCAATTAAATCTGTCCACTCAACAAAAATTATTTCACACCACAGACTCATCTTGGTCAGGATCGATTTGAAACCTATCATGGTTTCAGAGAAATCATACTCCATGGTTCGTTGTTCTTGTAGAATGTTGAACGACTACCCCAACTAAAATCTATCCACTCAACAAAAATTATTTCAGAGAAATCATACTCCACGGTTCGTTGTTCTTGTAGAATGTTGAACGACTACCCCAATTAAAATCTATCCACTCAACAAAAATTATTTCACACCACAGACTCATCTTGGTCATCATCGATTTGAAATCTATCATGGTTTCAGAGAAATCATACTCCATGGTAAGTTGTTCTTGTAGAATGTTGAACGACTACCCCAACTAAAAACTATCCACTCAACAAAAATTATTTCACACCACAGACTCATCTTGGTCAGGATCGATTTGAAATCTATCATGGTTTCAGAGAAATCATAGTCCATGGTAAGTTGTTCTTGTAGAATGTTGAACGACTACCCCAACTAAAATCTATCCACTCAACAAAAATTATTTCAGAGAAATCATACTCCATGGTTCGTTGTTCTTGTAGAATGTTGAACGACTACCCCAACTAAAATCTATCCACTCAACAAAAATTATTTCAGGGAAATCATACTCCATGGTTCGTTGTTCTTGTAAAATGTTGAACGACTACCCCAACTAAAATCTATCCACTCAACAAAAATTATTTCACACCACAGACTTATCTTGGTCAGGATCGATTTGAAATCTATCATGGTTTCAGAGAAATCATACTCCATGGTTCGTTGTTCTTGTAAAATGTTGAACGACTACCCCAACTAAAATCTATCCACTCAACAAAAATTATTTCACACCACAGACTCATCTTGCTCAGGATCGATTTGAAATCTAACATGGTTTCAGAGAAATCATACTCCATGGTAAGTAGTTCTTGTAGAATGTTGGACGACTACCCCAATTAAATCTGTCCACTCAACAAAAATTATTTCACACCACAGACTCATCATGGTCAGGATCGATTTGAAATCTATCATGGTTTCAGAGAAATCATACTCCATGGTTCGTTGTTCTTGTAGAATGTTGAACGACTACCCCAACTAAAATCTATCCACTCAACAAAAATTATTTCAGAGAAATCATACTCCATGGTTCGTTGTTCTTGTAGAATGTTGAACGACTACCCCAATTAAAATCTATCCACTCAACAAAAATTATTTCACACCACAGACTCATCTTGATCAGGATCGATTTGAAATCTATCATGGTTTCAGAGAAATCATACTCCATGGTAAGTTGTTCTTGTAGAATGTTGAACGACTACCCCAACTAAAATCTATCCACTCAACAAAAATTATTTCACACCACAGACTCATCTTGGTCAGGACCGATTTGAAATCTATCATGGTTTCATAGAAATCATAGTCCATGGTAAGTTGTTCTTGTAGAATGTTGAACGACTACCCCAACTAAAATCTATCCACTCAACAAAAATTATTTCAGAGAAATCATACTCCATGGTTCGTTGTTCTTGTAGAATGTTGAACGACTACCCCAACTAAAATCTATCCACTCAACAAAAATTATTTCAGAGAAATCATGCTCCATGGTTCATTGTTCTTGTAGAATGTTGAACGACTACCCCAACTAAAATCTATCCACTCAACAAAAATTATTTCACACCACAGACTCATCTTGGTCAGGATCGATTTGAAATCTATCATGGTTTCAGAGAAATCATACTCCATGGTAAGTTGTTCTTGTAGAATGTTGAACGACTACCCCAACTAAAATCTATCCACTCAACAAAAATTATTTCACACCACGGACTCATCTTGGTCAGGATCGATTTGAAATCTATCATGGTTTCAGAGAAATCATACTCCATGGTTCGTTGTTTTTGTAGAATGTTGAACGACTACCCCAACTAAAATCTATCCACTCAACAAAAATTATTTCACACCACGGACTCATCTTGGTCAGGATCGATTTGAAATCTATCATGGTTTCAGAGAAATCATACTCCATGGTTCGTTGTTTTTGTAGAATGTTGAACGACTACCCCAACTAAAATCTATCCACTCAACAAAAATTATTTCAGAGAAATCATACTCCATGGTAAGTTGTTCTTGTAGAATGTTGAACGACTATCCCAACTAAAATCTATCCACTCAACAAAAATTATTTCACACGACAGACTCATCTTGGTCAGGATCGATTTGAAATCTATCATGGTTTCAGAGAAATCATACTCCATGGTAAGTTGTTCTTGTAGAATGTTGAACGACTACCCCAACTAAAATCTATCCACTCAACAAAAATTATTTCACACCACGGACTCATCTTGGTCAGGATCGATTTGAAATCTATCATGGTTTCAGAGAAATCATACTCCATGGTTCGTTGTTTTTGTAGAATGTTGAACGACTACCCCAACTAAAATCTATCCACTCAACAAAAATTATTTCAGAGAAATCATACTCCATTGTTCGTTGTTCTTGTAGAATGTTGAACGACTATCCCAACTAAAATCTATCCACTCAACAAAAATTATTTCAGAGAAATCATACTCCATGGTTCGTTGTTCTTGTAGAATGTTGAACGACTATCCCAACTAAAATCTTTCCACTCAACAAAAATTATTTCAGAGAAATCATACTCCATGGTAAGTTGTTCTTGTAGAATGTTGAACAACTACCCCAACTAAAATCTATCCACTCAACAAAAATTATTTCACACCACGGACTCATCTTGGTCAAAATCGATTTGAAATCTATCATGGTTGCAGAGAAATCATACTCCATGGTAAGTTGTTCTTGTAGAATGTTGAACGACTACCCCAACTAAAATCTATCCACGCAACAAAAATTATTTCAGGGAAATCATACTCCATGGTTCGTTGTTCTTGTAGAATGTTGAACGACTACCCCAACTAAAATCTATCCACTCAACAAAAATTATTTCAGAGAAATCATACTCCATGATAAGTTGTTCTTGTAGAATGTTGAACGACTACCCCAACTAAAATCTATCCACTCAACAAAAATTATTTCACACCACAGACTCATCTTGGTCAGGATCGATTTGAAATCTATCATGGTTTCAGAGAAATCATACTCCATGGTAAGTTGTTCTTGTAGAATGTTGAACGACTACCCCAACTAAAATCTATCCACTCAACAAAAATTATTTCAGAGAAATCATACTCCATGGTAAGTTGTTCTTGTAGAATGTTGAACGACTACCCCAACTAAAATCTATCCACTCAACAAAAATTATTTCACACCACAGACTCATCTTGGTCAGGATCGATTTGGAATCTATCATGGTTGCAGAGAAATCATACTCCATGGTAAGTTGTTCTTGTAGAATGTTGAACGACTACCCCAACTAAAATCTATCCACGCAACAAAAATTATTTCAGAGAAATCATACTCCATGGTTCGTTGTTCTTGTAGAATGTTGAACGACTACCCCAAATAAAATCTATCCACTCAACAAAAATTATTTCAGAGAAATCATACTCCATGGTAAGTTGTTCTTGTAGAATGTTGAACGACTACCCCAACTAAAATCTATCTACTCAACAAAAATTATTTCACATAACAGACTCATCTTGGTCAGGATCGATTTGAAATCTATCATGGTTTCAGAGAAATCATACTCCATGGTAAGTTGTTCTTGTAGGATGTTGAACGACTACCCCAACTAAAATCTATCCACTCAACAAAAATTATTTCACACCACAGACTCATCTTGGTCAGGATCGATTTGGAATCTATCATGGTTTCAGAGAAATCATACTAGATGGTTCGTTGTTCTTGTAAAATGTTGAACGACTACCCCAACTAAAATCTATCCACTCAACAAAAATTATTTCAGAGAAATCATACTCCATGGTAAGTTGTTCTTGTAGAATGTTGAACGACTACCCCAACTAAAATCTATCCACTCAACAAAAATTATTTCACACCACAGACTCATCTTGGTCAGGATCGATTTGAAATCTATCATGGTTTCAGAGAAATCATAGTCCATGGCTCGTTGCTCTTGTAGAATGTTGAACGACTATCCCAAATAAAATCTTTCCACTCAACAAAAATTATTTCAGAGAAATCATACTCCATGGTAAGTTGTTCTTGTAGAATGTTGAACAACTACCCCAACTAAAATCTATCCACTCAACAAAAATTATTTCACACCACGGACTCATCTTGGTCAAAATCGATTTGAAATCTATCATGGTTGCAGAGAAATCATACTCCATGGTAAGTTGTTCTTGTAGAATGTTGAACGACTACCCCAACTAAAATCTATCCACGCAACAAAAACATGGAAATCATACTCCATGTTTCGTTGTTCTTGTAGAATGTTGAACGACTACCCCAACTAAAATCTATCCACTCAACAAAAATTATTTCAGAGAAATCATACTCCATGGTAAGTTGTTCTTGTAGAATGTTGAACGACTACCCCAACAAAAATCTATCCACTCAACAAAAATTATTTCACACCACAGACTCATCTTGGTCAGGATCGATTTGAAATCTATCATGGTTTCAGAGAAATCATACTCCATGGTAAGTTGTTCTTGTAGAATGTTGAACGACTACCCCAACTAAAATCTATAAACTCAACAAAAATTATTTCACACCACAGACTCATCTTGGTCAGGATCGATTTGGAATCTATCATGGTTTCAGAGAAATCATACTAGATGGTTCGTTGTTCTTGTAAAATGTTGAACGACTACCCCAACTAAAATCTATCCACTCAACAAAAATTATTTCAGAGAAATCATACTCCATGGTAAGTTGTTCTTGTAGAATGTTGAACGACTACCCCAACTAAAATCTATCCACTCAACAAAAATTATTTCACACCACAGACTCATCTTGGTCAGGATCGATTTGAAATCTATCATTGTTTCAGAGAAATCATAGTACAAGGCTCGTTGCTCTTGTAGAATGTTGAACGACTATCCCAACTAAAATCTTTCGACTCAACAAAAATTATTTCAGAGAAATCATACTCCATGGTAAGTTGTTCTTGTAGAATGTTGAACAACTACCCCAACTAAAATCTATCCACTCAACAAAAATTATTTCACACCACGGACTCATCTTGGTCAAAATCGATTTGAAATCTATCATGGTTGCAGAGAAATCATACTCCATGGTAAGTTGTTCTTGTAGAATATTGAACGACTACCCCAACTAAAATCTATCCACGCAACAAAAATTATTTCAGAGAAATCATACTCCATGGTTCGTTGTTCTTGTAGAATGTTGAACGACTACCCCTAACTAAAATCTATCCACTCAACAAAAATTATTTCAGAGAAATCATACTCCATGGTAAGTTGTTCTTGTAGAATGTTGAACGACTACCCCAACTAAAATCTATCCACTCAACAAAAATTATTTCACACCACAGACTCATCTTGGTCAGGATCGATTTGAAATCTATCATGGTTTCAGAGAAATCATACTCCATGGTAAGTTGTTCTTGTAGAATGTTGAACGACTATCCCAACTAAAATCTATCCACTCAACAAAAATTATTTCAGAGAAATCATACCCCATGGTAGGTTGTTCTTGTAGAATGTTGAACGACTATCCCAACTAAAATCTATCCACTCAACAAAAATTATTTCACACCACAGACTCATCTTGGTCAGGATCGATTTGAAATCTATCATGGTTTCAGAGAAATCATAGTCCATGGTAAGTTGTTCTTGTAGAATGTTGAACGACTACCCCTAACTAAAATCTATCCACTCAACAAAAATTATTTCACACCACAGACTCATCTGGTCAGGATCGATTTGAAATCTATCATGGTTTCAGAGAAATCATACTCCATGGTAAGTTGTTCTTGTAGAATGTTGAACGACTATCCCAACTAAAATCTATCCACTCAACAAAAATTATTTCAGAGAAATCATACTCCATGGTAAGTTGTTCTTGTAGAATGTTGAACGACTATCCCAACTAAAATCTATCCACTCAACAAAAATTATTTCACACCAAAGACTCATCTTGGTCAGGATCGATTTGAAATCTATCATGGTTTCAGAGAAATCATACTCCATGGTTCGTTGTTCTTGTAGAATGTTGAACGACTATCCCAACTAAAATCTATCCACTCAACAAAAATTATTTCAGAGAAATCATACTCCATGTTTCGTTGTTCTTGTAGAATGCTGAACGACTACCCCAACTAAAATCTATCCACTCAACAAAAATTATTTCAGAGAAATCATACTCCATGGTTCGTTGTTCTTGTAGAATGTTGAACGACTACCCCAACTAAAATCTATCCACTCAACAAAAATTATTTCACACCACAGACTCATCTTGGTCAGGATCGATTTGAAATCTATCATGGTTTCAGAGAAATCATAGTCCATGGTAAGTTGTTCTTGTAGAATGTTGAACGACTATCCCAACTAAAATCTATCCACTCAACAATCTATGATTTCTCTGAAACCACGATAGATTTCAAATCGATCCTGACCAAGATGAGTCTGTGAAATAATAGATAGGATAGATTTTAGTTGGGATAGTCGTTCAACATTCTACAAGAACAACGAAATATGGAGTATGATTTCTCTGAAACCATAATAGATTTCAAATCGATCCTGACCAAGATGAGGTGTGAAATAAATTTTGTTGAGTGGATAGATTTTAGTTGGGATAGTCGTTCAACATTCTACAAGAACAACGAACCATGGAGTATGAGTTCTCTGAAACCATGATAGATTTCAAATCGATCCTGACCAAGATGAGTCTGTGGTGTGAAATAATTTTTGTTGAGTGGATAGATTTTAGTTAGGGGTAGTCGTTCAACATTCTACAAGAGCAACGAACCATGGAGTATGATTTCTCTGAAACCACGATAGATTTCAAATCGATCCTGACCAAGATGAGTCTGTGAAATAATAGATAGGATAGATTTTAGTTGGGATAGTCGTTCAACATTCTACAAGAACAACGAAATATGGAGTATGATTTCTCTGAAACCATGATAGATTTCAAAACGATCCTGACCAAGATGAGGTGTGAAATAATTTTTGTTGAGTGGATAGATTTTAGTTGGGATAGTCGTTCAACATTCTACAAGAACAATGAACCATGGAGTATGATTTCTCTGAAACCATGATAGATTTCAAATCGATCCTGACCAAGATGAGTCTGTGGTGTGAAATAATTTTTGTTGAGTGGATAGATTTTAGTTGGGGTAGTCGTTCAGCATTCTACAAGAACAACGAAACATGGAGTATGATTTCTTTGAAATAATTTTTGTTGAGTGGATAGATTTTAGTTGGGATAGTCGTTCAACATTCTACAAGAACAACGAACCATGGAGTATGATTTCTCTGAAACCATGATAGATTTCAAATCGATCCTGACCAAGATGAGTCTTTGGTGTGAAATAATTTTTGTTGAGTGGATAGATTTTAGTTGGGATAGTCGTTCAACATTCTACAAGAACAACGAACCATGAAGTATGATTTCTCTGAAACCATGATAGATTTCAAATCGATCCTGACCAAGATGAGTCTGTGGTGTGAAATAATTTTTGTTGAGTGGATAGATTTTAGTTGGGGTAGTCGTTCAACATTCTACAAGAACAACTTACCATGGACTATGATTTCTCTGAAACCATGATAGATTTCAAATCGATCCTGACCAAGATGAGTCTGTGGTGTGAAATAATTTTTGTTGAGTGGATAGATTTTAGTTGGGGTAGTAGTTCAACATTCTACAAGAACAACTTACCATGGACTATGATTTCCCTGAAACCATGATAGATTTCAAATCGATCCTGACCAAGATGAGTCTGTGGTGTGAAATAATTTTTGTTGAGTGGATAGATTTTAGTTGGGGTAGTCGTTCAACATTCTACAAGAACAACTTACCATGGAGTATGATTTCTCTGAAACCATGATAGATTTCAAATCGATCCTGACCAAGATGAGTCTGTGGTGTGAAATAATTTTTGTTGAGTGGATAGATTTTAGTTGGGATAGTCGTTCAACATTCTACAAGAACAACTTACCATGGAGTATGATTTCTCTGAAATAATTTTTGTTGAGTGGATAGATTTTAGTTGGGGTAGTCGTTCAACATTCTACAAGAACAACGAACCATGGACTATGATTTCTCTGAAACCATGATAGATTTCAAATCGATCCTGACCAAGATGAGTCTGTGGTGTGAAATAATTTTTGTTGAGTGGATAGATTTGAGTTAGGGGTAGTCGTTCAACATTCTACAAGAACAACTTACCATGGAGTATAATATCTCTGAAATAATTTTTGTTGAGTGGATAGATTTTAGTTGGGGTAGTCGTTCAACATTCTACAAGAACAACGAACCATTGAGTATGATTTCTCTGCAACCATGATAGATTTCAAATCGTTCCTGACCAAGATGAGTCTGTGGTGTGAAATAATTTTTGTTGAGTGGATAGATTGTAGTTGGGGTAGTCGTTCAACATTCTACAAGAACAACTTACCATGGACTATGATTTCTCTGAAACCATGATAGATTTCAAATCGATCCTGACCAAGATGAGTCTGTGGTGTGAAATAATTTTTGTTGAGTGGATAGATTTTAGTTGGGGTAGTCGTTCAACATTCTACAAGAACAACTTACCATGGAGAATGATTTCTCTGAAATAATTTTTGTTGAGTGGATAGATTTTAGTTGGGATAGTCGTTCAAAATTCTACAAGAACAACGAACCATGGAGTATGATTTCTCTGAAATAATTTTTGTTGAGTGGATAGATTTTAGTTAGGGGTCGTCGTTCAACATTCTACAAGAACAACGAACCATGGAGTATGATTTCTCTGAAATAATTTTTGTTGAGTGGATAGATTTTAGTTGGGATAGTCGTTCAACATTCTACAAGAACAACTTAACATGGAGTATGATTTCTCTGCAACCATAATAGATTTCAAATCGATCCTGAGCAAGATGAGTCTGTGGTGTGAAATAATTTTTGTTGAGTGGATAGATTTTAGTTGGGGTAGTCGTTCAACATTTTACAAGAACAACGAACCATGGACTATGATTTCTCTGAAACCATGATAGATTTCAAATCGATCTTGACCAAGATAAGTCTGTGGCGTGAAATAATTTTTGTTGAGTGGATAGATTTTAGTTAGGGGTAGTCGCTCAACATTCTACAAGAACAACTTACCATGGACTATGATTTCTCTGAAACCATGATAGATTTCAAATCGATCCTGACCAAGATGAGTCTGTGGTGTGAAATAATTTTTGTTGAGTGGATAGATTTTAGTTGGGGTAGTCGTTCAACATGCTACAAGAACAACGAACCATTGAGTATGATTTCTCTGCAACCATGATAGATTTCAAATCGATCCTGACCAAGATGAGTCCGTGGTGTGAAATAATTTTTGTTGAGTGGATAGATTTTAGTTGGGGTAGTCGTTCAACATTCTACAAGAACAACGAACCATTGAGTATGATTTCTCTGCAACCATGATAGATTTCAAATCGATCCTGACCAAGATGAGTCCGTGGTGTGAAATAATTTTTGTTGCGTGGATAGATTTTAGTTGGGGTAGTCGTTCAACATTCTACAAGAACAACTTACAATGGAGTATGATTTCTCTGAAACCATGATAGATTTCAAATCGATCCTGACCAAGATGAGTCTGTGGTGTGAAATAATTTTTGTTGAGTGGATAGATTTTAGTTGGGGTAGTCGTTGAACATTTTACAAGAACAACGAACCATGGACTATGATTTCTCTGAAACCATGATAGATTTCAAATCGATCTTGACCAAGATAAGTCTGTGGCGTGAAATAATTTTTGTTGAGTGGATAGATTTTAGTTAGGGGTAGTCGTTCAACATTCTACAAGAACAACTTACCATGGACTATGATTTCTCTGAAACCATGATAGATTTCAAATCGATCCTGACCAAGATGAGTCTGTGGTGTGAAATAATTTTTGTTGAGTGGATAGATTTTAGTTGGGATAGTCGTTCAACATTCTACAAGAACAACGAACCATTGAGTATGATTTCTCTGCAACCATGATAGATTTCAAATCGATCCTGACCAAGATGAGTCTGTGGTGTGAAATAATTTTTGTTGAGTGGATAGATTTTAGTTGGGGTAGTCGTTCAACATTCTACAAGAACAACTTAAAATGGAGTATAATATCTCTGAAATAATTTTTGTTGAGTGGATAGATTTTAGTTGGGGTAGTCGTTCAACATTTTACAAGAACAATGAACCATGGACTATGATTTCTCTGAAACCATGATAGATTTCAAATCGATCCTGACCAAGATGAGTCTGTGGTGTGAAATAATTTTTGTTGAGTGGATAGATTTTAGTTGGGATAGTCGTTCAACATTCTACAAGAACAACTTACCATGGAGTATGATTTCTCTGAAACCATGATAGATTTCAAATCGATCCTGACCAAGATGAGTCTGTGGTGTGAAATAATTTTTGTTGAGTGGATAGATTTTAGTTGGGATAGTCGTTCAACATTCTACAAGAACAACTTACCATGGACTATGATTTCTCTGAAACCATGATAGATTTCAAATCGATCCTGACCAAGATGAGTCTGTGGTGTGAAATAATTTTTGTTGAGTTGATAGATTTTAGTTGGGGTAGTCGTTCAACATTCTACAAGAACAACTTACCATGGAGTATGATTTCTCTGAAACCATGATAGATTTCAAATCGATCCTGACCAAGATGAGTCTGTGGTGTGAAATAATTTTTGTTGAGTGGATAGATTTGAGTTGGGATAGTCGTTCAACATTCTACAAGAACAACGAACCATGGAGTATGATTTCTCTGAAACCATGATAGATTTCAAATCGATCCTGAACAAGATGAGTCTGTGGTGTGAAATAATTTTTGTTGAGTGGATAGATTTTAGTTGGGATAGTCGTTCAACATTCTACAAGAACAACTTACCATGGACTATGATTTCTCTGAAACCATGATAGATTTCAAATCGATCCTGACCAAGATGAGTCTGTGGTGTGAAATAATTTTTGTTGAGTGGATAGATTTTAGTTGGGGTAGTCGTTCAACATTCTACAAGAACAACTTACCATGGAGTATGATTTCTCTGAAACCATGATAGATTTCAAATCGATCCTGACCAAGATGAGTCTGTGGTGTGAAATAATTTTTGTTGAGTGGATAGATTTGAGTTGGGATAGTCGTTCAACATTCTACAAGAACAACGAACCATGGAGTATTATTTCTCTGAAACCATGATAGATTTCAAATCGATCCTGACCAAGATGAGTCTGTGGTGTGAAATAATTTTTGTTGAGTGGATAGATTTTAGTTGGGATAGTCGTTCAACATTCTACAAGAACAACTTAACATGGAGTATGATTTCTCTGCAACCATAATAGATTTCAATTCGATCCTGACCAAGATGAGTCTGTGGTGTGAAATAATTTTTGTTGAGTGGATAGATTTTAGTTGGGATAGTCGTTCAACATTCTACAAGAACAACTTACCATGGAGTATGATTTCTCTGAAACCATGATAGATTTCAAATCGATCCTGACCAAGATGAGTCTATGGTGTGAAATAATTTTTGTTGAGTGGATAGATTTTAGTTGGGATAGTCGTTCAACATTCTACAAGAACAACTTACCATGGACTATGATTTCTCTGAAACCATGATAGATTTCAAATCGATCCTGACCAAGATGAGTCTGTGGTGTGAAATAATTTTTGTTGAGTGGATAGATTTTAGTTGGGGTAGTCGTTCAACATTCTACAAGAACAACGAACCATGGAGTATGATTTCTCTGAAACCATGATAGATTTGAAATCTATCATGGTTTCAGAGAAATGATAGATTTGAAATCTATCATGGTTTCAGAGAAATCATACTCCATGGTAAGTTGTTCTTGTAGAATATTGAACGACTATCCCAACTAAAATCTATCCACTCAACAAAAATTATTTCAGAGAAATCATAGTCCGTGGTAAGTTGTTCTTGTAGAATGTTGAACGACTACCCCAACTAAAATCTATCCACTCAACAAAAATTATTTCAGAGAAATCATACTCCATGGTTCGTTGTTCTTGTAGAATGTTGAACAATTACCCCAACTAAAATCTATCCACTCAACAAAAATTATTTCACACCACAGACTCATCTTGGTCAGGATCGATTTGAAATCTATCATGGTTTCAGAGAAATCATAGTCCATGGTAAGTTGTTCTTGTAGAATGTTGAGCGACTATCCCAACTAAAATCTATCCACTCAACAAAAATTATTTCACACCACAGACTCATCTTGGTCAGGATCGATTTGAAATCTATCATGGTTTCAGAGAAATCATACTCCATGGTAAGTTGTTCTTGTAGAATGTTGAACGACTATCCCAACTAAAATCTATCCACTCAACAAAAATTATTTCACACCACAGACTCATCTTGGTCAGGATCGATTTGAAATCTATCATGGTTTCAGAGAAATCATAGTCCATGGTAAGTTGTTCTTGTAGAATGTTGAACGACTATCCCAACTAAAATCTATCCACTCAACAAAAATTATTTCACACCATAGACTCATCTTGGTCAGGATCGATTTGAAATCTATCATGGTTTCAGAGAAATCATACTCCATGGTAAGTTGTTCTTGTAGAATGTTGAACGACTATCCCAACTAAAATCTATCCACTCAACAAAAATTATTTCACACCACAGACTCATCTTGGTCAGGATCGAATTGAAATCTATTATGGTTGCAGAGAAATCATACTCCATGTTAAGTTGTTCTTGTAGAATGTTGAACGACTATCCCAACTAAAATCTATCCACTCAACAAAAATTATTTCACACCACAGACTCATCTTGGTCAGGATCGATTTGAAATCTATCATGGTTTCAGAGAAATCATACTCCATGGTTCGTTGTTCTTGTAGAATGTTGAACGACTATCCCAACTCAAATCTATCCACTCAACAAAAATTATTTCACACCACAGACTCATCTTGGTCAGGATCGATTTGAAATCTATCATGGTTTCAGAGAAATCATACTCCATGGTAAGTTGTTCTTGTAGAATGTTGAACGACTACCCCAACTAAAATCTATCCACTCAACAAAAATTATTTCACACCACAGACTCATCTTGGTCAGGATCGATTTGAAATCTATCATGGTTTCAGAGAAATCATAGTCCATGGTAAGTTGTTCTTGTAGAATGTTGAACGACTATCCCAACTAAAATCTATCCACTCAACAAAAATTATTTCACACCACAGACTTATCTTGGTCAAGATCGATTTGAAATCTATCATGGTTTCAGAGAAATCATAGTCCGTGGTTCGTTGTTCTTGTAAAATGTTGAACGACTACCCCAACTAAAATCTATCCACTCAACAAAAATTATTTCAGAGATATTATACTCCATGGTAAGTTGTTCTTGTAGAATGTTGAACGACTACCCCAACTAAAATCTATCCACTCAACAAAAATTATTTCACACCACGGACTCATCTTGGTCAGGATCGATTTGAAATCTATCATGGTTGCAGAGAAATCATACTCAATGGTTCGTTGTTCTTGTAGAATGTTGAACGACTATCCCAACTAAAATCTATCCACTCAACAAAAATTATTTCACACCACAGACTCATCTTGGTCAGGATCGATTTGAAATCTATCATGGTTTCAGAGAAATCATAGTCCATGGTAAGTTGTTCTTGTAGAATGTTGAACGACTACCCCTAACTAAAATCTATCCACTCAACAAAAATTATTTCACGCCACAGACTTATCTTGGTCAAGATCGATTTGAAATCTATCATGGTTTCAGAGAAATCATAGTCCATGGTTCGTTGTTCTTGTAAAATGTTGAACGACTACCCCAACTAAAATCTATCCACTCAACAAAAATTATTTCACACCACAGACTCATCTTGGTCAGGATCGATTTGAAATCTATCATGGTTTCAGAGAAATCATACTCCATTGTAAGTTGTTCTTGTAGAATGTTGAACGACTACCCCAACTAAAATCTATCCACTCAACAAAAATTATTTCACACCACGGACTCATCTTGGTCAGGATCGATTTGAAATCTATCATGGTTGCAGAGAAATCATACTCAATGGTTCGTTGTTCTTGTAGAATGTTGAACGACTACCCCAACTAAAATCTATCCACTCAACAAAAATTATTTCACACCACGGACTCATCTTGGTCAGGATCGATTTGAAATCTATCATGGTTGCAGAGAAATCATACTCAATGGTTCGTTGTTCTGGTAGAATGGTGAACGACTACCCCAACTAAAATCTATCCACTCAACAAAAATTATTTCACACCACAGACTCATCTTTTTCAGGATCGATTTGAAATCTATCATGGTTTCAGAGAAATCATAGTCCATGGTAAGTTGTTCTTGTAGAATGTTGAACGACTACCCCTAACTAAAATCTATCCACTCAACAAAAATTATTTCACGCCACAGACTTATCTTGGTCAAGATCGATTTGAAATCTATCATGGTTTCAGAGAAATCATAGTCCATGGTTCGTTGTTCTTGTAAAATGTTGAACGACTACCCCAACTAAAATCTATCCACTCAACAAAAATTATTTCACACCACAGACTCATCTTGCTCAGGATCGATTTGAAATCTATTATGGTTGCAGAGAAATCATACTCCATGTTAAGTTGTTCTTGTAGAATGTTGAACGACTATCCCAACTAAAATCTATCCACTCAACAAAAATTATTTCAGAGAAATCATACTCCATGGTTCGTTGTTCTTGTAGAATGTTGAACGACGACCCCTAACTAAAATCTATCCACTCAACAAAAATTATTTCAGAGAAATCATACTCCATGGTTCGTTGTTCTTGTAGAATTTTGAACGACTATCCCAACTAAAATCTATCCACTCAACAAAAATTATTTCAGAGAAATCATTCTCCATGGTAAGTTGTTCTTGTAGAATGTTGAACGACTACCCCAACTAAAATCTATCCACTCAACAAAAATTATTTCACACCACAGACTCATCTTGGTCAGGATCGATTTGAAATCTATCATGGTTTCAGAGAAATCATAGTCCATGGTAAGTTGTTCTTGTAGAATGTTGAACGACTACCCCAACTACAATCTATCCACTCAACAAAAATTATTTCACACCACAGACACATCTTGGTCAGGAACGATTTGAAATCTATCATGGTTGCAGAGAAATCATACTCAATGGTTCGTTGTTCTTGTAGAATGTTGAGCGACTACCCCAACTAAAATCTATCCACTCAACAAAAATTATTTCAGAGATATTATACTCCATGGTAAGTTGTTCTTGTAGAATGTTGAACGACTACCCCTAACTCAAATCTATCCACTCAACAAAAATTATTTCACACCACAGACTCATCTTGGTCAGGATCGATTTGAAATCTATCATGGTTTCAGAGAAATCATACTCCATGGTTCGTTGTTCTTGTAGAATGTTGAACGACTACCCCAACTAAAATCTATCCACTCAACAAAAATTATTTCACACCACAGACTCATCTTGGTCAGGATCGATTTGTAATCTATCATGGTTTCAGAGAAATCATACTCCATGGTAAGTTGTTCTTGTAGAATGTTGAACGATTATCCCAACTAAAATCTATCCACTCAACAAAAATTATTTCACACCACAGACTCATCTTGGTCAGGATCGATTTGAAATCTATCATGGTTTCAGAGAAATCATACTCCATGGTAAGTTGTTCTTGTAGAATGTTGAACGACTACCCCAACTAAAATCTATCCACTCAACAAAAATTATTTCACACCACAGACTCATCTTGGTCAGGATCGATTTGAAATCTATCATGGTTTCAGGGAAATCATAGTCCATGGTAAGTTGTTCTTGTAGAATGTTGAACTACTACCCCAACTAAAATCTATCCACTCAACAAAAATTATTTCACACCACAGACTCATCTTGGTCAGGATCGATTTGAAATCTATCATGGTTTCAGAGAAATCATAGTCCATGGTAAGTTGTTCTTGTAGAATGTTGAACGACTACCCCAACTAAAATCTATCCACTCAACAAAAATTATTTCACACCACAGACTCATCTTGGTCAGGATCGATTTGAAATCTATCATGGTTTCAGAGAAATCATACTTCATGGTTCGTTGTTCTTGTAGAATGTTGAACGACTATCCCAACTAAAATCTATCCACTCAACAAAAATTATTTCACACCAAAGACTCATCTTGGTCAGGATCGATTTGAAATCTATCATGGTTTCAGAGAAATCATACTCCATGGTTCGTTGTTCTTGTAGAATGTTGAACGATTATCCCAACTAAAATCTATCCACTCAACAAAAATTATTTCACACCACAGACTCATCTTGGTCAGGATCGATTTGAAATCTATCATGGTTTCAGAGAAATCATACTCCATGGTAAGTTGTTCTTGTAGAATGTTGAACGACTACCCCAACTAAAATCTATCCACTCAACAAAAATTATTTCACACCACAGACTCATCTTGGTCAGGATCGATTTGAAATCTATCATGGTTTCAGGGAAATCATAGTCCATGGTAAGTTGTTCTTGTAGAATGTTGAACTACTACCCCAACTAAAATCTATCCACTCAACAAAAATTATTTCACACCACAGACTCATCTTGGTCAGGATCGATTTGAAATCTATCATGGTTTCAGAGAAATCATAGTCCATGGTAAGTTGTTCTTGTAGAATGTTGAACGACTACCCCAACTAAAATCTATCCACTCAACAAAAATTATTTCACACCACAGACTCATCTTGGTCAGGATCGATTTGAAATCTATCATGGTTTCAGAGAAATCATACTTCATGGTTCGTTGTTCTTGTAGAATGTTGAACGACTATCCCAACTAAAATCTATCCACTCAACAAAAATTATTTCACACCACAGACTCATCTTGGTCAGGATCGATTTGAAATCTATCATGGTTTCAGAGAAATCATACTCCATGGTTCGTTGTTCTTGTAGAATGTTGAACGACTATCCCAACTAAAATCTATCCACTCAACAAAAATTATTTCAGAGAAATCATACTCCATGTTTCGTTGTTCTTGTAGAATGCTGAACGACTACCCCAACTAAAATCTATCCACTCAACAAAAATTATTTCACACCACAGACTCATCTTGGTCAGGATCGATTTGAAATCTATCATGGTTTCAGAGAAATCATACTCCACGGTTCGTTGTTCTTGTAGAATGTTGAACGACTATCCCAACTAAAATCTATCCACTCAACAAAAATTATTTCACACCTCATCTTGGTCAGGATCGATTTGAAATCTATCATGGTTTCAGAGAAATCATACTCCATATTTCGTTGTTCTTGTAGAATATTGAACGACTATCCCAACTAAAATCTATCCTATCTATTATTTCACAGACTCATCTTGGTCAGGATCGATTTGAAATCTATCGTGGTTTCAGAGAAATCATACTCCATGGTTCGTTGCTCTTGTAGAATGTTGAACGACTACCCCTAACTAAAATCTATCCACTCAACAAAAATTATTTCACACCACAGACTCATCTTGGTCAGGATCGATTTGAAATCTATCATGGTTTCAGAGAAATCATACTCCATGGTTCGTTGTTCTTGTAGAATGTTGAACGACTATCCCAACTAAAATCTATCCACTCAACAAAAATTATTTCACACCTCATCTTGGTCAGGATCGATTTGAAATCTATTATGGTTTCAGAGAAATCATACTCCATATTTCGTTGTTCTTGTAGAATGTTGAACGACTATCCCAACTAAAATCTGTCCTATCTATTATTTCACAGACTCATCTTGGTCAGGATCGATTTGAAATCTATCGTGGTTTCAGAGAAATCATACTCCATGGTTCGTTGTTCTTGTAGAATGTTGAACGACTACCCCAACTAAAATCTATCCACTCAACAAAAATTATTTCACACCACAGACTCATCTTGGTCAGGATCGATTTGAAATCTATCATGGTTTCAGAGAAATCATACTCCATGGTTCGTTGTTCTTGTAGAATGTTGAACGACTATCCCAACTAAAATCTATCCACCCAACAAAAATTATTTCAGAGAAATCATACTCCATGGTTCGTTGTTCTTGTAGAATGTTGAACGACTACCCCAACTAAAATCTATCCACTCAACAAAAATTATTTCACACCACAGACTCATCTTGGTCAGGATCGATTTGAAATCTATCATGGTTTCAGAGAAATCATACTCCATGGTGCGTTGTTCTTGTAAAATGTTGAACGACTACCCCAACTAAAATCTATCCACTTAACAAAAATTATTTCACACCACAGACTCATCTTGGTCAGGATCGATTTGAAATCTATCATGGTTTCAGAGAAATCATACTCCATGGTAAGTTGTTCTTGTAGAATGTTGAACGACTACCCCAACTAAAATCTATCCACTCAACAAAAATTATTTCACACCACAGACTCATCTTGGTCAGGATCGATTTGAAATCTATCATGGTTTCAGAGAAATCATACTCCATGGTTCGTTGTTCTTGTAAAATGTTGAACGACTACCCCAACTAAAATCTATCCACTCAACAAAAATTATTTCACACCACAGACTCATCTTGGTCAGGATCGATTTGAAATCTATCATGGTTTCACAGAAATCATACTCCATGGTTCGTTGTTCTTGTAGAATGTTGAACGACTATCCCAACTAAAATCTATCCACTCAACAAAAATTAGTTCACACCACAGACTCATCTTGGTTAGGATCGATTTGAAATCTATCATGGTTTCAGAGAAATCATACTCCATGGTAAGTTGTTCTTGTAGAATGTTGAACGACTATCCAAACTAAAATCTATCCACTCAACAAAAATTATTTCAGAGAAATCATACTCCATGGTTCGTTGTTCTTGTAGAATGTTGAACGACTACCCCAACTAAAATCTATCCACTCAACAAAAATTATTTCACACCACAGACTCATCTTGGTCAGGATCGATTTGAAATCTATCATGGTTTCAGAGAAATCATACTCCATGGTTCGTTGTTCTTGTAAAATGTTGAACGACTACCCCAACTAAAATCTATCCACTCAACAAAAATTATTTCACACCACAGACTCATCTTGGTCAGGATCGATTTGAAATCTATCATGGTTTCAGAGAAATCATACTCCATGGTTCGTTGTTCTTGTAAAATGTTGAACGACTACCCCAACTAAAATCTATCAAAATTAAAATTATTTCACACCACAGACTCATCTTGGTCAGGATCGATTTGAAATCTATAATGGTTTCAGAGAAATCATACTCCATGGTTCGTTGTTCTTGTAGAATGTTGAACGACTATCCCAACTAAAATCTATCCACTCAACAAAAATTATTTCACACCACAGACTCATCTTGGTCAGGATCGATTTGAAATCTATCATGGTTTCAGAGAAATCATACTCCATGGTAAGTTGTTCTTGTAAAAAGTTGAACGACTACCCCAACTAAAATCTATCCACTCAACAAAAATTATTTCACACCACAGACTCATCTTGGTCAGGATCGATTTGAAATCTATCATGGTTTCAGAGAAATCATACTCTATGGTTCGTTGTTCTTGTAGAATGTTGAACGACTATCCCAACTAAAATCTATCCACTCAACAAAAATTATTTCACACCACAGACTCATCTTGGTCAGGATCGATTTGAAATCTATCATGGTTTCAGAGAAATCATACTCCATGGTTCGTTGTTCTTGTAGAATGTTGAACGACTATCCCAACTAAAATCTATCCACTCAACAAAAATTATTTCACACCACAGACACATCTTGGTCAGGATCGATTTGAAATCTATCATGGTTTCAGAGAAATCATACTCCATGGTTCGTTGTTCTTGTAGAATGTTGAGCGACTATCCCAACTAAAATCTATCCACTCAACAAAAATTATTTCAGAGAAATCATACTCCATGGTAAGTTGTTCTTGTAGAATGTTGAACGACTACCCCAACTAAAGTCTATCCACTCAACGAAAATTATTTCACACCACAGACTCATCTTGGTCAGGATCGATTTGAAATCTATCATGGTTTCAGAGAAATCATACTCCATGGTAAGTTGTTCTTGTAAAATGTTGAACGACTATTCCAACTAAAATCTATCCACTCAACAAAAATTATTTCACACCACAGACTCATCTTGGTCAGGATCGATTTGAAATCTATCATGGTTTCAGAGAAATCATACTCCATGGTTCGTTGTTCTTGTAGAATGTTGAACGACTATCCCAACTAAAATCTATCCACTCAACAAAAATTATTTCAGAGAAATCATACTCCATGGTTCGTTGTTCTTGTAGACTAGTGAACGACTACCCCAACTAAAATCTATCCACTCAACAAAAATTATTTCACACCACAGACTCATCTTTGTCAGGATCGATTTGAAATCTATCATGGTTTCAGAGAAATCATACTCCATGGTAAGTTGTTCTTGTAGAATGTTGAACGACTACCCCTAACTAAAATCTATCCACTCAACAAAAATTATTTCACACCACAGACTCATCTTGGTCAGGATCGATTTGAAATCTATCATGGTTTCAGAGAAATCATAGTCCATGGTAAGTTGTTCTTGTAGAATGTTGAACGACTACCCCAACTAAAATCTATCCACTCAACAAAAATTATTTCACACCACAGACTCATCTTGGTCAGGATCGATTTGAAATCTATCATGGTTTCAGAGAAATCATACTTCATGGTTCGTTGTTCTTGTAGAATGTTGAACGACTATCCCAACTAAAATCTATCCACTCAACAAAAATTATTTCAGAGAAATCATACTCCATGGTTCGTTGTTCTTGTAGAATGTTGAACGACTACCCCAACTAAAATCTATCCACTCAACAAAAATTATTTCACACCAAAGACTCATCTTGGTCAGGATCGATTTGAAATCTATCATGGTTTCAGAGAAATCATACTACATGGTTCGTTGTTCTTGTAGAATGTTGAACGACTATCGGAACTAAAATCTATCAACTCAACAAAAATTATTTCAGAGAAATCATACTCCATGGTTCGTTGTTCTTGTAGAATGTTGAACGACTACCCCAACTAAAATCTATCCACTCAACAAAAATTATTTCACACCACAGACTCATCTTGGTCAGGATCGATTTGAAATCTATCATGGTTTCAGAGAAATCATACTCCATGTTTCGTTGTTCTTGTAGAATGTTGAACGACTATCCCAACTAAAATCTATCCACTCAACAAAAATTATTTCACACCTCATCTTGGTCAGGATCGATTTGAAATCTATCATGGTTTCAGAGAAATCATACTCCATATTTCGTTGTTCTTGTAGAATGTTGAACGACTATCCCAACTAAAATCTATCCTATCTATTATTTCACAGACTCATCTTGGTCAGGATCGATTTGAAATCTATCGTGGTTTCAGAGAAATCATACTCCATGGTTAGTTGCTCTTGTAGAATGTTGAACGACTACCCCAACTAAAATCTATCCACTCAACGAAAATTATTTCACACCACAGACTCATCTTGGTCAGGATCGATTTGAAATCTATCATGGTTTCAGAGAAATCATACTCCATGGTTCGTTGTTCTTGTAGAATGTTGAACGACTATCCCAACTAAAATCTATCCACTCAACAAAAATTATTTCAGAGAAATCATACTCCATGGTTCGTTGTTCTTGTAGAATGTTGAACGACTACCCCAACTAAAATCTATCCACTCAACAAAAATTATTTCACACCACAGACTCATCTTGGTCAGGATCGATTTGAAATCTATCATGGTTTCAGAGAAATCATACTTCATGGTTCGTTGTTCTTGTAGAATGTTGAACGACTATCCCAACTAAAATCTATCCACTCAACAAAAATTATTTCACACCAAAGACTCATCTTGGTCAGGATCGATTTGAAATCTATCATGGTTTCAGAGAAATCATACTCCATGGTTCGTTGTTCTTGTAGAATGTTGAACGACTATCCCAACTAAAATCTATCCACTCAACAAAAATTATTTCAGAGAAATCATACTCCATGTTTCGTTGTTCTTGTAGAATGCTGAACGACTACCCCAACTAAAATCTATCCACTCAACAAAAATTATTTCACACCACAGACTCATCTTGGTCAGGATCGATTTGAAATCTATCATGGTTTCAGAGAAATCATACTCCACGGTTCGTTGTTCTTGTAGAATGTTGAACGACTATCCCAACTAAAATCTATCCACTCAACAAAAATTATTTCACACCTCATCTTGGTCAGGATCGATTTGAAATCTATCATGGTTTCAGAGAAATCATACTCCATATTTCGTTGTTCTTGTAGAATGTTGAACGACTATCCCAACTAAAATCTATCCTATCTATTATTTCACAGACTCATCTTGGTCAGGATCGATTTGAAATCTATCGTGGTTTCAGAGAAATCATACTCCATGGTTCGTTGCTCTTGTAGAATGTTGAACGACTACCCCTAACTAAAATCTATCCACTCAACAAAAATTATTTCACACCACAGACTCATCTTGGTCAGGATCGATTTGAAATCTATCATGGTTTCAGAGAAATCATACTCCATGGTTCGTTGTTCTTGTAGAATGTTGAACGACTATCCCAACTAAAATCTATCCACTCAACAAAAATTATTTCACACCTCATCTTGGTCAGGATCGATTTGAAATCTATTATGGTTTCAGAGAAATCATACTCCATATTTCGTTGTTCTTGTAGAATGTTGAACGACTATCCCAACTAAAATCTATCCTATCTATTATTTCACAGACTCATCTTGGTCAGGATCGATTTGAAATCTATCGTGGTTTCAGAGAAATCATACTCCATGGTTCGTTGTTCTTGTAGAATGTTGAACGACTACCCCAACTAAAATCTATCCACTCAACAAAAATTATTTCACACCACAGACTCATCTTGGTCAGGATCGATTTGAAATCTATCATGGTTTCAGAGAAATCATACTCCATGGTTCGTTGTTCTTGTAGAATGTTGAACGACTATCCCAACTAAAATCTATCCACTCAACAAAAATTATTTCAGAGAAATCATACTCCATGGTTCGTTGTTCTTGTAGAATGTTGAACGACTACCCCAACTAAAATCTATCCACTCAACAAAAATTATTTCACACCACAGACTCATCTTGGTCAGGATCGATTTGAAATCTATCATGGTTTCAGAGAAATCATACTCCATGGTGCGTTGTTCTTGTAAAATGTTGAACGACTACCCCAACTAAAATCTATCCACTTAACAAAAATTATTTCACACCACAGACTCATCTTGGTCAGGATCGATTTGAAATCTATCATGGTTTCAGAGAAATCATACTCCATGGTAAGTTGTTCTTGTAAAATGTTGAACGACTACCCCAACTAAAATCTATCCACTCAACAAAAATTATTTCACACCACAGACTCATCTTGGTCAGGATCGATTTGAAATCTATCATGGTTTCAGAGAAATCATACTCCATGGTTCGTTGTTCTTGTAAAATGTTGAACGACTACCCCAACTAAAATCTATCCACTCAACAAAAATTATTTCACACCACAGACTCATCTTGGTCAGGATCGATTTGAAATCTATCATGGTTTCACAGAAATCATACTCCATGGTTCGTTGTTCTTGTAGAATGTTGAACGACTATCCCAACTAAAATCTATCCACTCAACAAAAATTAGTTCACACCACAGACTCATCTTGGTCAGGATCGATTTGAAATCTATCATGGTTTCAGAGAAATCATACTCCATGGTAAGTTGTTCTTGTAGAATGTTGAACGACTATCCAAACTAAAATCTATCCACTCAACAAAAATTATTTCAGAGAAATCATACTCCATGGTTCGTTGTTCTTGTAGAATGTTGAACGACTACCCCAACTAAAATCTATCCACTCAACAAAAATTATTTCACACCACAGACTCATCTTGGTCAGGATCGATTTGAAATCTATCATGGTTTCAGAGAAATCATACTCCATGGTTCGTTGTTCTTGTAAAATGTTGAACGACTACCCCAACTAAAATCTATCCACTCAACAAAAATTATTTCACACCACAGACTCATCTTGGTCAGGATCGATTTGAAATCTATCATGGTTTCAGAGAAATCATACTCCATGGTTCGTTGTTCTTGTAAAATGTTGAACGACTACCCCAACTAAAATCTATCAAAATTAAAATTATTTCACACCACAGACTCATCTTGGTCAGGATCGATTTGAAATCTATAATGGTTTCAGAGAAATCATACTCCATGGTTCGTTGTTCTTGTAGAATGTTGAACGACTATCCCAACTAAAATCTATCCACTCAACAAAAATTATTTCACACCACAGACTCATCTTGGTCAGGATCGATTTGAAATCTATCATGGTTTCAGAGAAATCATACTCCATGGTAAGTTGTTCTTGTAAAATGTTGAACGACTACCCCAACTAAAATCTATCCACTCAACAAAAATTATTTCACACCACAGACTCATCTTGGTCAGGATCGATTTGAAATCTATCATGGTTTCAGAGAAATCATACTCTATGGTTCGTTGTTCTTGTAGAATGTTGAACGACTATCCCAACTAAAATCTATCCACTCAACAAAAATTATTTCACACCACAGACTCATCTTGGTCAGGATCGATTTGAAATCTATCATGGTTTCAGAGAAATCATACTCCATGGTTCGTTGTTCTTGTAGAATGTTGAACGACTATCCCAACTAAAATCTATCCACTCAACAAAAATTATTTCACACCACAGACACATCTTGGTCAGGATCGATTTGAAATCTATCATGGTTTCAGAGAAATCATACTCCATGGTTCGTTGTTCTTGTAGAATGTTGAACGACTATCCCAACTAAAATCTATCCACTCAACAAAAATTATTTCAGAGAAATCATACTCCATGGTAAGTTGTTCTTGTAGAATGTTGAACGACTACCCCAACTAAAGTCTATCCACTCAACGAAAATTATTTCACACCACAGACTCATCTTGGTCAGGATCGATTTGAAATCTATCATGGTTTCAGAGAAATCATACTCCATGGTAAGTTGTTCTTGTAAAATGTTGAACGACTATTCCAACTAAAATCTATCCACTCAACAAAAATTATTTCACACCACAGACTCATCTTGGTCAGGATCGATTTGAAATCTATCATGGTTTCAGAGAAATCATACTCCATGGTTCGTTGTTCTTGTAGAATGTTGAACGACTATCCCAACTAAAATCTATCCACTCAACAAAAATTATTTCAGAGAAATCATACTCCATGGTTCGTTGTTCTTGTAGACTAGTGAACGACTACCCCAACTAAAATCTATCCACTCAACAAAAATTATTTCACACCACAGACTCATCTTTGTCAGGATCGATTTGAAATCTATCATGGTTTCAGAGAAATCATACTCCATGGTTCATTGTTCTTGTAGAATGTTGAACGACTATCCCAACTAAAATCTATCCACTCAACAAAAATTATTTCACACCACAGACTCATCTTGGTCAGGATCGATTTGAAATCTATCATGGTTTCAGAGAAATCATAGTCCATGGTAAGTTGTTCTTGTAGAATGTTGAACGACTACCCCAACTAAAATCTATCCACTCAACAAAAATTATTTCACACCACAGACTCATCTTGGTCAGGATCGATTTGAAATCTATCATGGTTTCTGAGAAATCATACTTCATGGTTCGTTGTTCTTGTAGAATGTTGAACGACTATCCCAACTAAAATCTATCCACTCAACAAAAATTATTTCACACCAAAGACTCATCTTGGTCAGGATCGATTTGAAATCTATCATGGTTTCAGAGAAATCATACTACATGGTTCGTTGTTCTTGTAGAATGTTGAACGACTATCGGAACTAAAATCTATCCACTCAACAAAAATTATTTCAGAGAAATCATACTCCATGGTTCGTTGTTCTTGTAGAATGTTGAACGACTACCCCAACTAAAATCTATCCACTCAACAAAAATTAATTCACACCACAGACTCATCTTGGTCAGGATCGATTTGAAATCTATCATGGTTTCAGAGAAATCATACTCCATGTTTCGTTGTTCTTGTAGAATGTTGAACGACTATCCCAACTAAAATCTATCCACTCAACAAAAATTATTTCACACCTCATCTTGGTCAGGATCGATTTGAAATCTATCATGGTTTCAGAGAAATCATACTCCATATTTCGTTGTTCTTGTAGAATGTTGAACGACTATCCCAACTAAAATCTATCCTATCTATTATTTCACAGACTCATCTTGGTCAGGATCGATTTGAAATCTATCGTGGTTTCAGAGAAATCATACTCCATGGTTAGTTGCTCTTGTAGAATGTTGAACGACTACCCCAACTAAAATCTATCCACTCAACGAAAATTATTTCACACCACAGACTCATCTTGGTCAGGATCGATTTGAAATCTATCATGGTTTCAGAGAAATCATACTCCATGGTTCGTTGTTCTTGTAGAATGTTGAACGACTATCCCAACTAAAATCTATCCACTCAACAAAAATTAGTTCACACCACAGACTCATCTTATTCAGGATCGATTTGAAATCTATCATGGTTTCAGAGAAATCATACTCCATGGTAAGTTGTTCTTGTAGAATGTTGAACGACTATCCAAACTAAAATCTATCCACTCAACAAAAATTATTTCAGAGAAATCATACTCCATGGTTCGTTGTTCTTGTAGAATGTTGAACGACTACCCCAACTAAAATCTATCCACTCAACAAAAATTATTTCACACCACAGACTCATCTTGGTCAGGATCGATTTGAAATCTATCATGGTTTCAGAGAAATCATACCCCATGGTTCGTTGTTCTTGTAGAATGTTGAACGACTATCCCAACTAAAATCTATCCACTCAACAAAAATTATTTCACACCACAGACTCATCTTGGTCAGGATCGATTTGAAATCTATCATGGTTTCAGAGAAATCATACTCCATGGTTCATTGTTCTTGTAAAATGTTGAACGACTATCCCAACTAAAATCTATCCACTCAACAAAAATTATTTCACACCACAGACTCATCTTGGTCAGGATCGATTTGAAATCTATCATGGTTTCAGAGAAATCATACTCCATGGTTCGTTGTTCTTGTAATATGTTGAACGACTACCCCAACTGAAATCTATCAAAATTAAAATTATTTCACACCACAGACTCATCCTGGTCAGGATCGATTTGAAATCTATAATGGTTTCAGAGAAATCATACCCCATGGTTCGTTGTTCTTGTAGAATGTTGAACGACTATCCCAACTAAAATCTATCCACTCAACAAAAATTATTTCACACCACAGATTCATCTTGGTCACAATCGATTTGAAATCTATCATGGTTTCAGAGAAATCATACTTCATGGTTCGTTGTTCTTGTAGAATGTTGAACGACTATCCCAACTAAAATCTATCCACTCAACAAAAATTATTTCACACCACAGACTCATCTTGGTCAGGATCGATTTGAAATCTATCATGGTTTCAGAGAAATCATACTCCATGGTTCGTTGTTCTTGTAGAGTGTTGAACGACTATCCCAACTAAAATCTATCCACTCAACAAAAATTATTTCACACCACAGATTCATCTTGGTCAGGATCGATTTGAAATCTATCATGGTTTCAGAGAAATCATACTCCATGGTTCGTTGTTCTTGTAGAATGTTGAACGACTATCCCAACTAAAATCTATCCACTCAACAAAAATTATTTCAGAGAAATCATACTCCATGATTCGTTGTTCTTGTAGACTAGTGAACGACTACCCCAACTAAAATCTATCCACTCAACAAAAATTATTTCACACCACAGACTCATCTTGGTCAGGATCGATTTGAAATCTATCATGGTTTCAGAGAAATCATACTCCATGGTAAGTTGTTCTTGTAGAATGTTGAACGACTACCCCTAACTAAAATCTACCCACTCAACAAAAATTATTTCACACCACAGACTCATCTTGGTCATAATCGATTTGAAATCTATCATGGTTTCAGAGAAATCATAGTCCATGGTAAGTTGTTCTTGTAGAATGTTGAACGACTACCCCAACTAAAATCTATCCACTCAACAAAAATTATTTCACACCACAGACTCATCTTGGTCAGGATCGATTTGAAATCTATCATGGTTTCAGAGAAATCATACTTCATGGTTCGTTGTTCTTGTAGAATGTTGAACGACTATCCCAACTAAAATCTATCCACTCAACAAAAATTATTTCACACCAAAGATTCATCTTGGTCAGGATCGATTTGAAATCTATCATGGTTTCAGAGAAATCATACTCCATGGTTCGTTGTTCTTGTAGAATGTTGAACGACTATCCCAACTAAAATCTATCCACTCAACAAAAATTATTTCAGAGAAATCATACTCCATGGTTCGTTGTTCTTGTAGAATGTTGAACGACTACCCCAACTAAAATCTATCCACTCAACAAAAATTATTTCACACCACAGACTCATCTTGGTCAGGATCGATTTGAAATCTATCATGGTTTCAGAGAAATCATACTCCATGGTTCGTTGTTCTTGTAGAATGTTGAACGACTATCCCAACTAAAATCTATCCACTCAACAAAAATTATTTCACACCTCATTTTGGTCAGGATCGATTTGAAATCTATCATGGTTTCAGAGAAATCACACTCCATATTTCGTTGTTCTTGTAGAATGTTGAACGACTATCCCGACTAAAATCTGTCCTATCTATTATTTCACAGACTCATCTTGGTCAGGATCGATTTGAAATCTATCGTGGTTTCAGAGAAATCATACTCCATGGTTCGTTGCTCTTGTAGAATGTTGAACGACTACCCCTAACTAAAATCTATCCACTCAACAAAAATTATTTCACACCACAGACTCATCTTGGTCAGGATCGATTTGAAATCTATCATGGTTTCAGAGAAATCATACTCCATGGTTCGTTGTTCTTGTAGAATGTTGAACGACTATCCCAACTAAAATCTATCCACTCAACAAAAATTATTTCAGAGAAATCATACTCCATGGTTCGTTGTTCTTGTAGAATGTTGAACGACTACCCCAACTAAAATCTATCCACTCAACAAAAATTATTTCACACCACAGACTCATCTTGGTCAGGATCGATTTGAAATCTATCATGGTTTCAGAGAAATCATACTCCATGGTTCGTTGTTCTTGTAAAATGTTGAACGACTACCCCAACTAAAATCTATCCACTTAACAAAAATTATTTCACACCTCAGACTCATCTTGGTCAGGATCGATTTGAAATCTATCATGGTTTCAGAGAAATCATACTCCATGGTTCGTTGTTCTTGTAAAATGTTGAACGACTACCCCTAACTAAAATCTATCCACTCAACAAAAATTATTTCACACCACAGACTCATCTTGGTCAGGATCGATTTGAAATCTATCATGGTTTCAGAGAAATCATACTCCATGGTTCGTTGTTCTTGTAAAATGTTGAACGACTACCCCAACTAAAATCTATCAAAATTAAAATTATTTCACACCACAGACTCATCTTGGTCAGGATCGATTTGAAATCTATAATGGTTTCAGAGAAATCATACTCCATGGTTCGTTGTTCTTGTAGAATGTTGAACGACTATCCCAACTAAAATCTATCCACTCAACAAAAATTATTTCACACCACAGACTCATCTTGGTCAGGATCGATTTGAAATCTATCATGGTTTCAGAGAAATCATACTTCATGGTTCGTTGTTCTTGTAGAATGTTGAACGACTATCCCAACTAAAATCTATCCACTCAACAAAAATTATTTCACAAATCAGACTCATCTTGGTCAGGATGGATTTGAAATCTATCATGGTTTCAGAGAAGTCATACTCCATGGTTCGTTGTTCTTGTAGAGTGTTGAACGACTATCCCAACTAAAATCTATCCACTCAACAAAAATTATTTCACACCACAGACTCATCTTGGTCAGGATCGATTTGAAATCTATCATGGTTTCAGAGAAATCATACTCCATGGTTCGTTGTTCTTGTAGAATGTTGAACGACTATCCCAACTAAAATCTATCCACTCAACAAAAATTATTTCAGAGAAATCATACTCCATGATTCGTTGTTCTTGTAGACTAGTGAACGACTACCCCAACTAAAATCTATCCACTCAACAAAAATTATTTCACACCACAGACTCATCTTGGTCAGGATCGATTTGAAATCTATCATGGTTTCAGAGAAATCATACTCCATGGTAAGTTGTTCTTGTAGAATGTTGAACGACTACCCCTAACTAAAATCTATCCACTCAACAAAAATTATTTCACACCACAGACTCATCTTGGTCATAATCGATTCGAAATCTATCATGGTTTCAGAGAAATCATAGTCCATGGTAAGTTGTTCTTGTAGAATGTTGAACGACTACCCCAACTAAAATCTATCCACTCAACAAAAATTATTTCACACCACAGACTCATCTTGGTCAGGATCGATTTGAAATCTATCATGGTTTCAGAGAAATCATACTTCATGGTTCGTTGTTCTTGTAGAATGTTGAACGACTATCCCAACTAAAATCTATCCACTCAACAAAAATTATTTCACACCAAAGACTCATCTTGGTCAGGATCGATTTGAAATCTATCATGGTTTCAGAGAAATCATACTCCATGGTTCGTTGTTCTTGTAGAATGTTGAACGACTATCCCAACTAAAATCTATCCACTCAACAAAAATTATTTCAGAGAAATCATACTCCATGGTTCGTTGTTCTTGTAGAATGTTGAACGACTACCCCAACTAAAATCTATATACTCAACAAAAATTATTTCACACCACAGACTCATCTTGGTCATAATCGATTTGAAATCTATCATGGTTTCAGAGAAATCATACTCCATGGTTCGTTGTTCTTGTAGAATGTTGAACGACTATCCCAACTAAAATCTATCCACTCAACAAAAATTATTTCACACCTCATCTTGGTCAGGATCGATTTGAAATCTATCATGGTTTCAGAGAAGTCATACTATATATTTCGTTGTTCTTGTAGAATGTTGAACGACTATCCCAACTAAAATCTATCCTATCTATTATTTCACAGACTCATCTTGGTCAGGATCGATTTGAAATCTATCGTGGTTTCAGAGAAATCATACTCCATGGTTCGTTGTTCTTGTAGAATGTTGAACGACTACCCCTAACTAAAATCTATCCACTCTACAAAAATTGTTTCACACCACAGACTCATCCTGGTCAGGATTGATTTGAAATCTATCATGGTTTCAGAGAAATCATACTCCATGGTTCGTTGTTCTTGTAGAATGTTGAACGACTATCCCAACTAAAATCTATCCACTCAACAAAAATTATTTCAGAGAAATCATACTCCATGGTTCGTTGTTCTTGTAGAATGTTGAACGACTACCCCAACTAAAATCTATCCACTCAACAAACATTATTTCACACCACAGACTCATCTTGGTCAGGATCGATTTGAAATCTATCATGGTTTCAGAGAAATCATACTCCATGGTTCGTTGTTCTTGTAAAATGTTGAACGACTACCCCAACTAAAATCTATCCACTCAACAAAAATTATTTCACACCACAGACTCATCTTGGTCAGGATCGATTTGAAATCTATCATGGTTTCAGAGAAATCATACTCCATGGTTCGTTGTTCTTGTAAAATGTTGAACGACTACCCCAACTAAAATTATTTCACACCACAGACTCATCTTGGTCAGGATCGATTTGAAATCTATCATGGTTTCAGAGAAATCATACTCCATGGTTCGTTGTTCTTGTAAAATGTTGAACGACTACCCCAACTAAAATCTATCCACTCAACAAAAATTATTTCACACCACAGACTCATCTTGGTCAGGATCGATTTGAAATCTATCATGGTTTCAGAGAAATCATACTCCATGGTTCGTTGTTCTTGTAGAATGTTGAACGACTATCCCAACTAAAATCTATCCACTCAACAAAAATTAGTTCACACCACAGACTCATCTTGGTCAGGATCGATTTGAAATCTATCATGGTTTTAGAGAAATCATACTCCATGGTAAGTTGTTCTTGTAGAATGTTGAACGACTATCCAAACTAAAATCTATCCACTCAACAAAAATTATTTCAGAGAAATCATACTCCATGGTTCGTTGTTCTTGTAGAATGTTGAACGACTACCCCTAACTAAAATCTATCCACTCAACAAAAATTATTTCACACCACAGACTCATCTTGGTCAGGATCGATTTGAAATCTATCATGGTTTCAGAGAAATCATACTCCATGGTTTGTTGTTCTTGTAGAATGTTGAACGACTACCCCAACTAAAATCTATCCACTCAACAAAAATTATTTCACACCACAGACTCATCTTGATCAGGATCGATTTGAAATCTATCATGGTTTCAGAGAAATCATACTCCATGGTTCGTTGTTCTTGTAAAATGTTGAACGACTACCCCAACTAAAATCTATCAAAATTAAAATTATTTCACACCACAGACTCATCTTGGTCAGGATCGATTTGAAATCTATCATGGTTTCAGAGAAATCATACTCCATGGTTCGTTGTTCTTGTAGTATGTTGAACGACTATCCCAACTAAAATCTATCCACTCAACAAAAATTATTTCACACCACAGACTCATCTTGGTCAGGATCGATTTGAAATCTATCATGGTTTCAGAGAAATCATACTCCATGATTCGTTGTTCTTGTAGAATGTTGAACGACTACCCCAACTAAAATCTATCCACTCAACAAACATTATTTCACACCACAGACTCATCTTGGTCAGGATCGATTTGAAATCTATCATGGTTTCAGAGAAATCATACTCCATGGTTCGTTGTTCTTGTAAAATGTTGAACGACTACCCCAACTAAAATCTATCCACTCAACAAAAAGTATTTCACACCACAGACTCATCTTGGTCAGGATCGATTTGAAATCTATCATGGTTTCAGAGAAATCATACTCCATGGTTCGTTGTTCTTGTAGAATGTTGAACGACTGCCCCTAACTAAAATCTATCCACTCAACAAAAATTATTTCACACCACAGACTCATCTTGGTCAGGATCGATTTGAAATCTATCATGGTTTCAGAGAAATCATACTCCATGGTTCGTTGTTCTTGTAAAATGTTGAACGACTACCCCAACTAAAATTATTTCACACCACAGACTCATCTTGGTCAGGATCGATTTGAAATCTATCATGGTTTCAGAGAAATCATACTCCATGGTTCGTTGTTCTTGTAAAATGTTGAACGACTACCCCAACTAAAATCTATCCACTCAACATAAATTATTTCACACCACAGACTCATCTTGGTCAGGATCGATTTGAAATCTATCATGGTTTCAGAGAAATCATACTCCATGGTTCGTTGTTCTTGTAGAATGTTGAACGACTATCCCAACAAAAATCAATCCACTCAACAAAAATTATTTCACACCACAGACTCATCTTGGTCAGGATCGATTTGAAATCTATCATGGTTTTAGAGAAATCATACTCCATGGTAAGTTGTTCTTGTAGAATGTTGAACGACTATCCAAACTAAAATCTATCCACTCAACAAAAATTATTTCAGAGAAATCATACTCCATGGTTCGTTGTTCTTGTAGAATGTTGAACGACTACCCCTAACTAAAATCTATCCACTCAACAAAAATTATTTCACACCACAGACTCATCTTGGTCAGGATCGATTTGAAATCTATCATGGTTTCAGAGAAATCATACTCCATGGTTCGTTGTTCTTGTAAAATGTTGAACGACTACCCCAACTAAAATTATTTCACACCACAGACTCATCTTGGTCAGGATCGATTTGAAATCTATCATGGTTTCAGAGAAATCATACTCCATGGTTCGTTGTTCTTGTAAAATGTTGAACGACTACCCCAACTAAAATCTATCAAAATTAAAATTATTTCACACCACAGACTCATCTTGGTCAGGATCGATTTGAAATCTATCATGGTTTCAGAGAAATCATACTCCATGGTTCGTTGTTCTTGTAGAATGTTGAACGACTATCCCAACTAAAATCTAACCACTCAACAAAAATTATTTCACACCACAGACTCATCTTGGTCAGGATCGATTTGAAATCTATCATGGTTTCAGAGAAATCATACTTCATGGTTCGTTGTTCTTGTAGAATGTTGAACGACTATCCCAACTAAAATCTATCCACTCAACAAAAATTATTTCACACCACAGACTCATCTTGGTCAGGATCGATTTGAAATCTATCATGGTTTCAGAGAAATCATACTCCATGGTTCGTTGTTCTTGTAGAATGTTGAACGACTATCCCAACTAAAATCTATCCACTCAACAAAAATTATTTCAGAGAAATCATACTCCATGGTTCGTTGTTCTTGTAGAATGTTGAACGACTACCCCAACTAAAATCTATCCACTCAACAAAAATTATTTCACACCACAGACTCATCTTGGTCAGGATCGATTTGAAATCTATCATGGTTTCAGAGAAATCATACTCCATGGTAAGTTGTTCTTGTAGAATGTTGAACGACTACCCCTAACTAAAATCTATCCACTCAACAAAAATTATTTCACACCACAGACTCATCTTGGTCAGGATCGATTTGAAATCTATCATGGTTTCAGAGAAATCATACTCCATGGTTCGTTGTTCTTGTAGAATGTTGAACGACTACCCCAACTAAAATCTATCAAAATTAAAATTATTTCACACCACAGACTCATCTTGGTCAGGATCGATTTGAAATCTATCATGGTTTCAGAGAAATCATACTCCATGGTTCGTTGTTCTTGTAAAATGTTGAACGACTACCCCAACTAAAATCTATCCACTCAACAAAAATTATTTCACACCAAAGACTCATCTTGGTCAGGATCGATTTGAAATCTATCATGGTTTCAGAGAAATCATACTCCATGGTTCGTTGTTCTTGTAAAATGTTGAACGACTACCCCAACTAAAATCTATCAAAATTAAAATTATTTCACACCACAGACTCATCTTGGTCAGGATCGATTTGAAATCTATCATGGTTTCAGAGAAATCATACTCCATGGTTCGTTGTTCTTGTAGAATGTTGAACGACTATCCCAACTAAAATCTAACCACTCAACAAAAATTATTTCACACCACAGACTCATCTTGGTCAGGATCGATTTGAAATCTATCATGGTTTCAGAGAAATCATACTTCATGGTTCGTTGTTCTTGTAGAATGTTGAACGACTATCCCAACTAAAATCTATCCACTCAACAAAAATTATTTCACAATACAGACTCATCTTGGTCAGGATCGATTTGAAATCTATCATGGTTTCAGAGAAATCATACTCCATGGTTCGCTGTTCTTGTAGAATCTTGAACGACTATCCCAACTAAAATCTATCCACTCAACAAAAATTATTTCAGAGAAATCATACTCCATGGTTCGTTGTTCTTGTAGAATGTTGAACGACTACCCCAACTAAAATCTATCCACTCAACAAAAATTATTTCACACCACAGACTCATCTTGGTCAGGATCGATTTGAAATCTATCATGGTTTCAGAGAAATCATACTCCATGGTAAGTTGTTCTTGTAGAATGTTGAACGACTACCCCTAACTAAAATCTATCCACTCAACAAAAATTATTTCACACCACAGACTCATCTTGGTCAGGATCGATTTGAAATCTATCATGGTTTCAGAGAAATCATACTCCATGGTTCGTTGTTCTTGTAGAATGTTGAACGACTGCCCCTAACTAAAATCTATCCACTCAACAAAAATTATTTCACACCACAGACTCATCTTGGTCAGGATCGATTTGAAATCTATCATGGTTTCAGAGAAATCATAGTCCATGGTAAGTTGTTCTTGTAGGATGTTGAACGACTACCCCTAACTAAAATCTATATACTCAACAAAAATTATTTCACACAACAGACTCATCTTGGTCAGGATCGATTTGAAATCTATCATGGTTTCAGAGAAATCATACTCCATGGTTCGTTGTTCTTGTACAATGTTGAACGACTATCCCAACTAAAATCTATCCACTCAACAAAAATTATTTCACACCAAAGACTCGTCTTGGTCAGGATCGATTTGAAATTTATCATGGTTTCAGAGAAATCATACTCCATGGTTCGTTGTTCTTGTAGAATGTTGAACGACTATCCCAACTAAAATCTATCCACTCAACAAAAATTATTTCAGAGAAATCATACTCCATGGTTCGTTGTTCTTGTAAAATGTTGAACGACTACCCCAACTAAAATCTATCCACTTAACAAAAATTATTTCACACCACAGACTCATCTTGGTCAGGATCGATTTGAAATCTATCATGGTTTCAGAGAAATCATACTCCATGGTTCGTTGTTCTTGTAGAATGTTGAACGACTGCCCCTAACTAAAAACTATCCACTCAACAAAAATTGTTTCACACCACAGACTCATCTTGGTCAGGGTCGATTTGAAATTTTTCATGGTTTCAGAGAAATCATACTCCATGGTTCGTTGTTCTTGTAAAATGTTGAACGACTACCCCAACTAAAATCTATCCACTCAACAAAAATTATTTCACACCACAGACTCATCTTGTTCAGGATCGATTTGAAATCTATCATGGTTTCAGAGAAATCAAACTCCATGTTTCGTTGTTCTTGTAAAATGTTGAACGACTACCCCAACTAAAATTATTTCACACCACAGACTCATCTTGGTCAGGATCGATTTGAAATCTATCATGGTTTCAGAGAAATCATACTCCATGGTTCGTTGTTCTTGTAAAATGTTGAACGACTACCCCAACTAAAATCTATCCACTCAACAAAAATTATTTCACACCACAGACTCATCTTGTTCAGGATCGATTTGAAATCTATCATGGTTTCAGAGAAATCATACTCCATGGTTCGTTGTTCTTGTAAAATGTTGAACGACTATCCCAACTAAAATCTATCCACTCAACAAAAATTAGTTCACACCACAGACTCATCTTGGTCAGGATCGATTTGAAATATATCATGGTGTCAGAGAAATCATACTCCATGGTAAGTTGTTCTTGTAGAATGTTGAACGACTATCCAAACTAAAATCTATCCACTCAACAAAAATTATTTCAGAGAAATCATACTCCATGGTTCGTTGTTCTTGTAGAATGTTGAACGACTACCCCAACTAAAATCTATCCACTCAACAAAAATTATTTCACACCACAGACTCATCTTGGTCAGGATCGATTTGAAATCTATCATGGTTTCAGAGAAATCATACTCCATGGTTCGTTGTTCTTGTAAAATGTTGAACGACTACCCCAACTAAAATCTATCCACCCAACAAAAATTATTTCACACCACAGACTCATCTTGGTCAGGATCGATTTGAAATCTATCATGGTTTCAGAGAAATCATACTCCATGGTTCGTTGTTCTTGTAAAATGTTGAACGACTACCCCAACTAAAATCTATCAAAATTAAAATTATTTCACACCACAGACTCATCTTGGTCAGGATCGATTTGAAATCTATCATGGTTTCAGAGAAATCATACTCCATGGTTCATTGTTCTTGTAGAATGTTGAACGACTATCCCAACTAAAATCTATCCACTCAACAAAAATTATTTCACACCACAGACTCATCTTGGTCAGGATCGATTTGAAATCTATCATGGTTTCAGAGAAATCATACTTCATGGTTCGTTGTTCTTGTAGAATGTTGAACGACTATCCCAACTAAAATCTATCCACTCAACAAAAATTATTTCACACCACAGACTCATCTTGGTCAGGATCGATTTGAAATCTATCATGGTTTCAGAGAAATCATACTCCATGGTTCGTTGTTCTTGTAGAATGTTGAACGACTATCCCAACTAAAATCTATCCACTCAACAAAAATTATTTCAGAGAAATCATACTCCATGGTTCGTTGTTCTTGTAGAATGTTGAACGACTACAACAACTAAAATCTATCCACTCAACAAAAATTATTTCACACCACAGACTCATCTTGGTCAGGATCGATTTGAAATCTATCATGGTTTCAGAGAAATCATACTCCATGTTAAGTTGTTCTTGTAGAATGTTGAACGACTACCCCTAACTAAAATCTATCCACTCAACAAAAATTATTTCACACCACAGACTCATCTTGGTCAGGATCGATTTGAAATCTATCATGGTTTCAGAGAAATCATACTCCATGGTTCGTTGTTCTTGTAGAATCTTGAACGACTGCCCCTAACTAAAATCTATCCACTCAACAAAAATTATTTCACACCACAGACTCATCTTGGTCAGGATCGATTTGAAATCTATCATGGTTTCAGAGAAATCATAGTCCATGGTAAGTTGTTCTTGTAGAATGTTGAACGACTACCCCTAACTAAAATCTATCCACTCAACAAAAATTATTTCACACAACAGACTCATCTTGGTCAGGATCGATTTGAAATCTATCATGGTTTCAGAGAAATCATACTCCATGGTTCGTTGTTCTTGTAGAATGTTGAACGACTATCCCAAGTAAAATCTATCCACTCAACAAAAATTATTTCACACCACAGACTCATCTTGGTCAGGATCGATTTGAAATTTATCATGGTTTCAGAGAAATCATACTCCATGGTTCGTTGTTCTTGTAGAATGTTGAACGACTATCCCAACTAAAATCTATCCACTCAACAAAAATTATTTCAGAGAAATCATACTCTATGGTTCGTTGTTCTTGTAGAATGTTGAACGACTACCCCAACTAAAATCTATCCACTCAACAAAAATTATTTCACACCAAAGACTCATCTTGGTCAGGATCGATTTGAAATTTATCATGGTTTCAGAGAAATCATACTCCATGGTTCGTTGATCTTGTAGAATGTTGAACGACTATCCCAACTAAAATCTATCCACTCAACAAAAATTATTTCAGAGAAATCATACTCCATGGTTCGTTGTTCTTGTAGAATGTTGAGCGACTATCCCAACTAAAATCTATCCACTCAACAAAAATTATTTCAGAGAAATCATACTCCATGGTTCGTTGTTCTTGTAGAATGTTGAACGACTACCCCAACTAAAATCTATCCACTCAACAAAAATTATTTCACACCACAGACTCATCTTGGTCAGGATCGATTTGAAATCTATCATGGTTTCAGAGAAATCATACTCCATGGTTCGTTGTTCTTGTAGAATGTTGAACGACTATCCCAACTAAAATCTATCCACTCAACAAAAATTATTTCACACCAAAGACTCATCTTGGTCAGGATCGATTTGAAATCTATCATGGTTTCAGAGAAATCATACTCCATGGTAAGTTGTTCTTGTAGAATGTTGAACGACTACCCCAACTAAAGTCTATCCACTCAACGAAAATTATTTCACACCACAGACTCATCTTGGTCAGGATCGATTTGAAATCTATCATCGTTTCAGAGAAATCATACTCCATGGTTCGTTGTTCTTGTAAAATGTTGAACGACTACCCCAACTAAAATCTATCCACTCAACAAAAATTATTTCACACCACAGACTCATCTTGGTCAGGATCGATTTGAAATCTATCATGGTTTCAGAGAAATCATACTCCATGTTTCGTTGTTCTTGCAGAATGTTGAACGACTACCCCAACTAAAATCTATCCACTCAACAAAAATTATTTCACACCAAAGACTCATCTTGGTCAGGATCGATTTGAAATTTATCATGGTTTCGGAGAAATCATACTCCATGGTTCGTTGTTCTTGTAGAATGTTGAACGACTACCCCAACTAAAATCTATCCACTCAACAAAAATTATTTCACACCACAGACTCATCTTGGTCAGGATCGATTTGAAATCTATCATGGTTTCAGAGAAATCATACTCCATGGTTCGTTGTTCTTGTAAAATGTTGAACGACTACCCCAACTAAAATTTATCCACTCAACAAAAATTATTTCACACCACAGACTCATCTTGGTCACAATCGATTTGAAATCTATCATGGTTTCAGAGAAATCATACTCCATGGTTCGTTGTTCTTGTAAAATGTTGAACGACTACCCCAACTAAAATCTATCCACTCAACAAAAATTATTTCACACCACAGACTCATCTTGGTCAGGATCGATTTGAAATCTATCATGGTTTCAGAGAAATCATACTCCATGGTTCGTTGTTCTTGTAGAATGTTGAACGACTATCCCAACTAAAATCTATCCACTCAACAAAAATTAGTTCACACCACAGACTCAGCTTGGTCAGGATCGATTTGAAATCTATCATGGTTTTAGAGAAATCATACTCCATGGTAAGTTGTTCTTGTAGAATGTTGAACGACTATCCAAACTAAAATCTATCCACTCAACAAAAATTATTTCAGAGAAATCATACTCCATGGTTCGTTGTTCTTGCAGAATGTTGAACGACTACCCCAACTAAAATCTATCCACTCAACAAAAATTATTTCACACCACAGACTCATCTTGGTCAGGATCGATTTGAAATCTATCATGGTTTCAGAGAAATCATACTCCATGGTTCGTTGTTCTTGTAAAATGTTGAACGACTACCCCAACTAAAATCTATCCACTCAACAAAAATTATTTCACACCACAGACTCATCTTGGTCAGGATCGATTTGAAATCTATCATGGTTTCAGAGAAATCATACTCCATGGTTCGTTGTTCTTGTAAAATGTTGAACGACTACCCCAACTAAAATCTATCAAAATTAAAATTATTTCACACCACAGACTCATCTTGGTCAGGATCGATTTGAAATCTATCATGGTTTCAGAGAAATCATACTCGATGGTTCGTTGTTCTTGTAGAATGTTGAACGACTATCCTAAAATCTAACCACTCAACAAAAATTATTTCACACCACAGACTCATCTTGGTCAGGATCGATTTGAAATCTATCATGGTTTCAGAGAAATCATACTTCATGGTTCGTTGTTCTTGTAGAATGTTGAACGACTATCCCAACTAAAATCTATCCACTCAACAAAAATTATTTCACACCACAGACTCATCTTGGTCAGGATCGATTTGAAATCTATCATGGTTTCAGAGAAATCATACTCCATGGTTCGCTGTTCTTGTAGAATGTTGAACGACTACCCCAAATAAAATCTATCCACTCAACAAAAATTATTTCAGAGAAATCATACTCCATGGTTCGTTGTTCTTGTAGAATGTTGAACGACTACCCCAACTAAAATCTATCCACTCAACAAAAATTATTTCACACCACAGACTCATCTTGGTCAGGATCGATTTGAAATCTATCATGGTTTCAGAGAAATCATACTCCATGGTAAGTTGTTCTTGTAGAATGTTGAACGACTACCCCTAACTAAAATCTATCCACTCAACAAAAATTATTTCACACCACAGACTCATCTTGGTCAGGATCGATTTGAAATCTATCATGGTTTCAGAGAAATCATACTCCATGGTTCGTTGTTCTTGTAGAATGTTGAACGACTGCCCCTAACTAAAATTTATCCACTCAACAAAAATTATTTCACACCACAGACTCATCTTGGTCAGGATCGATTTGAAATCTATCATGGTTTCAGAGAAATCATAGTCCATGGTAAGTTGTTCTTGTAGAATGTTGAACGACTACCCCTAACTAAAATCTATCCACTCAACAAAAATTATTTCACACAAAAGACTCATCTTGGTCAGGATCGATTTGAAATCTATCATGGTTTCAGAGAAATCATACTCCATGGTTCGTTGTTCTTGTAGAATGTTGAACGACTATCCCAACTAAAATCTATCCACTCAACAAAAATTATTTCACACCAAAGACTCGTCTTGGTCAGGATCGATTTGAAATTTATCATGGTTTCAGAGAAATCATACTCCATGGTTCGTTGTTCTTGTAGAATGTTGAACGACTATCCCAACTAAAATCTATCCACTCAACAAAAATTATTTCAGAGAAATCATACTCCATGGTTCGTTGTTCTTGTAAAATGTTCAACGACTATTCCAACTAAAATCTATCCACTTAACAAAAATTATTTCACACCACAGACTCATCTTGGTCAGGATCGATTTGAAATCTATCATGGTTTCAGAGAAATCATACTCCATGGTTCGTTGTTCTTGTAGAATGTTGAACGACTGCCCCTAACTAAAATCTATCCACTCAACAAAAATTATTTCACACCACAGACTCATCTTGGTCAGGATCGATTTGAAATCTATCATGGTTTCAGAGAAATCATACTCCATGGTTCGTTGTTCTTGTAAAATGTTGAACGACTACCCCAACTAAAATCTATCCACTCAACAAAAATTATTTCACACCACAGACTCATCTTGGTCAGGATCGATTTGAAATCTATCATGGTTTCAGAGAAATCATACTCCATGGTTCGTTGTTCTTGTAAAATGTTGAACGACTACCCCAACTAAAATCTATCCACTCAACAAAAATTATTTCACACCACAGACTCATCTTGGTCAGGATCGATTTGAAATCTATCATGGTTTCAGAGAAATCATACTCCATGGTTCGTTGTTCTTGTAGAATGTTGAACGACTATCCCAACTAAAATCTATCCACTCAACAAAAATTAGTTCACACCACAGACTCATCTTGGTCAGGATCGATTTGAGGTATATCATGGTTTCAGAGAAATCATACTCCATGGTAAGTTGTTCTTGTAGAATGTTGAACGACTATCCAAACTAAAATCTATCCACTCAACAAAAATTATTTCAGAGAAATCATACTCCATGGTTCGTTGTTCTTGTAGAATGTTGAACGACTACCCCAACTAAAATCTATCCACTCAACAAAAATTATTTCACACCACAGACTCATCTTGGTCAGGATCGATTTGAAATCTATCATGGTTTCAGAGAAATCATACTCCATGGTTCGTTATTCTTGTAAAATGTTGAACGACTACCCCAACTAAAATCTATCCACCCAACAAAAATTATTTCACACCACAGACTCATCTTGGTCAGGATCGATTTGAAATCTATCATGGTTTCAGAGAAATCACACTCCATGGTTCGTTGTTCTTGTAAAATGTTGAACGACTACCCCAACTAAAATCTATCAAAATTAAAATTATTTCACACCACAGACTCATCTTGGTCAGGATCGATTTGAAATCTATCATGGTTTCAGAGAAATCATACTCCATGGTTCGTTGTTCTTGTAGAATGTTGAACGACTATCCCAACTAAAATCTATCCACTCAACAAAAATTATTTCACACCACAGACTCATCTTGGTCAGGATCGATTTGAAATTTATCATGGTTTCAGAGAAATCATACTTCATGGTTCGTTGTTCTTGTAGAATGTTGAACGACTATCCCAACTAAAATCTATCCACTCAACAAAAATTATTTCACACCACAGACTCATCTTGGTCAGGATCGATTTGAAATCTATCATGGTTTCAGAGAAATCATACTCCATGGTTCGTTGTTCTTGTAGAATGTTGAACGACTATCCCAACTAAAATCTATCCACTCAACAAAAATTATTTCAGAGAAATCATACTCCATGGTTCGTTGTTCTTGTAGAATGTTGAACGACTACCCCAACTAAAATCTATCCACCCAACAAAAATTATTTCACACCACAGACTCATCTTGGTCAGGATCGATTTGAAATCTATCATGGTTTCAGAGAAATCATACTCCATGGTTCGTTGTTCTTGTAAAATGTTGAACGACTACCCCAACTAAAATCTATCAAAATTAAAATTATTTCACACCACAGACTCATCTTGGTCAGGATCGATTTGAAATCTATCATGGTTTCAGAGAAATCATACTCCATGGTTCGTTGTTCTTGTAGAATGTTGAACGACTATCCCAACTAAAATCTATCCACTCAACAAAAATTATTTCAGAGAAATCATACTCCATGGTTCGTTGTTCTTGTAAAATGTTGAACGACTACCCCAACTAAAATCTATCCACCCAACAAAAATTATTTCACACCACAGACTCATCTTGGTCAGGATCGATTTGAAATCTATCATGGTTTCAGAGAAATCATACTCCATGGTAAGTTGTTCTTGTAAAATGTTGAACGACTACCCCAACTAAAATCTATCAAAATTAAAATTATTTCACACCACAGACTCATCTTGGTCAGGATCGATTTGAAATCTATCATGGTTTCAGAGAAATCATACTCCATGTTAAGTTGTTCTTGTAGAATGTTGAACGACTACCCCTAACTAAAATCTATCCACTCAACAAAAATTATTTCACACCACAGACTCATCTTGGTCAGGATCGATTTGAAATCTATCATGGTTTCAGAGAAATCATACTCCATGGTTCGTTGTTCTTGTAGAATGTTGAACGACTGCCCCTAACTAAAATCTATCCACTCAACAAAAATTATTTCACACCACAGACTCATCTTGGTCAGGATCGATTTGAAATCTATCATGGTTTCAGAGAAATCATAGTCCATGGTAAGTTGTTCTTGTAGAATGTTGAACGACTACCCCTAACTAAAATCTATCCACTCAACAAAAATTATTTCACACAACAGACTCATCTTGGTCAGGATCGATTTGAAATCTATCATGGTTTCAGAGAAATCATACTCCATGGTTCGTTGTTCTTGTAGAATGTTGAACGACTATCCCAAGTAAAATCTATCCACTCAACAAAAATTATTTCACACCACAGACTCATCTTGGTCAGGATCGATTTGAAATTTATCATGGTTTCAGAGAAATCATACTCCATGGTTCGTTGTTCTTGTAGAATGTTGAACGACTATCCCAACTAAAATCTATTAACTCAACAAAAATTGTTTCAGAGAAATCATACTCTATGGTTCGTTGTTCTTGTAGAATGTTGAACGACTACCCCAACTAAAATATATCCACTCAACAAAAATTATTTCACACCAAAGACTCATCTTGGTCAGGATCGATTTGAAATTTATCATGGTTTCAGAGAAATCATACTCCATGGTTCGCTGTTCTTGTAGAATGTTGAACGACTATCCCAACTAAAATCTATCCACTCAACAAAAATTATTTCAGAGAAATCATACTCCATGGTTCGTTGTTCTTGTAGAATGTTGAACGACTACCCCAACTAAAATCTATCCACTCAACAAAAATTATTTCACACCACAGACTCATCTTGGTCAGGATCGATTTGAAATCTATCATGGTTTCAGAGAAATCATACTCCATGGTAAGTTGTTCTTGTAGAATGTTGAACGACTACCCCTAACTAAAATCTATCCACTCAACAAAAATTATTTCACACCACAGACTCATCTTGGTCAGGATCGATTTGAAATCTATCATGGTTTCAGAGAAATCATACTCCATGGTTCGTTGTTCTTGTAGAATGTTGAACGACTGCCCCTAACTAAAATCTATCCACTCAACAAAAATTATTTCACACCACAGACTCATCTTGGTCAGGATCGATTTGAAATCTATCATGGTTTCAGAGAAATCATAGTCCATGGTAAGTTGTTCTTGTAGAATGTTGAACGACTACCCCTAACTAAAATCTATCCACTCAACAAAAATTATTTCACACAAAAGACTCATCTTGGTCAGGATCGATTTGAAATCTATCATGGTTTCAGAGAAATCATACTCCATGGTTCGTTGTTCTTGTAGAATGTTGAACGACTATCCCAACTAAAATCTATCCACTCAACAAAAATTATTTCACAATAAAGACTCGTCTTGGTCAGGATCGATTTGAAATTTATCATGGTTTCAGAGAAATCATACTCCATGGTTCGTTGTTCTTGTAGAATGTTGAAAGACTATCCCAACTAAAATCTATCCACTCAACAAAAATTATTTCAGAGAAATCATACTCCATGGTTCGTTGTTCTTGTAAAATGTTCAACGACTACCCCAACTAAAATCTATCCACTTAACAAAAATTATTTCACACCACAGACTCATCTTGGTCAGGATCGATTTGAAATCTATCATGGTTTCAGAGAAATCATACTCCATGGTTCGTTGTTCTTGTAGAATGTTGAACGACTGCCCCTAACTAAAATCTATCCACTCAACAAAAATTATTTCACACCACAGACTCATCTTGGTCAGGATCGATTTGAAATCTATCATGGTTTCAGAGAAATCATACTCCATGGTTCGTTGTTCTTGTAAAATGTTGAACGACTACCCCAACTAAAATCTATCCACTCAACAAAAATTATTTCACACCACAGACTCATCTTGTTCAGGATCGATTTGAAATCTATCATGGTTTCAGAGAAATCATACTCCATGGTTCGTTGTTCTTGTAAAATGTTGAACGACTACCCCAACTAAAATCTATCCACTCAACAAAAATTATTTCACACCACAGACTCATCTTGGTCAGGATCGATTTGTAATCTATCATGGTTTCAGAGAAATCATACTCCATGGTTCGTTGTTCTTGTAGAATGTTGAACGACTATCCCAACTAAAATCTATCCACTCAACAAAAATTAGTTCACACCACAGACTCATCTTGGTCAGGATCGATTTGAAATATATCATGGTTTCAGAGAAATCATACTCCATGGTAAGTTGTTCTTGTAGAATGTTGAACGACTATCCAAACTAAAATCTATCCACTCAACAAAAATTATTTCAGAGAAATCATACTCCATGGTTCGTTGTTCTTGTAGAATGTTGAACGACTACCCCAACTAAAATCTATCCACTCAACAAAAATTATTTCACACCACAGACTCATCTTGGTCAGGATCGATTTGAAATCTATCATGGTTTCAGAGAAATCATACTCCATGGTTCGTTATTCTTGTAAAATGTTGAACGACTACCCCAACTAAAATCTATCCACCCAACAAAAATTATTTCACACCACAGACTCATCTTGGTCAGGATCGATTTGAAATCTATCATGGTTTCAGAGAAATCATACTCCATGGTTCGTTGTTCTTGTAGAATGTTGAACGACTATCCCAACTAAAATCTATCCACTCAACAAAAATTATTTCACACCACAGACTCATCTTGGTCAGGATCGATTTGAAATCTATCATGGTTTCAGAGAAATCATACTTCATGGTTGGTTGTTCTTGTAGAATGTTGAACGACTATCCCAACTAAAATCTATCCACTCAACAAAAATTATTTCACACCACAGACTCATCTTGGTCAGGATCGATCTGAAATCTATCATGGTTTCAGAGAAATCATACTTCATGGTTCGTTGTTCTTGTAGAATGTTGAACGACTATCCCAACTAAAATCTATCCACTCAACAAAAATTATTTCACACCACAGACTCATCTTGGTCAGGATCGATTTGAAATCTATCATGGTTTCAGAGAAATCATACTTCATGGTTCGTTGTTCTTGTAGAATGTTGAACGACTATCCCAACTAAAATCTATCCACTCAACAAAAATTATTTCACACCACAGACTCATCTTGGTCAGGATCGATTTGAAATCTATCATGGTTTCAGAGAAATCATACTTCATGGTTCGTTGTTCTTGTAGAATGTTGAACGACTATCCCAACTAAAATCTATGCACTCAACAAAAATTATTTCACACCACAGACTCATCTTGGTCAGGATCGATTTGAAATCTATCATGGTTTCAGAGAAATCATACTCCATGTTAAGTTGTTCTTGTAGAATGTTGAACGACTATCCCAACTAAAATCTATCCACTCAACAAAAATTATTTCACACCACAGACTCATCTTGGTCAGGATCGATTTGAAATCTATCATGGTTTCAGAGAAATCATACTCCATGGTTCGTTGTTCTTGTAGAATGTTGAACGACTATCAGAACTAAAATCTATCCACTCAACAAAAATTATTTCACACCACAGACTCATCTTGGTCAGGATCGATTTGAAATCTATCATGGTTTCAGAGAAATCATACTTCATGGTTCGTTGTTCTTGTAGAATGTTGAACGACTATCCCAACTAAAATCTATCCACTCAACAAAAATTATTTCACACCACAGACTCATCTTGGTCAGGATCGATTTGAAATCTATCATGGTTTCAGAGAAATCATACTCCATGGTTCGTTGTTCTTGTAGAATGTTGAACGACTATCCCAACTAAAATCTATCCACTCAACAAAAATTATTTCAGAGAAATCATACTCCATGGTTCGTTGTTCTTGTAGAATGTTGAACGACTACCCCAACTAAAATCTATCCACTCAACAAAAATTATTTCCCACCACAGACTCATCTTGGTCAGGATCGATTTGAAATCTATCATGGTTTCAGAGAAATCATACTCCATGGTTCGTTGTTCTTGTAGAATGTTGAACGACTATCCCAACTAAAATCTATCCACTCAACAAAAATTATTTCAGAGAAATCATACTCCATGGTTCATTGTTCTTGTAGAATGTTGAACGACTATCCCAACTAAAATCTATCCACTCAACAAAAATTATTTCACACCACAGACTCATCTTGGTCAGGATCGATTTGAAATCTATCATGGTTTCAGAGAAATCATACTCCATGGTTCGTTGTTCTTGTAGAATGTTGAACGACTATCCAAACTAAAATCTATCCACTCAACAAAAATTATTTCAGAGAAATCATACTCCATGGTTCGTTGTTCTTGTAAAATGTTGAACGACTACCCCAACTAAAATCTATCCACTCAACAAAAATTATTTCACACCACAGACTCATCTTGGTCAGGATCGATTTGAAATCTATCATGGTTTCAGAGAAATCAAACTCCATGGTTCGTTGTTCTTGTAGAATGTTGAACGACTATCCCAACTAAAATCTATCCACTCAACAAAAATTATTTCAGAGAAATCATACTCCATGGTTCGTTGTTCTTGTAAAATGTTGAACGACTACCCCAACTAAAATCTATTTACCCAACAAAAATTATTTCACACCACAGACTCATCTTGGTCAGGATCGATTTGAAATCTATCATGGTTTCAGAGAAATCATACTCCATGGTTCGTTGTTCTTGTAAAATGTTGAACGACTACCCCAACTAAAATCTATCAAAATTAAAATTATTTCACACCACAGACTCATCTTGGTCAGGATCGATTTGAAATCTATCATGGTTTCAGAGAAATCATACTCAATGTTAAGTTGTTCTTGTAGAATGTTGAACGACTACCCCAACTAAAATCTATCCACTCAACAAAAATTATTTCACACCACAGACTCATCTTGGTCAGGATCGATTTGAAATCTATCATGGTTTCAGAGAAATCATACTCCATGGTTCGTTGTTCTTGTAGAATGTTGAACGACTGCCCCTAACTAAAATCTATCCACTCAACAAAAATTATTTCACACCACAGACTCATCTTTGTCAGGATCGATTTGAAATCTATCATGGTTTCAGAGAAATCATAGTCCATGGTAAGTTGTTCTTGTAGAATGTTGAACGACTACCCCTAACTAAAATCTATCCACTCAACAAAAATTATTTCACACAACAGACTCATCTTGGTCAGGATCGATTTGAAATCTATCATGGTTTCAGAGAAATCATACTCCATGGTTCGTTGTTCTTGTAGAATGTTGAACGACTATCCCAAGTAAAATCTATCCACTCAACAAAAATTATTTCACACCACAGACTCATCTTGGTCAGGATCGATTTGAAATTTATCATGGTTTCAGAGAAATCATACTCCATGGTTCGTTGTTCTTGTAGAATGTTGAACGACTATCCCAACTAAAATCTATCCACTCAACAAAAATTATTTCAGAGAAATCATACTCTATGGTTCGTTGTTCTTGTAGAATGTTGAACGACTACCCCAACTAAAATCTATCCACTCAACAAAAATTATTTCACACCAAAGACTCATCTTGGTCAGGATCGATTTGAAATTTATCATGGTTTCAGAGAAATCATACTCCATGGTTCGTTGTTCTTGTAGAATGTTGAACGACTATCCCAACTAAAATCTATCCACTCAACAAAAATTATTTCAGAGAAATCATACTCCATGGTTCGTTGTTCTTGTAGAATGTTGAGCGACTATCCCAACTAAAATCTATCCACTCAACAAAAATTATTTCAGAGAAATCATACTCCATGGTTCGTTGTTCTTGTAGAATGTTGAACGACTATCCCAACTAAAATCTATCCACTCAACAAAAATTATTTCACACCACAGACTCATCTTGGTCAGGATCGATTTGAAATCTATCATGGTTTCAGAGAAATCATACTCCATGGTTCGTTGTTCTTGTGGAATGTTGAACGACTATCCCAACTAAAATCTATCCACTCAACAAAAATTATTTCACACCAAAGACTCATCTTGGTCAGGATCGATTTGAAATCTATCATGGTTTCAGAGAAATCATACTCCATGGTTCGTTGTTCTTGTAGAATGTTGAACGACTGCCCCTAACTAAAATCTATCCACTCAACAAAAATTATTTCACACCACAGACTCATCTTGGTCAGGATCGATTTGAAATCTATCATGGTTTCAGAGAAATCATAGTCCATGGTAAGTTGTTCTTGTAGAATGTTGAACGACTACCCCTAACTAAAATCTATCCACTCAACAAAAATTATTTCACACCACAGACTCATCTTGGTCAGGATCGATTTGAAATCTATCATGGTTTCAGAGAAATCATAGTCCATGGTAAGTTGTTCTTGTAGAATGTTGAACGACTACCCCTAACTAAAATCTATCCACTCAACAAAAATTATTTCAGAGAAATCATACTCCATGGTTCGTTGTTCTTGTAGAATGTTGAACGACTACCCCAACTAAAATCTATCCACTCAACAAAAATTATTTCACACCACAGACTCATCTTGGTCAGGATCGATTTGAAATCTATCATGGTTTCAGAGAAATCATAATCCATGGTTCGTTGTTCTTGTGGAATGTTGAACGACTATCCCAACTAAAATCTATCCACTCAACAAAAATTATTTCACACCAAAGACTCATCTTGGTCAGGATCGATTTGAAATCTATCATGGTTTCAGAGAAATCATACTCCATGTTTCGTTGTTCTTGTAGAATGTTGAACGACTACCCCAACTAAAATCTATCCACTCAACAAAAATTATTTCACACCAAAGACTCATCTTGGTCAGGATCGATTTGAAATTTATCATGGTTTCAGAGAAATCATACTCCATGGTTCGTTGTTCTTGTAGAATGTTGAACGACTATCCCAACTAAAATCTATCCACTCAACAAAAATTATTTCAGAGAAATCATACTCCATGGTTCGTTGTTCTTGTAGAATGTTGAACGACTACCCCAACTAAAATCTATCCACTCAACAAAAATTATTTCACAAAACAGACTCATCTTGGTCAGGATCGATTTAAAATCTATCATGGTTTCAGAGAAATCATACTCCATGGTTCGTTGTTCTTGTAGAATGTTGAACGACTACCCCAACTAAAATCTATCCACTCAACAAAAATTATTTCACACCACAGATTCATCTTGGTCAGGATCGATTTGAAATCTATCATGGTTTCAGAGAAATCATACTCCATGGTTCGTTGTTCTTGTAGAATGTTGAACGACTGCCCCTAACTAAAATCTATCCACTCAACAAAAATTATTTCACACCACAGACTCATCTTGGTCAGGATCGATTTGAAATCTATCATGGTTTCAGAGAAATCATAGTCCATGGTAAGTTGTTCTTGTAGAATGTTGAACGACTACCCCTAACTAAAATCTATCCACTCAACAAAAATTATTTCACACAACAGACTCATCTTGGTCAGGATCGATTTGAAATCTATCATGGTTTCAGAGAAATCATACTCCATGGTTCGTTGTTCTTGTAGAATGTTGAACGACTATCCCAACTAAAATCTATCCACTCAACAAAAATTATTTCACACCAAAGACTCATCTTGGTCAGGACCGATTTGAAATCTATCATGGTTTCAGAGAAATCATACTACATGGTTCGTTGTTCTTGTAGAATGTTGAACGACTATCCCAACTAAAATCTATCCACTCAACAAAAATTATTTCAGAGAAATAATACTCCATGGTTCGTTGTTCTTGTAGAATGTTGAGCGACTACCCCAACTAAAATCTATCCACTCAACCAAAATTATTTCACACCACAGACTCATCTTGGTCAGGATCGATTTGAAATCTATCATGGTTTCAGAGAAATCATACTCCATGGTTCGTTGTTCTTGTAGAATGTTGAACGACTACCCCAACTAAAATCTATCCACTCAACAAAAATTAGTTCACACCACAGACTCATCTTGGTCAGGATCGATTTGAAATATATCATGGTTTCAGAGAAATCATACTCCATGGTAAGTTGTTCTTGTAGAATGTTGAACGACTATCCAAACTAAAATCTATCCACTCAACAAAAATTATTTCAGAGAAATCATACTCCATGGTTCGTTGTTCTTGTAGAATGTTGAACGACTGCCCCTAACTAAAATCTATCCACTCAACAAAAATTATTTCACACCACAGACTCATCTTGGTCAGGATCGATTTGAAATCTATCATGGTTTCAGAGAAATCATACTCCATGGTTCGTTGTTCTTGTAAAATGTTGAACGACTACCACAACTAAAATCTATCCACTCAACAAAAATTATTTCACACCACAGACTCATCTTGTTCAGAATCGATTTGAAATCTATCATGGTTTCAGAGAAATCATACTCCATGGTTCGTTGTTCTTGTAAAATGTTGAACGACTACCCCAACTAAAATCTATCCACTCAACAAAAATTATTTCACACCACAGACTCATCTTGGTCAGGATCGATTTGAAATCTATCATGGTTTCAGAGAAATCATACTCCATGGTTCGTTGTTCTTGTAGAATGTTGAACGACTATCCCAACTAAAATCTATCCACTCAACAAAAATTAGTTCACACCACAGACTCATCTTGGTCAGGATCGATTTGAAATATATCATGGTTTCAGAGAAATCATACTCCATGGTAAGTTGTTCTTGTAGAATGTTGAACGACTATCCAAACTAAAATCTATCCACTCAACAAAAATTATTTCAGAGAAATCATACTCCATGGTTCGTTGTTCTTGTAGAATGTTGAACGACTACCCCAACTAAAATCTATCCACTCAACAAAAATTATTTCACACCAAAGACTCATCTTGGTCAGGATCGATTTGAAATCTATCATGGTTTCAGAGAAATCATACTCCATGTTTCGTTGTTCTTGTAGAATGTTGAACGACTACCCCAACTAAAATCTATCCACTCAACAAAAATTATTTCACACCAAAGACTCATCTTGGTCAGGATCGATTTGAAATTTATCATGGTTTCAGAGAAATCATACTCCATGGTTCGTTGTTCTTGTAGAATGTTGAACGACTATCCCAACTAAAATCTATCCACTCAACAAAAATTATTTCAGAGAAATCATACTCCATGGTTCGTTGTTCTTGTAGAATGTTGAACGACTACCCCAACTAAAATCTATCCACTCAACAAAAATTATTTCACAAAACAGACTCATCTTGGTCAGGATCGATTTAAAATCTATCATGGTTTCAGAGAAATCATACTCCATGGTTCGTTGTTCTTGTAGAATGTTGAACGACTACCCCAACTAAAATCTATCCACTCAACAAAAATTATTTCACACCACAGATTCATCTTGGTCAGGATCGATTTGAAATCTATCATGGTTTCAGAGAAATCATACTCCATGGTTCGTTGTTCTTGTAGAATGTTGAACGACTGCCCCTAACTAAAATCTATCCACTCAACAAAAATTATTTCACACCACAGACTCATCTTGGTCAGGATCGATTTGAAATCTATCATGGTTTCAGAGAAATCATAGTCCATGGTAAGTTGTTCTTGTAGAATGTTGAACGACTACCCCTAACTAAAATCTATCCACTCAACAAAAATTATTTCACACAACAGACTCATCTTGGTCAGGATCGATTTGAAATCTATCATGGTTTCAGAGAAATCATACTCCATGGTTCGTTGTTCTTGTAGAATGTTGAACGACTATCCCAACTAAAATCTATCCACTCAACAAAAATTATTTCACACCAAAGACTCATCTTGGTCAGGACCGATTTGAAATCTATCATGGTTTCAGAGAAATCATACTACATGGTTCGTTGTTCTTGTAGAATGTTGAACGACTATCCCAACTAAAATCTATCCACTCAACAAAAATTATTTCAGAGAAATAATACTCCATGGTTCGTTGTTCTTGTAGAATGTTGAGCGACTACCCCAACTAAAATCTATCCACTCAACCAAAATTATTTCACACCACAGACTCATCTTGGTCAGGATCGATTTGAAATCTATCATGGTTTCAGAGAAATCATACTCCATGGTTCGTTGTTCTTGTAGAATGTTGAACGACTACCCCAACTAAAATCTATCCACTCAACAAAAATTAGTTCACACCACAGACTCATCTTGGTCAGGATCGATTTGAAATATATCATGGTTTCAGAGAAATCATACTCCATGGTAAGTTGTTCTTGTAGAATGTTGAACGACTATCCAAACTAAAATCTATCCACTCAACAAAAATTATTTCAGAGAAATCATACTCCATGGTTCGTTGTTCTTGTAGAATGTTGAACGACTGCCCCTAACTAAAATCTATCCACTCAACAAAAATTATTTCACACCACAGACTCATCTTGGTCAGGATCGATTTGAAATCTATCATGGTTTCAGAGAAATCATACTCCATGGTTCGTTGTTCTTGTAAAATGTTGAACGACTACCCCAACTAAAATCTATCCACTCAACAAAAATTATTTCACACCACAGACTCATCTTGTTCAGAATCGATTTGAAATCTATCATGGTTTCAGAGAAATCATACTCCATGGTTCGTTGTTCTTGTAAAATGTTGAACGACTACCCCAACTAAAATCTATCCACTCAACAAAAATTATTTCACACCACAGACTCATCTTGGTCAGGATCGATTTGAAATCTATCATGGTTTCAGAGAAATCATACTCCATGGTTCGTTGTTCTTGTAGAATGTTGAACGACTATCCCAACTAAAATCTATCCACTCAACAAAAATTAGTTCACACCACAGACTCATCTTGGTCAGGATCGATTTGAAATATATCATGGTTTCAGAGAAATCATACTCCATGGTAAGTTGTTCTTGTAGAATGTTGAACGACTATCCAAACTAAAATCTATCCACTCAACAAAAATTATTTCAGAGAAATCATACTCCATGGTTCGTTGTTCTTGTAGAATGTTGAACGACTACCCCAACTAAAATCTATCCACTCAACAAAAATTATTTCACACCACAGACTCATCTTGGTCAGGATCGATTTGAAATCTATCATGGTTTCAGAGAAACCATACTCCATGGTTCGTTATTCTTGTAAAATGTTGAACGACTACCCCAACTGAAATCTATCCACCCAACAAAAATTTTTTCACACCACAGACTCATCTTGGTCAGGATCGATTTGAAATCTATCATGGTTTCAGAGAAATCATACTCCATGGTTCGTTGTTCTTGTAAAATGTTGAACGACTACCCCAACTAAAATCTATCAAAATTAAAATTATTTCACACCACAGACTCATCTTGGTCAGGATCGATTTGAAATCTATCATGGTTTCAGAGAAATCATACTCCATGATTCGTTGTTCTTGTAGAATGTTGAACGACTATCCCAACTAACATCTATCCACTCAACAAAAATTATTTCACACCACAGACTCATCTTGGTCAGGATCGATTTGAAATCTATCATGGTTTCAGAGAAATCATACTTCATGGTTCGTTGTTCTTGTAGAATGTTGAACGACTATCCCAACTAAAATCTATCCACTCAACAAAAATTATTTCACACCACAGACTCATCTTGGTCAGGATCGATTTGAAATCTATCATGGTTTCAGAGAAATCATACTCCATGGTTCGTTGTTCTTGTAGAATGTTGAACGACTATCCCAACTAAAATCTATCCACTCAACAAAAATTATTTCAGAGAAATCATACTCCATGGTTCGTTGTTCTTGTAGAATGTTGAACGACTACCCCAACTAAAATCTATCCACTCAACAAAAATTATTTCACACCACAGACTCATCTTGGTCAGGATCGATTTGAAATCTATCATGGTTTCAGAGAAATCATACTCCATGTTAAGTTGTTCTTGTAGAATGTTGAACGACTACCCCTAACTAAAATCTATCCACTCAACAAAAATTATTTCACACCACAGACTCATCTTGGTCAGGATCGATTTGAAATCTATCATGGTTTCAGAGAAATCATACTCCATGGTTCGTTGTTCTTGTAGAATGTTGAACGACTGCCCCTAACTAAAATCTATCCACTCAACAAAAATTATTTCACACCACAGACTCATCTTGGTCAGGATAGATTTGAAATCTATCATGGTTTCAGAGAAATCATAGTCCATGGTAAGTTGTTCTTGTAGAATGTTGAACGACTATCCCAAGTAAAATCTATCCACTCAACAAAAATTATTTCACACCACAGACTCATCTTGGTCAGGATCGATTTGAAATTTATCATGGTTTCAGAGAAATCATACTCCATGGTTCGTTGTTCTTGTAGAATGTTGAACGACTATCCCAACTAAAATCTATCCACTCAACAAAAATTCTTTCAGAGAAATCATACTCTATGGTTCGTTGTTCTTGTAGAATGTTGAACGACTACCCCAACTAAAATCTATCCACTCAACAAAAATTGTTTCACACCAAAGACTCATCTTGGTCAGGATCGATTTGAAATTTATCATGGTTTCAGATAAATCATACTCCATGGTTCGTTGTTCTTGTAGAATGTTGAACGACTATCCCAACTAAAATCTATCCACTCAACAAAAATTATTTCAGAGAAATCATACTCCATGGTTCGTTGTTCTTGTAGAATGTTGAGCGACTATCCCAACTAAAATCTATCCACTCAACAAAAATTATTTCAGAGAAATCATACTCCATGGTTCGTTGTTCTTGTAGAATGTTGAACGACTACCCCAACTAAAATCTATCCACTCAACAAAAATTATTTCACACCACAGACTCATCTTGGTCAGGATCGATTTGAAATCTATCATGGTTTCAGAGAAATCATACTCCATGGTTCGTTGTTCTTGTGGAATGTTGAACGACTATCCCAACTAAAATCTATCCACTCAACAAAAATTATTTCACACCAAAGACTCATCTTGGTCAGGATCGATTTGAAATCTTTCATGGTTTCAGAGAAATCATACTGCATACTAAGTTGTTCTTGTAGAATGTTGAACGACTACCCCAACTAAAGTCTATCCACTCAACGAAAATTATTTCACACCACAGACTCATCTTTTTCAGGATCGATTTGAAATCTATCATGGTTTCAGAGAAATCATACTCCATGGTTCGTTGTTTTTGTAAAATGTTGAACGACTACCCCAACTAAAATCTATCCACTCAACAAAAATTATTTCACACCACAGACTCATCTTGGTCAGGATCGATTTGAAATCTATCATGGTTTCAGAGAAATCATACTCCATGTTTCGTTGTTCTTGTAGAATGTTGAACGACTACCCCAACTAAAATCTATCCACTCAACAAAAATTATTTCACACCAAAGACTCATCTTGGTCAGGATCGATTTGAAATTTATCATGGTTTCAGAGAAATCATACTCCATGGTTCGTTGTTCTTGTAGAATGTTGAACGACTATCCCAACTAAAATCTATCCACTCAACAAAAATTATTTCAGAGAAATCATACTCCATGGTTCGTTGTTCTTGTAGAATGTTGAACGACTACCCCAACTAAAATCTATCCACTCAACAAAAATTATTTCACACCAAAGACTCATCTTGGTCAGGATCGATTTGAAATCTTTCATGGTTTCAGAGAAATCATACTGCATACTAAGTTGTTCTTGTAGAATGTTGAACGACTACCCCAACTAAAGTCTATCCACTCAACAAAAATTATTTCACACCACAGACTCATCTTGGTCAGGATCGATTTGAAATCTATCATGGTTTCAGAGAAATCATACTCCATGTTTCGTTGTTCTTGTAGAATGTTGAACGACTACCCCAACTAAAATCTATCCACTCAACAAAAATTATTTCACACCACAGACTCATCTTGGTCAGGATCGATTTGAAATCTATCATGGTTTCAGAGAAATCATACTCCATGGTTCGTTGTTCTTGTGGAATGTTGAACGACTATCCCAACTAAAATCTATCCACTCAACAAAAATTATTTCACACCAAAGACTCATCTTGGTCAGGATCGATTTGAAATCTTTCATGGTTTCAGAGAAATCATACTGCATACTAAGTTGTTCTTGTAGAATGTTGAACGACTACCCCAACTAAAGTCTATCCACTCAACGAAAATTATTTCACACCACAGACTCATCTTTTTCAGGATCGATTTGAAATCTATCATGGTTTCAGAGAAATCATACTCCATGGTTCGTTGTTCTTGTAAAATGTTGAACGACTACCCCAACTAAAATCTATCCACTCAACAAAAATTATTTCACACCACAGACTCATCTTGTTCAGAATCGATTTGAAATCTATCATGGTTTCAGAGAAATCATACTCCATGGTTCGTTGTTCTTGTAAAATGTTGAACGACTACCCCAACTAAAATCTATCCACTCAACAAAAATTATTTCACACCACAGACTCATCTTGGTCAGGATCGATTTGAAATCTATCATGGTTTCAGAGAAATCATACTCCATGGTTCGTTGTTCTTGTAGAATGTTGAACGACTATCCCAACTAAAATCTATCCACTCAACAAAAATTAGTTCACACCACAGACTCATCTTGGTCAGGATCGATTTGAAATATATCATGGTTTCAGAGAAATCATACTCCATGGTAAGTTGTTCTTGTAGAATGTTGAACGACTATCCAAACTAAAATCTATCCACTCAACAAAAATTATTTCAGAGAAATCATACTCCATGGTTCGTTGTTCTTGTAGAATGTTGAACGACTACCCCAACTAAAATCTATCCACTCAACAAAAATTATTTCACACCACAGACTCATCTTGGTCAGGATCGATTTGAAATCTATCATGGTTTCAGAGAAACCATACTCCATGGTTCGTTATTCTTGTAAAATGTTGAACGACTACCCCAACTGAAATCTATCCACCCAACAAAAATTTTTTCACACCACAGACTCATCTTGGTCAGGATCGATTTGAAATCTATCATGGTTTCAGAGAAATCATACTCCATGGTTCGTTGTTCTTGTAAAATGTTGAACGACTACCCCAACTAAAATCTATCAAAATTAAAATTATTTCACACCACAGACTCATCTTGGTCAGGATCGATTTGAAATCTATCATGGTTTCAGAGAAATCATACTCCATGATTCGTTGTTCTTGTAGAATGTTGAACGACTATCCCAACTAACATCTATCCACTCAACAAAAATTATTTCACACCACAGACTCATCTTGGTCAGGATCGATTTGAAATCTATCATGGTTTCAGAGAAATCATACTTCATGGTTCGTTGTTCTTGTAGAATGTTGAACGACTATCCCAACTAAAATCTATCCACTCAACAAAAATTATTTCACACCACAGACTCATCTTGGTCAGGATCGATTTGAAATCTATCATGGTTTCAGAGAAATCATACTCCATGGTTCGTTGTTCTTGTAGAATGTTGAACGACTATCCCAACTAAAATCTATCCACTCAACAAAAATTATTTCAGAGAAATCATACTCCATGGTTCGTTGTTCTTGTAGAATGTTGAACGACTACCCCAACTAAAATCTATCCACTCAACAAAAATTATTTCACACCACAGACTCATCTTGGTCAGGATCGATTTGAAATCTATCATGGTTTCAGAGAAATCATACTCCATGTTAAGTTGTTCTTGTAGAATGTTGAACGACTACCCCTAACTAAAATCTATCCACTCAACAAAAATTATTTCACACCACAGACTCATCTTGGTCAGGATCGATTTGAAATCTATCATGGTTTCAGAGAAATCATACTCCATGGTTCGTTGTTCTTGTAGAATGTTGAACGACTGCCCCTAACTAAAATCTATCCACTCAACAAAAATTATTTCACACCACAGACTCATCTTGGTCAGGATAGATTTGAAATCTATCATGGTTTCAGAGAAATCATAGTCCATGGTAAGTTGTTCTTGTAGAATGTTGAACGACTATCCCAAGTAAAATCTATCCACTCAACAAAAATTATTTCACACCACAGACTCATCTTGGTCAGGATCGATTTGAAATTTATCATGGTTTCAGAGAAATCATACTCCATGGTTCGTTGTTCTTGTAGAATGTTGAACGACTATCCCAACTAAAATCTATCCACTCAACAAAAATTCTTTCAGAGAAATCATACTCTATGGTTCGTTGTTCTTGTAGAATGTTGAACGACTACCCCAACTAAAATCTATCCACTCAACAAAAATTGTTTCACACCAAAGACTCATCTTGGTCAGGATCGATTTGAAATTTATCATGGTTTCAGATAAATCATACTCCATGGTTCGTTGTTCTTGTAGAATGTTGAACGACTATCCCAACTAAAATCTATCCACTCAACAAAAATTATTTCAGAGAAATCATACTCCATGGTTCGTTGTTCTTGTAGAATGTTGAGCGACTATCCCAACTAAAATCTATCCACTCAACAAAAATTATTTCAGAGAAATCATACTCCATGGTTCGTTGTTCTTGTAGAATGTTGAACGACTACCCCAACTAAAATCTATCCACTCAACAAAAATTATTTCACACCACAGACTCATCTTGGTCAGGATCGATTTGAAATCTATCATGGTTTCAGAGAAATCATACTCCATGGTTCGTTGTTCTTGTGGAATGTTGAACGACTATCCCAACTAAAATCTATCCACTCAACAAAAATTATTTCACACCAAAGACTCATCTTGGTCAGGATCGATTTGAAATCTTTCATGGTTTCAGAGAAATCATACTGCATACTAAGTTGTTCTTGTAGAATGTTGAACGACTACCCCAACTAAAGTCTATCCACTCAACGAAAATTATTTCACACCACAGACTCATCTTTTTCAGGATCGATTTGAAATCTATCATGGTTTCAGAGAAATCATACTCCATGGTTCGTTGTTTTTGTAAAATGTTGAACGACTACCCCAACTAAAATCTATCCACTCAACAAAAATTATTTCACACCACAGACTCATCTTGGTCAGGATCGATTTGAAATCTATCATGGTTTCAGAGAAATCATACTCCATGTTTCGTTGTTCTTGTAGAATGTTGAACGACTACCCCAACTAAAATCTATCCACTCAACAAAAATTATTTCACACCAAAGACTCATCTTGGTCAGGATCGATTTGAAATTTATCATGGTTTCAGAGAAATCATACTCCATGGTTCGTTGTTCTTGTAGAATGTTGAACGACTATCCCAACTAAAATCTATCCACTCAACAAAAATTATTTCAGAGAAATCATACTCCATGGTTCGTTGTTCTTGTAGAATGTTGAACGACTACCCCAACTAAAATCTATCCACTCAACAAAAATTATTTCACACCACAGACTCATCTTGGTCAGGATCGATTTGAAATCTATCATGGTTTCAGAGAAATCATACTCCATGGTTCGTTGTTCTTGTAGAATGTTGAACGACTACCCCAACTAAAATCTATCCACTCAACAAAAATTATTTCACACCAAAGACTCATCTTGGTCAGGATCGATTTGAAATCTATCATGGTTTCAGAGAAATCATACTCCATGGTTCGTTGTTCTTGTAGAATGTTGAACGACTGCCCCTAACTAAAATCTATCCACTCAACAAAAATTATTTCACGCCACAGACTCATCTTGGTGATTATCGATTTGAAATCTATCATGGTTTCAGAGAAATCATAGTCCATGGTAAGTTGTTCTTGTAGAATGTTGAACGACTACCCCTAACTAAAATCTATCCACTCAACAAAAATTATTTCACACAACAGACTCATCTTGGTCAGGATCGATTTGAAATCTATCATGGTTTCAGAGAAATCGTACTCCATGGTTCGTTGTTCTTGTAGAATGTTGAACGACTATCCCAACTAAAATCTATCCACTCAACAAAAATTATTTCACACCAAAGACTCATCTTGGTCAGGATCGATTTGAAATCTATCATGGTTTCAGAGAAATCATACTCCATGGTTCGTTGTTCTTGTAGAATGTTGAACGACTATCCCAACTAAAATCTATCCACTCAACAAAAATTATTTCACACCAAAGACTCATCTTGGTCAGGATCGATTTGAAATCTATCATGGTTTCAGAGAAATCATACTCCATGGTTCGTTGTTCTTGTAGAATGTTGAACGACTACCCCAACTAAAATCTATCCACTCAACAAAAATTATTTCACACCACAGACTCATCTTGGTCAGGATCGATTTGAAATCTATCATGGTTTCAGAGAAATCATACTCCATGGTTCATTGTTCTTGTAGAATGTTGAACGACTATCCCAACTAAAATCTATCCACTCAACAAAAATTATTTCACACCAAAGACTCATCTTGGTCAGGATCGATTTGAAATCTATCATGGTTTCAGAGAAATCATACTCCATGGTAAGTTGTTCTTGTAGAATGTTGAACGACTACCCCAAATAAAGTCTATCCACTCAACGAAAATTATTTCACACCACAGACTCATCTTGGTCAGGATCGATTTGAAATATATCATGGTTTCAGAGAAATCATACTCCATGGTTCGTTGTTCTTGTAAAATGTTGAACGACTACCCCAACTAAAATCTATCCACTCAACGAAAATTATTTCACACCACAGACTCATCTTGGTCAGGATCGATTTGAAATATATCATGGTTTCAGAGAAATCATACTCCATGGTTCGTTGTTCTTGTAGAATGTTGAACGACTATCCCAACTAAAATCTATCCACTCAACAAAAATTGTTTCACACCACAGACTCATCTTGGTCAGGATCGATTTGAAATCTATCATGGTTTCAGAGAAATCATACTCCATGGTTCGTTGTTCTTGTAGAATGTTGAACGACTATCCCAACTAAAATCTATCCACTCAACAAAAATTATTTCAGAGAAATCATACTCCATGGTTCGTTGTTCTTGTAGAATGACGAACGACTACCCCAACTAAAATCTATCCACTCAACAAAAATTATTTCACACCACAGACTCATCTTGGTCAGGATCGATTTGAAATCTATCATGGTTTCAGAGAAATCATACTCCATGGTTCGTTGTTCTTGTAGAATGTTGAACGACTATCCCAACTAAAATCTATCCACTCAACAAAAATTATTTCACACCAAAGACTCATCTTGGTCAGGATCGATTTGAAATCTATCATGGTTTCAGAGAAATCATACTCCATGGTAAGTTGTTCTTGTAGATTGTTGAACGACTACCCCAAATAAAGTCTATCCACTCAACGAAAATTATTTCACACCACAGACTCATCTTGGTCAGGATCGATTTGAAATCTATCATGGTTTCAGAGAAATCATACTCCATGGTTCGTTGTTCTTGTAAAATGTTGAACGACTACCCCAACTAAAATCTATCCACTCAACAAAAATTATTTCACACCACAGACTCATCTTGGTCAGGATCGATTTGAAATCTATCATGGTTTCAGAGAAATCATACTCCATGGTTCGTTGTTCTTGTAGAATGTTGAACGACTATAACAACTAAAATCTATCCACTCAACAAAAATTATTTCCATGGTTCGTTGTTCTTGTAGAATGTTGAACGACTACCCCAACTAAAATCTATCAACTCAACAAAAATTATTTCACACCACAGACTCATCTTGGTCAGGATCGATTTGAAATCTATCATGGTTTCAGAGAAATCATACTCCATGGTTCGTTGTTCTTGTAAAATGTTGAACGACTACATCAAATAAAATCTATCCACTCAACATAAATTATTTCACACCACAGACTCATCTTCGTCAGGATCGATTTGAAATCTATCATGGTTTCAGAGAAATCATACTCCATGGTTCGTTCTTCTTGTAGAATGTTGAACGACCATCCCAACTAAAATCTATCCACTCAACAAACATTATTTCACACCGCAGAGTCATCTTGGTCAGGATCGATTTGAAATCTATCATGGTTTCAGAGAAATCATACTCCATGGTTCGTTGTTCTTGTAAAATGTTGAACGACTACCCCAACTAAAATCTATCCACTCAACAAAAATTATTTCGCACCACAGACTCATCTTGGTCAGGATCGATTTGAAATCTATCATGGTTTCAGAGAAATCATACCCCATGGTTCGTTGTTCTTGTAAAATGTTGAACGACTACCCCAACTAAAATCTATCCACTCAACAAAAATTATTTCACACCACAGACTCATCTTGGTCAGGATCGATTTGAAATCTATCATGGTTTCAGAGAAATCATACTCCATGGTTCGTTGTTCTTGTAGAATGTTGAACGACTATCCCAACTAAAATCTATCCACTCAACAAAAATTATTTCCATGGTTCGTTGTTCTTGTAGAATGTTGAACGACTACCCCAACTAAAATCTATCAACTCAACAAAAATTATTTCACACCACAGACTCATCTTGGTCAGGATCGATTTGAAATCTATCATGGTTTCAGAGAAATCATACTCCATGGTTCGTTGTTCTTGTAAAATGTTGAACGAATACATCAACTAAAATCTATCCACTCAACAAAAATTATTTCCATGGTTCGTTGTTCTTGTAGAATGTTGAACGACTACCCCAACTAAAATCTATCAACTCAACAAAAATTATTTCACACCACAGACTCATCTTGGTCAGGATCGATTTGAAATCTATCATGGTTTCAGAGAAATCATACTCCATGGTTCGTTGTTCTTGTAGAATGTTGAACGACTATCCCAACTAAAATCTATCCACTCAACAAAAATTATTTCACACCACAGACTCATCTTGGTCAGGATCGATTTGAAATCTATCATGGTTTCAGAGAAATCATACTCCATGGTTCGTTGTTCTTGTAAAATGTTGAACGACTACCCCAACTAAAATCTATCCACTCAACAAAAATTATTTCACACCACAGACTCATCTTGGTCAGGATCGATTTGAAATCTATCATGGTTTCAGAGAAATCATACCCCATGGTTCGTTGTTCTTGTAAAATGTTGAACGACTACCCCAACTAAAATCTATCCACTCAACAAAAATTATTTCACACCACCGACTCATCTTGGTCAGGATCGATTTGAAATCTATCATGGTTTCAGAGAAATCATACTCCATGGTTCGCTGTTCTTGTAGAATGTTGAACGACTATCCCAACTAAAATCTATCCACTCAACAAAAATTATTTCACACCACAGACTCATCTTGGTCAGGATCGATTTGAAATCTATCATGGTTTCAGAGAAATCATACTCCATGGTTCGTTGTTCTTGTAAAATGTTGAACGACTACCCCAATTAAAATCTATCCACTCAACAGAAATTATTTCACACCACAGACTCATCTTGGTCAGGATCGATTTGAAATCTATCATGGTTTCAGAGAAATCATACTCCATGGTTCGTTGTTCTTGTAGAATGTTGAACGACTACCCCAACTAAAATCTATCCACTCAACAAAAATTATTTCACACCACAGACTCATCTTGGTCAGGATCGATTTGAAATCTATCATGGTTTCAGAGAAATCATACTCCATGGTTCGTTGTTCTTGTAGAATGTTGAACGACTATCCCAACTAAAATCTATCCACTTAACAAAAATTATTTCAGAGAAATCATACTCCATGGTTCCTTGTTCTTGTAGAATGTTGAACGACTACCCCAACTAAAATCTATCCACTCAACAAAAATTATTTCACACCACAGACTCATCTTGGTCAGGATCGATTTGAAATCTATCATGGTTTCAGAGAAATCATACTCCATGGTAAGTTGTTCTTGTAGAATGTTGAACGACTACCCCTAACTAAAATCTATCCACTCAACAAAAATTATTTCACACCAAAGACTCATCTTGGTCAGGATCGACTTGAAATCTATCATGGTTTCAGAGAAATCATACTCCATGGTAAGTTGTTCTTGTAGAATGTTGACAGACTACACCAACTAAAATCTATCCACTCAACGAAAATTATTTCACACCACAGACTCATCTTGGTCAGGATCGATTTGAAATCTATCATGGTTTCAGAGAAATCATACTCCATGGTTCGTTGTTCTTGTAAAATGTTGAACGACTACAAACTATCCACTCTAAACTCCGAACTAAAATCTATCCACTCAACAAAAATTATTTCACACCACAGACTCATCTTGGTCAGGATTGATTTGAAATCTATCATGGTTTCAGAGAAATCATACTCCATGGTTCGTTGTTCTTGTAGATTGTTGAACGACTATCCCAACTAAAATCTATCCACTCAACAAAAATTATTTCACACCACAGACTCATCCTGGTCAGGATCGATTTGAAATCTATCATGGTTTCAGAGAAATCATACTCCATGGTTCGTTGTTCTTGTAGAATGTTGAACGACTATCCCAACTAAAATCTATCCACTCAACAAAAATTATTTCACACCACAGACTCATCTTGGTCAGGATCGATTTGAAATCTATCATGGTTTCAGAGAAATCATACTCCATGGTTCGTTGTTCTTGTAGAATGTTGAACGACTATCCCAAATAAAATCTATCCACTCAACAAAAATTATTTCAGAGAAATCATACTCCATGGCTCGTTGTTCTTGTAGAATGTTGAACGACTACCCCAACTAAAATCTATCCACTCAACAAAAATTATTTCACACCACAGACTCATCTTGGTCAGGATCGATTTGAAATCTATCATGGTTTCAGAGAAATCATACTCCATGGTTCGTTGTTCTTGTAAAATGTTGAACGACTACCCCAACTAAAATCTATCCATTCAAAAAAAATTATTTCACACCACAGACTCATCTTGGTCAGGATCGATTTGAAATCTATCATGGTTTCAGAGAAATCATACCCCATGGTTCGTTGTTCTTGTAAAATGTTGAACGACTACCCCAACTAAAATCTATCCACTCAACAAAAATTATTTCACACCACAGACTCATCTTGGTCAGGATCGATTTGAAATCTATCATGGTTTCAGAGAAATCATACTCCATGGTTCGTTGTTCTTGTAAAATGTTGAACGACTACCCCAACTAAAATCTATCCATTCAAAAAAAATTATTTCACACCACAGACTCATCTTGGTCAGGATCGATTTGAAATCTATCATGGTTTCAGAGAAATCATACCCCATGGTTCGTTGTTCTTGTAAAATGTTGAACGACTACCCCAACTAAAATCTATTAACTCAACAAAAATTATTTCACACCACAGACTCATCTTGGTCAGGATCGATTTGAAATCTATCATGGTTTCAGAGAAATCATACTCCATGGTTCGTTGTTCTTGTAGAATGTTGAACGACTACCCCAACTAAAATCTATCCACTCAACAAAAATTATTTCACACCACAGACTCATCTTGGTCAGGATCGATTTGAAATCTATCATGGTTTCAGAGAAATCATACTCCATGGTACGTTGTTCTTGTAGAATGTTGAACGACTACCCCAACTAAAATCTATCCACTCAACAAAAATTATTTCACACCACAGACTCATTTTGGTCAGGATCGATTTGAAATCTATCATGGTTTCAGAAAAATCATACTCCATGGTTCGTTGTTCTTGTAAAATGTTGAACGACTACCCCAACTAAAATCTATCCACTCAACAAAAATTATTTCACACCACAGACTCATCTTGGTCAGGATCGATTTGAAATCTATCATGGTTTCAGAAAAATCATACTCCATGGTTCGTTGTTCTTGTAAAATGTTGAACGACTACCCCAACTAAAATCTATCCACTCAACAAAAATTATTTCACACCACAGACTCATCTTGGTCAGGATCGATTTGAAATCTATCATGGTTTCAGAGAAATCATACTCCATGGTTCGTTGTTCTTGTAAAATGTTGAACGACTACCCCAACTAAAATCTATTCACTCAACAAAAATTATTTCACACCACAGACTCATCTTGGTCAGGATCGATTTGAAATCTATCATGGTTTCAGAGAAATCATACTCCATGGTTCGTTGTTCTTGTAGAATATTGAACGACTATCCCAACTAAAATCTATCCACTCAACAAAAATTATTTCAGAGAAATCATACTCCATGGTTCGTTGTTCTTGTAGAATGTTGAACGACTACCCCAACTAAAATCTATCCACTCAACAAAAATTATTTCACACCACAGACTCATCTTGGTCAGGATCGATTTGAAATCTATCATGGTTTCAGAGAAATCATACTCCATGTTACGTTGTTCTTGTAGAATGTTGAACGACTACCCCAACTAAAATCTATTCACTCAACAAAAATTATTTCACACCACAGACTCATCTTGGTCAGGATCGATTTGAAATCTATCATGGTTTCAGAGAAATCATACTCCGTGATTCGTTGTTCTTGTAGAATGTTGAACGACTATCCCAACTAAAATCTATCCACTCAACAAAAATTATTTCAGAGAAATCATACTCCATGGTTCATTGTTCTTGTAGAATGTTGAACGACTACCCCAACTAAAATCTATCCACTCAACAAAAATTATTTCACACCACAGACTCATCTTGGTCAGGATCGATTTGAAATCTATTATGGTTTCAGAGAAATCATACTCCATGGTAAGTTGTTCTTGTAGAATGTTGAACGACTACGCCTAACTAAAATCTATCCACTCAACAAAAATTATTTCACACCAAAGATTCATCTTGGTCAGGATCGACTTGAAATCTATCATGGTTTCAGAGAAATCATACTCCATGGTAAGTTGTTCTTGTAGAATGTTGAACGACTACCCCAACTAAAGCCTATCCACTCAACGAAAATTATTTCACACCACAGACTCATCTTGGTCAGGATCGATTTGAAATCTATCATGGTTTCAGAGAAATCATACTCCATGGTTCGTTGTTCTTGTAGAATGTTGAACGACTACCCCAACTAAAATCTATCCACTCAACAAAAATTATTTCACACCACAGACTCATCTTGGTCAGGGTCGATTTAAAATCTATCATGGTTTCAGAGAAATCATACTCCATGGTTCGTTGTTCTTGTAGAATGTTGAACGACTATCCCAACTAAAATCTATCCACTCAACAAAAATTATTTCACACCACAGACTCATCTTGGTCAGGATCGATTTGAAATCTATCATGGTTTCAGAGAAATCATACTCCATGGTTCGTTGTTCTTGTAGAATGTTGAACGACTATCCCAACTAAAATCTATCCACTCAACAAAAATTATTTCACACCACAGACTCATCTTGGTCAGGATCGATTTGAAATCTATCATGGTTTCAGAGAAATCATACTCCATGGTTCGTTGTTCTTGTAGAATGTTGAACGACTATCCCAACTAAAATCTATCCACTCAACAAAAATTATTTCAGAGAAATCATACTCCATGGTAAGTTGTTCTTGTAGAATGTTGAACGACTACCCCAACTAAAATCTATCCACTCAACAAAAATTATTTCACACCACAGACTCATCTTGGTCAGGATCGATTTGAAATCTATCATGGTTTCAGAGAAATCATACTCCATGGTTCGTTGTTCTTGTAGAATATTGAACGAGTATCCCAAATAAAATCTATCCACTCAACAAAAATTATTTCAGAGAAATCATACTCCATGGTTCGTTGTTCTTGTAGAATGTTGAACGACTACCCCAACTAAAATCTATCCACTCAACAAAAATTATTTCACACCACAGACTCATCTTGGTCAGGATCGATTTGAAATCTTTCATGGTTTCAGAGAAATCATACTCCATGGTTCGTTGTTCTTGTAAAATGTTGAACGACTACCCCAACTAAAATCTATCCACTCAACAAAAATTATTTCACACCACAGACTCATCTTGGTCAGGATCGATTTGAAATCTATCATGGTTTCAGAGAAATCATACTCCATGGTTCGTTGTTCTTGTAGAATGTTGAACGACTATCCCAACTAAAATCTATCCACTCAACAAAAATTATTTCACACCACAGACTCATCTTGGTCAGGATCGATTTGAAATCTATCATGGTTTCAGAGAAATCATACTCCATGGTTCGTTGTTCTTGTAGAATGTTGAACGACTATCCCAACTAAAATCTATCCACTCAACAAAAATTATTTCACACCACAGACTCATCTTGGTCAGGATCGATTTGAAATCTATCATGGTTTCAGAGAAATCATACTCCATGGTTCGTTGTTCTTGTAGAATGTTGAACGACTATCCCAACTAAAATCTATCCACTCAACAAAAATTATTTCAGAGAAATCATACTCCATGGTTCGTTGTTCTTGTAGAATGTTGAACGACTACCCCAACTAAAATCTATCCACTCAACAAAAATTATTTCACACCACAGACTCATCTTGGTCAGGATCGATTTGAAATCTATCATGGTTTCAGAGAAATCATACTCCATGGTTCGTTGTTCTTGTAAAATGTTGAACGACTACCCCAACTAAAATCTATCCACTCAACAAAAATTATTTCAGAGAAATCATACTCCATGGTTCGTTGTTCTTGTAGAATGTTGAACGACTACCCCAACTAAAATCTATCCACTCAACAAAAATTATTTCACACCACAGACTCATCTTGGTCAGGATCGATTTGAAATCTATCATGGTTTCAGAGAAATCATACTCCATGGTTCGTTGTTCTTGTAAAATGTTGAACGACTACCCCAACTAAAATCTATCCACTCAACAAAAATTATTTCACACCACAGACTCATCTTGGTCAGGATCGATTTGAAATCTATCATGGTTTCAGAGAAATCATACTCCATGGTTCGTTGTTCTTGTAAAATGTTGAACGACTACGCCTAACTAAAATCTATCCACTCAACAAAAATTATTTCACACCAAAGATTCATCTTGGTCAGGATCGACTTGAAATCTATCATGGTTTCAGAGAAATCATACTCCATGGTTCGTTGTTCTTGTAGAATGTTGAACGACTATCCCAACTAAAATCTATCCACTCAACAAAAATTATTTCACACCACAGACTCATCTTGTTCAGGATCGATTTGAAATCTATCATGGTTTCAGAGAAATCATACTCCATGGTTCGTTGTTCTTGTAAAATGTTGAACGACTACCCCAACTAAAATCTATCCACTCAACAAAAATTATTTCACACCACAGACTCATCTTGGTCAGGATCGATTTGAAATCTATCATGGTTTCAGAGAAATCATACTCCATGGTTCGTTGTTCTTGTAGAATGTTGAACGACTATCCCAACTAAAATCTATCCACTCAACAAAAATTATTTCACACCACAGACTCATCTTGGTCAGGAACGATTTGAAATCTATCATGGTTTCAGAGAAATCATACACCATGGTTCGTTGTTCTTGTAGAATGTTGAACAACTATCCCAACTAAAATCTATCCACTCAACAAAAATTATTTCACACCACAGACTCATCTTGGTCAGGATCGATTTGAAATCTATCATGGTTTCAGAGAAATTATACTCCATGGTTCGTTGTTCTTGTGGAATGTTGAACGACTACCCCAACTAAAATCTATCCACTCAACAAAAATTATTTCAGAGAAATCATACTCCATGGTTCGTTGTTCTTGTAGAATGTTGAACGACTATCCCAACTAAAATCTATCCACTCAACAAAAATTATTTCACACCACAGACTCATCTTGGTCAGGATCGATTTGAAATCTATCATGGTTTCAGAGAAATCATACACCATGGTTCGTTGTTCTTGTAGAATGTTGAACGACTATCCCAACTAAAATCTATCCACTCAACAAAAATTATTTCACACCACAGACTCATCTTGGTCAGGATCGATTTGAAATCTATCATGGTTTCAGAGAAATCATACACCATGGTTCGTTGTTCTTGTAGAATGTTGAACGACTATCCCAACTAAAATCTATCCACTCAACAAAAATTATTTCACACCACAGACTCATCTTGTTCAGGATCGATTTGAAATCTATCATGGTTTCAGAGAAATCATACTCCATGGTTCGTTGTTCTTGTAAAATGTTGAACGACTACCCCAACTAAAATCTATCCACTCAACAAAAATTATTTCACACCACAGACTCATCTTGGTCAGGATCGATTTGAAATCTATCATGGTTTCAGAGAAATCATACTCCATGGTTCGTTGTTCTTGTAGAATGTTGAACGACTATCCCAACTAAAATCTATCCACTCAACAAAAATTATTTCACACCACAGACTCATCTTGGTCAGGATCGATTTGAAATCTATCATGGTTTCAGAGAAATCATACACCATGGTTCGTTGTTCTTGTAGAATGTTGAACGACTATCCCAACTAAAATCTATCCACTCAACAAAAATTATTTCACACCACAGACTCATCTTGGTCAGGATCGATTTGAAATCTATCATGGTTTCAGAGAAATTATACTCCATGGTTCGTTGTTCTTGTAGAATGTTGAACGACTACCCCAACTAAAATCTATCCACTCAACAAAAATTATTTCACACCACAGACTCATCTTGGTCAGGATCGATTTGAAATCTATCATGGTTTCAGAGAAATCATAGTCCATGGTAAGTTGTTCTTGTAAAATGTTGAACGACTACCCCAACTAAAATCTATCCACTCAACAAAAATTATTTCAGAGAAATCATACTCCATGGTAAAATCTATCCACTCAACAAAAATTATTTCAGAGAAATCATACTCCATGGTTCGTTGTTCTTGTAAAATGTTGAACGACTATCCCAACTAAAATCTATCCACTCAACAAAAATTATTTCAGAGAAATCATACTCCATGGTTCCTTGTTCTTGTAGAATGTTGAACGACTATCCCAACTAAAATCTATCCACTCAACAAAAATTATTTCAGAGAAATCATACTCCATGGTTCGTTGTTCTTGTAGAATGTTGAACGACTACACCAACTAAAATCTATCCACTCAACAAAAATTATTTCACACCACAGACTCATCTTGGTCAGGATCGATTTGAAATCTATCATGGTTTCAGAGAAATCATACTCCATAGTTCGTTGTTCTTGTAAAATGTTGAACGACTATCCCAACTAAAATCTATCCACTCAACAAAAATTATTTCAAACCACAGACTCATCTTGGTCAGGATCGATTTGAAATCTATCATGGTTTCAGAGAAATCATACTCCATGGTTCCTTGTTCTTGTAGAATGTTGAACGACTATCCCAACTAAAATCTATCCACTCAACAAAAATTATTTCAGAGAAATCATACTCCATGGTTCGTTGTTCTTGTAGAATGTTGAACGACTACACCAACTAAAATCTATCCACTCAACAAAAATTATTTCACACCACAGACTCATCTTGGTCAGGATCGATTTGAAATCTTTCATGGTTTCAGAGAAATCATACTCCATGGTTCGTTGTTCTTGTAGAATGTTGAACGACTATCCCAACTAAAATCTATCCACTCAACAAAAATTATTTCACACCACAGACTCATCTTGGTCAGGATCGATTTGAAATCTATCATGGTTTCAGAGAAATCATACTCCATAGTTCGTTGTTCTTGTAAAATGTTGAACGACTATCCCAACTAAAATCTATCCACTCAACAAAAATTATTTCAAACCACAGACTCATCTTGGTCAGGATCGATTTGAAATCTATCATGGTTTCAGAGAAATCATACTCCATGGTTCGTTGTTCTTGTAAAATGTTGAACGACTATCCCAACTAAAATCTATCCACTCAACAAAAATTATTTCAGAGAAATCATACTCCATGGTTCCTTGTTCTTGTAGAATGTTGAACGACTATCCCAACTAAAATCTATCCACTCAACAAAAATTATTTCAGAGAAATCATACTCCATGGTTCGTTGTTCTTGTAGAATGTTGAACGACTACCCCAACTAAAATCTATCCACTCAACAAAAATTATTTCACACCACAGACTCTTCTTGGTCAGGATCGATTTGAAATCTTTCATGGTTTCAGAGAAATCATACTCCATGGTTCGTTGTTCTTGTAGAATGTTGAACGACTATCCCAACTAAAATCTATCCACTCAACAAAAATTATTTCACACCACAGATTCATCTTGGTCAGGATCGATTTGAAATCTATCATGGTTTCAGAGAAATCATACTCCATGGTTCGTTGTTCTTGTAAAATGTTGAACGACTACCCCAACTAAAATCTATCCACTCAACAAAAATTATTTCACACCACAGACTCATCTTGTTCAGGATCGATTTGAAATCTATCATGGTTTCAGAGAAATCATATTCCATGGTTCGTTGTTCTTGTAGAATGTTGAACGACTATCCCAACTAAAATCTATCCACTCAACAAAAATTATTTCACACCACAGACTCATCTTGGTCAGGATCGATTTTAAATCTATCATGGTTTCAGAGAAATCATACTCCATGGTTCGTTGATCTTGTAGAATGTTGAACGACTATCCCAACTAAAATCTATTCACTCAACAAAAATTATTTCACACCACAGACTCATCTTGGTCAGGATCGATTTGAAATCTATCATGGTTTCAGAGAAATCATACACCATGGTTCGTTGTTCTTGTAGAATGTTGAACGACTATCCCAACTAAAATCTATCCACTCAACAAAAATTATTTCACACCACAGACTCATCTTGGTCAGGATCGATTTGAAATCTATCATGGTTTCAGAGAAATTATACTCCATGGTTCGTTGTTCTTGTAGAATGTTGAACGACTACCCCAACTAAAATCTATCCACTCAACAAAAATTATTTCACACCACAGACTCATCTTGGTCAGGATCGATTTGAAATCTATCATGGTTTCAGAGAAATCATATTCCATGGTTCGTTGTTCTTGTAAAATGTTGAACGACTACCCCAACTAAAATCTATCCACTCAACAAAAATTATTTCAGAGAAATCATACTCCATGGTAAAATCTATCCACTCAACAAAACTTATTTCAGAGAAATCATACTCCATGGTTCGTTGTTCTTGTAAAATGTTGAACGACTATCCCAACTAAAATCTATCCACTCAACAAAAATTATTTCAGAGAAATCATACTCCATGGTTCCTTGTTCTTGTAGAATGTTGAACGACTATCCCAACTAAAATCTATCCACTCAACAAAAATTATTTCAGAGAAATCATACTCCATGGTTCGTTGTTCTTGTAGAATGTTGAACGACTACACCAACTAAAATCTATCCACTCAACAAAAATTATTTCACACCACAGACTCTTCTTGGTCAGGATCGATTTGAAATCTTTCATGGTTTCAGAGAAATCATACTCCATGGTTCGTTGTTCTTGTAGAATGTTGAACGACTATCCCAACTAAAATCTATCCACTCAACAAAAATTATTTCACACCACAGACTCATCTTGGTCAGGATCGATTTGAAATCTATCATGGTTTCAGAGAAATCATACTCCATAGTTCGTTGTTCTTGTAAAATGTTGAACGACTATCCCAACTAAAATCTATCCACTCAACAAAAATTATTTCAAACCACAGACTCATCTTGGTCAGGATCGATTTGAAATCTATCATGGTTTCAGAGAAATCATACTCCATGGTTCGTTGTTCTTGTAAAATGTTGAACGACTATCCCAACTAAAATCTATCCACTCAACAAAAATTATTTCAGAGAAATCATACTCCATGGTTCCTTGTTCTTGTAGAATGTTGAACGACTATCCCAACTAAAATCTATCCACTCAACAAAAATTATTTCAGAGAAATCATACTCCATGGTTCGTTGTTCTTGTAGAATGTTGAACGACTACCCCAACTAAAATCTATCCACTCAACAAAAATTATTTCACACTACAGACTCTTCTTGGTCAGGATCGATTTGAAATCTTTCATGGTTTCAGAGAAATCATACTCCATGGTTCGTTGTTCTTGTAGAATGTTGAACGACTACCCCAACTAAAATCTATCCACTCAACAAAAATTATTTCACACCACAGATTCATCTTGGTCAGGATCGATTTGAAATCTATCATGGTTTCAGAGAAATCATACTCCATGGTTCGTTGTTCTTGTAAAATGTTGAACGACTACCCCAACTAAAATCTATCCACTCAACAAAAATTATTTCACACCACAGACTCATCTTGTTCAGGATCGATTTGAAATCTATCATGGTTTCAGAGAAATCATACTCCATGGTTCGTTGTTCTTGTAGAATGTTGAACGACTATCCCAACTAAAATCTATCCACTCAACAAAAATTATTTCACACCACAGACTCATCTTGGTCAGGATCGATTTGAAATCTATCATGGTTTCAGAGAAATCATACTCCATGGTTCGTTGATCTTGTAGAATGTTGAACGACTACCCCAACTAAAATCTATCCACTCAACAAAAATTATTTCACACCACAGACTCATCTTGGCCAGGATCGATTTGAAATCTATCATGGTTTCAGAGAAATCATACTCCATGATTCGTTGTTCTTGTAAAATGTTGAACGACTACCCCAACTAAAATCTATCCACTCAACAAAAATTATTTCACACCACAGACTCATCTTGGTCAGGATCGATTTGAAATCTATCATGGTTTCAGAGAAATCATACTCCATGGTTCGTTGTTCTTGTAAAATGTTGAACGACTACCCCAACTAAAATCTATCCACTCAACAAAAATTATTTCACACCACAGACTCATCTTGGTCAGGATCGATTTGAAATCTATCATGGTTTCAGAGAAATCATACTCCATGGTTCGTTGTTCTTGTAGAATGTTGAACGACTATCCCAAATAAAATCTATCCACTCAACAAAAATTATTTCACAATACAGACTCATCTTGGTCAGGATCGATTTGAAATCTATCATGGTTTCAGAGAAATCATACTCCATGGTTCGTTGTTCTTGTAAAATGTTGAACGACTACCCCAACTAAAATCTATCCACTCAACAAAAATTATTTCACACCACAGACTCATCTTGGTCAGGATCGATTTGAAATCTATCATGGTTTCAGAGAAATCATACTCCTTGGTTCGTTGTTCTTGTAGAATGTTGAACGACTATCCCAACTAAAATCTATCCACTCAACAAAAATTATTTCAGAGAAATCATACTCCATGGTTCGTTGTTCTTGTAGAATGTTGAACGACTACCCCAACTAAAATCTATCCACACAACAAAAATTATTTCACACCAAAGACTCATCTTGGTCAGGATCGATTTGAAATCTATCATGGTTTCAGAGAAATCATACTCCATGGTTCGTTGTTCTTGTAAAATGTTGAACGACTACCCCAACTAAAATCTATCCACTCAACAAAAATTATTTCACACCACAGACTCATCTTGGTCAGGATCGATTTGAAATCTATCATGGTTTCAGAGAAATCATACTCCATGGTTCGTTGTTCTTGTAAAATGTTGAACGACTACCCCAACTAAAATCTATCCACTCAACAAAAATTATTTCACACCACAGACTCATCTTGGTCAGGATAGATTTGAAATCTATCATGGTTTCAGAGAAATCATACTCCATGGTTCGTTGTTCTTGTAGAATGTTGAACGACTATCCCAACTAAAATCTATCCACTCAACAAAAATTATTTCACACCACAGACTCATCTTGGTCAGGATCGATTTGAAATCTATCATGGTTTCAGAGAAATCATACTCCACGGTTCGTTGTTCTTGTAGAATGTTGAACGACTATCCCAACTAAAATCTATCCACTCAACAAAAATTATTTCACACCACAGACTCATCTTGGTCAGGATCGATTTGAAATCTATCATGGTTTCAGAGAAATCATACTCCATGGTTCGTTGTTCTTGTAGAATGTTGAACGACTATCCCCACTAAAATCTATCCACTCAACAAAAATTATTTCAGAGAAATCATACTCCATGGTTCGTTGTTCTTGTAGAATGTTGAACGACTACCCCAACTAAAATCTATCCACTCAACAAAAATTATTTCAGAGAAATCATACTCCATGGTTCGCTGTTCTTGTAGAATGTTGAACGACTACCCCAACTAAAATCTATCCACACAACAAAAATTCTTTCACACCACAGACTCATCTTGGTCAGGATCGATTTGAAATCTATCATGGTTTCAGAGAAATCATACTCCATGGTTCGTTGTTCTTGTAAAATGTTGAACGACTACCCCAACTAAAATCTATCCACACAACAAAAATTCTTTCACACCACAGACTCATCTTGGTCAGGATCGATTTGAAATCTATCATGGTTTCAGAGAAATCATACTCCATGGTTCGTTGTTCTTGTAAAATGTTGAACGACTACCCCAACTAAAATCTATCCACTCAACAAAAATTATTTCACACCACAGACTCATCTTGGTCAGGATCGATTTGAAATCTATCATGGTTTCAGAGAAATCATACTCCATGGTTCGTTGTTCTTGTAGAATGTTGAACGACTATCCCAACTAAAATCTATTAACTCAACAAAAATTATTTCACACCACAGACTCATCTTGGTCAGGATCGATTTGAAATCTATCATGGTTTCAGAGAAATCATACTCCATGGTTCGTTGTTCTTGTAGAATGTTGAACGACTATCCCAACTAAAATCTATCCACTCAACAAAAATTATTTCACACCACAGACTCATCTTGGTCAGGATCGATTTGAAATCTATCATGGTTTCAGAGAAATCATACTCCATGGTTCGTTGTTCTTGTAGAATGTTGAGCGACTACCCCAACTAAAATCTATCCACTCAACAAAAATTATTTCACACCACAGACTCATCTTGGTCAGGATCGATTTGAAATCTTTCATGGTTTCAGAGAAATCATACTCCATGTTTCGTTGTTCTTGTAAAATGTTGAACGACTACCCCAACTAAAATCTATCCACTCAACAAAAATTATTTCACACCATAGACTCATCTTGGTCAGGATCGATTTGAAATCTATCATGGTTTCAGAGAAATCATACTCCATGGTTCGTTGTTCTTGTAGAATGTTGAACGACTATCCCAACTAAAATCTATTTACTCAACAAAAATTATTTCACACCGCAGACTCATCTTGGTCAGGATCGATTTGAAATCTATCATGGTTTCAGAGAAATCATACTCCATGGTTCGTTGTTCTTGTAGAATGTTGAACGACTATCCCAAATAAAATCTATCCACTCAACAAAAATTATTTCAGAGAAATCATACTCCATGGTTCGTTGTTCTTTTAGAATGTTGAACGACTATCCCAACTAAAATCTATCCACTCAACAAAAATTATTTCACACCACAGACTCATCTTGGTCAGGATCGATTTGAAATCTTTCATGGTTTCAGAGAAATTATACTCCATGGTTCGTTGTTCTTGTAGAATGTTGAACGACTATCCCAACTAAAATCTATCCACTCAACAAAAATTATTTCAGAGAAATCATACTCCATGGTTCGTTGTTCTTGTAGAATGTTGAACGACTACCCCAACTAAAATCTATCCACTCAACAAAAATTATTTCACACCACAGACTCATCTTGGTCAGGATCGATTTGAAATCTATCATGGTTTCAGAGAAATCATACTCCATGGTTCGTTGTTCTTGTAGAATGTTGAACGACTATCCCAACTAAAATCTATCCACTCAACAAAAATTATTTCACACCACAGACCCATCTTGGTCAGGATCGATTTGAAATCTATCATGGTTTCAGAGAAATCATACTCCATGGTTCGTTGTTCTTGTAAAATGTTGAACGACTACCCCAACTAAAATCTATCCACTCAACAAAAATTATTTCACATCACAGACTCATCTTGGTCAGGACCGATTTGAAATTTATCATGGTTTCAGAGAAATCATACTCCATGGTTCGTTGTTCTTGTAAAATGTTGAGCGACTACCCCAACTAAAATCTATCCACTCAACAAAAATTATTTCACACCACAGACTCATCTTGGTCAGAATCGATTTGAAATCTATCATGGTTTCAGAGAAATCATACTCCATGGTTCGTTGTTCTTGTAAAATGTTGAACGACTACCCCAACTAAAATCTATCCACTCAACAAAAATTATTTCACACCACAGACTCATCTTGGTCAGGATCGATTTGAAATCTATCATGGTTTCAGAGAAATCATACTCCATGGTTCGTTGTTCTTGTAAAATGTTGAACGACTACCCCAACTAAAATCTATCCACTCAACAAAAATTATTTCACACCACAGACTCATCTTGGTCAGGATCGATTTGAAATCTATCATGGTTTCAGAGAAATCATACTCCATGGATCGTTGTTCTTGTAGAATGTTGAACGACTATCCCAACTAAAATCTATCCACTCAACAAAAATTATTTCACACCACAGACTCATCTTGGTCAGGATCGATTTGAAATCTATCATGGTTTTAGAGAAATCATACTCCATGGTTCGTTGTTCTTGTAGAATGTTGAACGACTATCCCAACTAAAATCTATCCACTCAACAAAAATTATTTCACACCACAGACTCATCTTGGTCAGGATCGATTTGAAATCTATCATGGTTTCAGAGAAATCATACTCCATGGTTCGTTGTTCTTGTAGAATGTTGAACGACTATCCCAACTAAAATCTATCCACTCAACAAAAATTATTTCAGAGAAATCATACTCCATGTTTCGTTGTTCTTGTAGAATGTTGAACGACTACCCCAACTAAAATCTATCCACTCAACAAAAATTATTTCAGAGAAATCATACTCCATGGTTCGCTGTTCTTGTAGAATGTTGAACGACTACCCCAACTAAAATCTATCCACACAACAAAAATTATTTCACACCACAGACTCATCTTGGTCAGGATCGATTTGAAATCTATCATGGTTTCAGAGAAATCATACTCCATGGTTCGTTGTTCTTGTAAAATGTTGAACGACTACCCCAACTAAAATCTATCCACTCAACAAAAATTATTTCACACCACAGACTCATCTTGGTCAGGATCGATTTGAAATCTATCATGGTTTCAGAGAAATCATACTCCATGGTTCGTTGTTCTTGTAGAATGTTGAACGACTATCCCAACTAAAATCTATTAACTCAACAAAAATTATTTCACACCACAGACTCATCTTGGTCAGGATCGATTTGAAATCTATCATGGTTTCAGAGAAATCATACTCCATGGTTCGTTGTTCTTGTAGAATGTTGAACGACTATCCCAACTAAAATCTATCCACTCAACAAAAATTATTTCACACCACAGACTCATCTTGGTCAGGATCGATTTGAAATCTATCATGGTATCAGAGAAATCATACTCCATGGTTCGTTGTTCTTGTAGAATGTTGAGCGACTACCCCAACTAAAATCTATCCACTCAACAAAAATTATTTCACACCACAGACTCATCTTGGTCAGGATCGATTTGAAATCTTTCATGGTTTCAGAGAAATCATACTCCATGGTTCGTTGTTCTTGTAAAATGTTGAACGACTACCCCAACTAAAATCTATCCACTCAACAAAAATTATTTCACACCACAGACTCATCTTGGCCAGGATCGATTTGAAATCTATCATGGTTTCAGAGAAATCATACTCCATGGTTCGTTGTTCTTGTCAAATGTTGAACGACTATCCCAACTAAAATCTATTTACTCAACAAAAATTATTTCACACCGCAGACTCATCTTGGTCAGGATCGATTTGAAATCTATCATGGTTTCAGAGAAATCATACTCCATGGTTCGTTGTTCTTGTAGAATGTTGAACGACTATCCCAAATAAAATCTATCCACTCAACAAAAATTATTTCAGAGAAATCATACTCCATGGTTCGTTGTTCTTGTAGAATGTTGAACGACTACCCCAACTAAAATCTATCCACTCAACAAAAATTATTTCACACCACAGACTCATCTTGGTCAGGATCGATTTGAAATCTATCATGGTTTCAGAGAAATCATACTCCATGGTTCGTTGTTCTTGTAGAATGTTGAACGACTATCCCAACTAAAATCTATCCACTCAACAAAAATTATTTCACACCACAGACCCATCTTGGTCATAATCGATTTGAAATCTATCATGGTTTCAGAGAAATCATACTCCATGGTTCGTTGTTCTTGTAAAATGTTAAACGACTACCCCAACTAAAATCTATCCACTCAACAAAAATTATTTCACATCACAGACTCATCTTGGTCAGGATCGATTTGAAATCTATCATGGTTTCAGAGAAATCATACTCCATGGTTCGTTGTTCTTGTAGAATGTTGAACGACTACCCCAACTAAAATCTATCCACTCAACAAAAATTATTTCACACCACAGACTCATCTTGGTCAGGATCGATTTGAAATCTATCATGGTTTCAGAGAAATCATACTCCATGGTTCGTTGTTCTTGTAAAATGTTGAGCGACTACCCCAACTAAAATCTATCCACTCAACAAAAATTATTTCACACCACAGACCCATCTTGGTCAGGATCGATTTGAAATCTATCATGGTTTCAGAGAAATCATACTCCATGGTTCGTTGTTCTTGTAAAATGTTAAACGACTACCCCAACTAAAATCTATCCACTCAACAAAAATTATTTCACATCACAGACTCATCTTGGTCAGGATCGATTTGAAATCTATCATGGTTTCAGAGAAATCATACTCCATGGTTCGTTGTTCTTGTAGAATGTTGAACGACTACCCCAACTAAAATCTATCCACTCAACAAAAATTATTTCACACCACAGACTCATCTTGGTCAGGATCGATTTGAAATCTATCATGGTTTCAGAGAAATCATACTCCATGGTTCGTTGTTCTTGTAAAATGTTGAGCGACTACCCCAACTAAAATCTATCCACTCAACAAAAATTATTTCACACCACAGACTCATCTTGGTCAGAATCGATTTGAAATCTATCATGGTTTCAGAGAAATCATACTCCATGGTTCGTTGTTCTTGTAAAATGTTGAACGACTACCCCAACTAAAATCTATCCACTCAACAAAAATTATTTCACACCACAGACTCATCTTGGTCAGGATCGATTTGAAATCTATCATGGTTTTAGAGAAATCATACTCCATGGTTCGTTGTTCTTGTAGAATGTTGAACGACTATCCCAACTAAAATCTATCCACTCAACAAAAATTATTTCACACCACAGACTCATCTTGGTCAGGATCGATTTGAAATCTATCATGGTTTCAGAGAAATCATACTCCATGGTTCGTTGTTCTTGTAGAATGTTGAACGACTATCCCAACTAAAATCTATCCACTCAACAAAAATTATTTCGGAGAAATCATACTCCATGGTTCGTTGTTCTTGTAGAATGTAGAACGACTATCCCAACTAAAATCTATCCACTCAACAAAAATTATTTCACACCACAGACTCATCTTGGTCAGGATCGATTTGAAATCTATCATGGTTTCAGAGAAATCATACTCCATGGTTCGTTGTTCTTGTAGAATATTGAACGACTATCCCAACTAAAATCTATAAACTCAACAAAAATTATTTCAGAGAAATCATACTCCATGGTTCCCTGTTCTTGTAGAATGTTGAACAACTACCCCAACTAAAATCTATCCACTCAACAAAAATTATTTCACACAACAGACTCATCTTGGTCAGGATCGATTTGAAATCTATCATGGTTTCAGAGAAATCATACTCCATGGTTCGTTGTTCTTGTAAAATGTTGAACGACTACCCCAACTAAAATCTATCCACTCAACAAAAATTATTTCACACCACAGACTCATCTTGGTCAGGATCGATTTGAAATCTATCATGGTTTCAGAGAAATCATACTCCATGGTTCGTTGTTCTTGTAAAATGTTGAACGACTATCCCAACTAAAATCTATCCACTCAACAAAAATTATTTCACACCACAGACTCATCTTGGTCAGGATCGATTTGAAATCTATCATGGTTTCAGAGAAATCATACTCCATGGTTCGTTGTTCTTGTAGAATGTTGAACGACTATCCCAACTAAAATCTATCCACTCAACAAAAATTATTTCAGAGAAATCATACTCCATGGTTCGTTGTTCTTGTAAAATGTTGAACGACTACCCCAACTAAAATCTATCCACTCAACAAAAATTATTTCACACCACAGACTCATCTTGGTCAGGATCGATTTGAAATCTATCATGGTTTTAGAGAAATCATACTCCATGGTTCGTTGTTCTTGTAGAATGTTGAACGACTATCCCAACTAAAATCTATCCACTCAACAAAAATTATTTCAGAGAAATCATACTCCATGGTTCGCTGTTCTTGTAGAATGTTGAACGACTACCCCAACTAAAATCTATCCACACAACAAAAATTATTTCACACCACAGACTCATCTTGGTCATAATCGATTTGAAATCTATCATGGTTTCAGAGAAATCATACTCCATGGTTCGTTGTTCTTGTAAAATGTTGAACGACTACCCCAACTAAAATCTATCCACTCAACAAAAATTATTTCACACCACAGACTCATCTTGGTCAGGATCGATTTGAAATCTATCATGGTTTCAGAGAAATCATACTCCATGGTTCGTTGTTCTTGTAGAATGTTGAACGACTATCCCAACTAAAATCTATTAACTCAACAAAAATTATTTCACACCACAGACTCATCTTGGTCAGGATCGATTTGAAATCTATTATGGTTTCAGAGAAATCATACTCCATGGTTCGTTGTTCTTGTAGAATGTTGAACGACTACCCCAACTAAAATCTATCCACTCAACAAAAATTATTTCACACCACAGACTCATCTTGGTCAGGATCGATTTGAAATCTATCATGGTTTCAGAGAAATCATACTCCATGGTTCGTTGTTCTTGTAGAATGTTGAGCGACTACCCCAACTAAAATCTATCCACTCAACAAAAATTATTTCACACCATAGACTCATCTTGGTCAGGATCGATTTGAAATCTTTCATGGTTTCAGAGAAATCATACTCCATGGTTCGTTGTTCTTGTAAAATGTTGAACGACTACCCCAACTAAAATCTATCCACTCAACAAAAATTATTTCACACCACAGACTCATCTTGGCCAGGATCGATTTGAAATCTATCATGGTTTCAGAGAAATCATACTCCATGGTTCGTTGTTCTTGTAAAATGTTGAACGACTACCCCAACTAAAATCTATCCACTCAACAAAAATTATTTCACACCACAGACTCATCTTGGTCAGGATCGATTTGAAATCTATCATGGTTTCAGAGAAATCATACTCCATGGTTCGTTGGTCTTGTAGAATGTTGAACGACTATCCCAACTAAAATCTATTTACTCAACAAAAATTATTTCACACCGCAGACTCATCTTGGTCAGGATCGATTTGAAATCTATCATGGTTTCAGAGAAATCATACTCCATGGTTCGTTGTTCTTGTAGAATGTTGAACGACTATCCCAAATAAAATCTATCCACTCAACAAAAATTATTTCAGAGAAATCATACTCCATGGTTCGTTGTTCTTGTAGAATGTTGAACGACTATCCCAACTAAAATCTATCCACTCAACAAAAATTATTTCACACCACAGACTCATTTTGGTCAGGATCGATTTGAAATCTATCATGGTTTCAGAGAAATCATAGTCCATGGTAAGTTGTTCTTGTAGAACGTTGAACGACTACCCCTAAGTAAAATCTATCCACTCAACAAAAATTATTTCACACCACAGACTCATCTTGGTCAGGATCGATTTGAAATCTATCATGGTTTCAGAGAAATCATACTCCATGGTTCGTTGTTCTTGTAGAATGTTGAACGACTATCCCAACTAAAATCTATCCACTCAACAAAAATTATTTCAGAGAAATCATACTCCATGGTTCGTTGTTCTTGTAGAATGTTGAACGACTACCCCAACTAAAATCTATCCACTCAACAAAAATTATTTCACACCACAGACTCATCTTGGTCAGGATCGATTTGAAATCTATCATGGTTTCAGAGAAATCATAGTCCATGGTAAGCTGTTCTTGTAGAACGTTGAACGACTACCCCAACTAAAATCTATCCACTCAACAAAAATTATTTCACACCACAGACTCATCTTGGCCAGGATCGATTTGAAATCTATCATGGTTTCAGAGAAATCATACTCCATGGTTCGTTGTTCTTGTAGAATGTTGAACGACTATCCCAAATAAAATCTATCCACTCAACAAAAATTATTTCAGAGAAATCATACTCCATGGTTCGTTGTTCTTGTAGAATGTTGAACGACTATCCCAACTAAAATCTATCCACTCAACAAAAATTATTTCACACCACAGACCCATCTTGGTCAGGATCGATTTGAAATCTATCATGGTTTCAGAGAAATCATAGTCCATGGTAAGTTGTTCTTGTAGAACGTTGAACGACTACCCCAACTAAAATCTATCCACTCAACAAAAATTATTTCACACCACAGACTCATCTTGGCCAGGATCGATTTGAAATCTATCATGGTTTCAGAGAAATCATACTCCATGGTTCGTTGTTCTTGTAAAATGTTGAACGACTACCCCAACTAAAATCTATCCACTCAACAAAAATTATTTCACACCACAGACTCATCTTGGTCAGGATCGATTTGAAATCTATCATGGTTTCAGAGAAATCATACTCCATGGTTCGTTGTTCTTGTAGAATGTTGAACGACTATCCCAACTAAAATCTATCCACTCAACAAAAATTATTTCACACCACAGACCCATCTTGGTCAGGATCGATTTGAAATCTATCATGGTTTCAGAGAAATCATACTCCATGTTTCGTTGTTCTTGTAAAATGTTGAACGACTACCCCAACTAAAATCTATCCACTCAACAAAAATTATTTCACATCACAGACTCATCTTGGTCAGGATCGATTTGAAATCTATAATTTTTTCAGAGAAATCATACTCCATGGTTCGTTGTTCTTGTAGAATGTTGAACGACTACCCCAACTAAAATCTATCCACTCAACAAAAATTATTTCACACCACAGACTCATCTTGGTCAGGATCGATTTGAAATCTATCATGGTTTCAGAGAAATCATACTCCATGGTTCGTTGTTCTTGTAAAATGTTGAGCGACTACCCCAACTAAAATCTATCCACTCAACAAAAATTATTTCACACCACAGACTCATCTTGGTCAGAATCGATTTGAAATCTATCATGGTTTCAGAGAAATCATACTCCATGGTTCGTTGTTCTTGTAAAATGTTGAACGACTACCCCAACTAAAATCTATCCACTCAACAAAAATTATTTCACACCACAGACTCATCTTGGTCAGGATCGATTTGAAATCTATCATGGTTTTAGAGAAATCATACTCCATGGTTCGTTGTTCTTGTAGAATGTTGAACGACTACCCCAACTAAAATCTATCCACTCAACAAAAATTATTTCACACCACAGACTCATCTTGGTCAGGATCGATTTGAAATCTATCATGGTTTCAGAGAAATCATACTCCATGGTTCGTTGTTCTTGTAGAATGTTGAACGACTATCCCAACTAAAATCTATCCACTCAACAAAAATTATTTCAGAGAAATCATACTCCATGGTTCGTTGTTCTTGTAGAATGTAGAACGACTATCCCAACTAAAATCTATCCACTCAACAAAAATTATTTCACACCACAGACTCATCTTGGTCAGGATCGATTTGAAATCTATCATGGTTTCAGAGAAATCATACTCCATGGTTCGTTGTTCTTGTAGAATGTTGAACGACTATCCCAACTAAAATCTATCCACTCAACAAAAATTATTTCAGAGAAATCATACTCCATGGTTCGTTGTTCTTGTAGAATGTTGAACGACTATCCCAACTAAAATCTATCCACTCAACAAAAATTATTTCACACCACAGACTCATCTTGGTCAGGATCGATTTGAAATCTATCATGGTTTCAGAGAAATCATACTCCATGGTAAGTTGTTCTTGTAGAATGTTGAACGACTACCCCTAACTAAAATCTATCCACTCAACAAAAATTATTTCACACAACAGACTCATCTTGGTCAGGATCGATTTGAAATCTATCATGGTTTCAGAGAAATCATACTCCATGTTTCGTTGTTCTTGTAAAATGTTGAACGACTACCCCAACTAAAATCTATCCACTCAACAAAAATTATTTCACACAACAGACTCATCTTGGTCAGGATCGATTTGAAATCTATCATGGTTTCAGAGAAATCATACTCCATGTTTCGTTGTTCTTGTAAAATGTTGAACGACTACCCCAACTAAAATCTATCCACTCAACAAAAATTATTTCACACCACAGACTCATCTTGGTCAGGATCGATTTGAAATCTATCATGGTTTCAGAGAAATCATACTCCATGGTTCGTTGTTCTTGTAAAATGTTGAACGACTACCCCAACTAAAATCTATCCACTCAACAAAAATTATTTCACACCACAGACTCTTCTTGGTCAGGATCGATTTGAAATCTATCATGGTTTCAGAGAAATCATACTCCATGGTTCGTTGTTCTTGTAGAATGTTGAACGACTATCCCAACTAAAATCTATCCACTCAACAAAAATTATTTCAGAGAAATCATACTCCATGGTTCGTTGTTCTTGTAGAATGTTGAACGGCTACCCCAACTAAAATCTATCCACTCAACAAAAATTATTTCACACCACAGACTCATCTTGGTCAGGATCGATTTGAAATCTATCCTGGTTTCAGAGAAATCATACTCCATGGTTCGTTGTTCTTGTAAAATGTTGAACGACTACCCCAAGTAAAATCTATCCACTCAACAAAAATTATTTCACACCACAGACTCATCTTGGTCAGGATCGATTTGAAATCTATCATGGTTTCAGAGAAATCATACTCCATGGTTCGTTGTTCTTGTAAAATGTTGAACGACTACCCCAACTAAAATCTATCCACTCAACAAAAATTATTTCACACCACAGACTCATTTTGGTCACGATCGATTTGAAATCTATCATGGTTTCAGAGAAATCATACTCCATGGTTCGTTGTTCTTGTACAATGTTGAACGACTATCCCAACTAAAATCTATCCACTCAACAAAAATTATTTCAGAGAAATCATACTCCATGGTTCGTTGTTCTTGTAGAATGTTGAACGACTATCCCAACTAAAATCTATCCACTCAACAAAAATTATTTCACACCACAGACTCATCTTGGTCAGGATCGATTTGAAATCTAACATGGTTTCAGAGAAATCATACTCCATGGTTCGTTGTTCCTGTAGAATGTTGAACGACTATCCCAACTAAAATCTATCCACTCAACAAAAATTATTTCAGAGAAATCATACTCCATTGTTCGTTGTTCTTGTAGAATGTTGAACGACTACCCCAACTAAAATCTATCCACTCAACAAAAATTATTTCACACCACAGACTCATCTTGGTCAGGATCGATTTGAAATCTATCATGGTTTCAGAGAAATCATACTCCGTGGTTCGTTGTTCTTGTAGAATGTTGAACGACTATCCCAACTAAAATCTATCCACTCAACAAAAATTATTTCACACCACAGACTCATCTTGGTCAGGATCGATTTGAAATCTATCATGGTTTCAGAGAAATCATACTCCATGGTTCGTTGTTCTTGTAAAATGTTGAACGACTACCCCAACTAAAATCTATCCACTCAACAAAAATTATTTCACACCACAGACTCATCTTGGTCAGGATCGATTTGAAATCTATCATGGTTTCAGAGAAATCATACTCCATTGTTCGTTGTTCTTGTAGAATGTTGAACGACTACCCCAACTAAAATCTATCCACTCAACAAAAATTATTTCACACCACGGACTCATCTTGGTCAGGATCGATTTGAAATCTATCATGGTTTCAGAGAAATCATACTCCATGGTTCGTTGTTCTTGTAAAATGTTGAACGACTACCCCAACTAAAATCTATCCACTCAACAAAAATTATTTCACACAACAGACTCATTTTGGTCACGATCGATTTGAAATCTATCATGGTTTCAGAGAAATCATACTCCATGGTTCGTTGTTCTTGTACAATGTTGAACGACTATCCCAACTAAAATCTATCCACTCAACAAAAATTATTTCAGAGAAATCATACTCCATGGTTCGTTGTTCTTGTAGAATGTTGAACGACTATCCCAACTAAAATCTATCCACTCAACAAAAATTATTTCACACCACAGACTCATCTTGGTCAGGATCGATTTGAAATCTATCATGGTTTCAGAGAAATCATACTCCATGGTTCGTTGTTCTTGTAGAATGTTGAACGACTATCCCAACTAAAATCTATCCACTCAACAAAAATTATTTCACACCACAGACTCATCTTGGTCAGGATCGATTTGAAATCTATCATGGTTTCAGAGAAATCATACTCCATGGTTCGTTGTTCTTGTAAAATGTTGAACGACTACCCCAACTAAAATCTATCCACTCAACAAAAATTATTTCACACCACAGACTCATTTTGGTCACGATCGATTTGAAATCTATCATGGTTTCAGAGAAATCATACTCCGTGGTTCGTTGTTCTTGTAGAATGTTGAACGACTATCCCAACTAAAATCTATCCACTCAACAAAAATTATTTCACACCACAGACTCATCTTGGTCAGGATCGATTTGAAATCTATCATTGTTTCAGAGAAATCATACTCCATGGTTCGTTGTTCTTGTAAAATGTTGAACGACTACCCCAACTAAAATCTATCCACTCAACAAAAATTATTTCACACCACAGACTCATCTTGGTCAGGATCGATTTGAAATCTATCATGGTTTCAGAGAAATCATACTCCATGGTTCGTTGTTCTTGTAGAATGTTGAACGGCTACCCCAACTAAAATCTATCCACTCAACAAAAATTATTTCACACCACAGACTCATCTTGGTCAGGATCGATTTGAAATCTATCCTGGTTTCAGAGAAATCATACTCCATGGTTCGTTGTTCTTGTAAAATGTTGAACGACTACCCCAAGTAAAATCTATCCACTCAACAAAAATTATTTCACACCACAGACTCATCTTGGTCAGGATCGATTTGAAATCTATCATGGTTTCAGAGAAATCATACTCCATGGTTCGTTGTTCTTGTAAAATGTTGAACGACTACCCCAACTAAAATCTATCCACTCAACAAAAATTATTTCACACCACAGACTCATTTTGGTCACGATCGATTTGAAATCTATCATGGTTTCAGAGAAATCATACTCCATGGTTCGTTGTTCTTGTACAATGTTGAACGACTATCCCAACTAAAATCTATCCACTCAACAAAAATTATTTCAGAGAAATCATACTCCATGGTTCGTTGTTCTTGTAAAATGTTGAACGACTACCCCAACTAAAATCTATCCACTCAACAAAAATTATTTCACACCACAGACTCATCTTGGTCAGGATCGATTTGAAATCTATCATGGTTTCAGAGAAATCATACTCCATTGTTCGTTGTTCTTGTAGAATGTTGAACGACTACCCCAACTAAAATCTATCCACTCAACAAAAATTATTTCACACCACAGACTCATCTTGGTCAGGATCGATTTGAAATCTATCATGGTTTCAGAGAAATCATACTCCATGTTTCGTTGTTCTTGTAAAATGTTGAACGACTACCCCAACTAAAATCTATCCACTCAACAAAAATTATTTCACACAACAGACTCATCTTGGTCAGGATCGATTTGAAATCTATCATGGTTTCAGAGAAATCATACTCCATGTTTCGTTGTTCTTGTAAAATGTTGAACGACTACCCCAACTAAAATCTATCCACTCAACAAAAATTATTTCACACCACAGACTCATCTTGGTCAGGATCGATTTGAAATCTATCATGGTTTCAGAGAAATCATACTCCATGGTTCGTTGTTCTTGTAAAATGTTGAACGACTACCCCAACTAAAATCTATCCACTCAACAAAAATTATTTCACACCACAGACTCTTCTTGGTCAGGATCGATTTGAAATCTATCATGGTTTCAGAGAAATCATACTCCATGGTTCGTTGTTCTTGTAGAATGTTGAACGACTATCCCAACTAAAATCTATCCACTCAACAAAAATTATTTCAGAGAAATCATACTCCATGGTTCGTTGTTCTTGTAGAATGTTGAACGGCTACCCCAACTAAAATCTATCCACTCAACAAAAATTATTTCACACCACAGACTCATCTTGGTCAGGATCGATTTGAAATCTATCCTGGTTTCAGAGAAATCATACTCCATGGTTCGTTGTTCTTGTAAAATGTTGAACGACTACCCCAAGTAAAATCTATCCACTCAACAAAAATTATTTCACACCACAGACTCATCTTGGTCAGGATCGATTTGAAATCTATCATGGTTTCAGAGAAATCATACTCCATGGTTCGTTGTTCTTGTAAAATGTTGAACGACTACCCCAACTAAAATCTATCCACTCAACAAAAATTATTTCACACCACAGACTCATTTTGGTCACGATCGATTTGAAATCTATCATGGTTTCAGAGAAATCATACTCCATGGTTCATTGTTCTTGTACAATGTTGAACGACTATCCCAACTAAAATCTATCCACTCAACAAAAATTATTTCAGAGAAATCATACTCCATGGTTCGTTGTTCTTGTAGAATGTTGAACGACTATCCCAACTAAAATCTATCCACTCAACAAAAATTATTTCACACCACAGACTCATCTTGGTCAGGATCGATTTGAAATCTATCATGGTTTCAGAGAAATCATACTCCATGGTTCGTTGTTCCTGTAGAATGTTGAACGACTATCCCAACTAAAATCTATCCACTCAACAAAAATTATTTCAGAGAAATCATACTCCATTGTTCGTTGTTCTTGTAGAATGTTGAACGACTACCCCAACTAAAATCTATCCACTCAACAAAAATTATTTCACACCACAGACTCATCTTGGTCAGGATCGATTTGAAATCTATCATGGTTTCAGAGAAATCATACTCCGTGGTTCGTTGTTCTTGTAGAATGTTGAACGACTATCCCAACTAAAATCTATCCACTCAACAAAAATTATTTCACACCACAGACTCATCTTGGTCAGGATCGATTTGAAATCTATCATGGTTTCAGAGAAATCATACTCCATGGTTCGTTGTTCTTGTAAAATGTTGAACGACTACCCCAACTAAAATCTATCCACTCAACAAAAATTATTTCACACCACAGACTCATCTTGGTCAGGATCGATTTGAAATCTATCATGGTTTCAGAGAAATCATACTCCATGGTTCGTTGTTCTTGTAAAATGTTGAACGACTACCCCAACTAAAATCTATCCACTCAACAAAAATTATTTCACACCACAGACTCATCTTGGTCAGGATCGATTTGAAATCTATCATGGTTTCAGAGAAATCATACTCCATGGTTCGTTGTTCTTGTAGAATGTTGAACGACTATCCCAACTAAAATCTATCCACTCAACAAAAATGATTTCACACCACAGACTCATCTTGGTCAGGATCGATTTGAAATCTATCATGGTTTCAGAGAAATCATACTCCATGGTAAGTTGTTCTTGTAGAATGTTGAACGACTATCCCAACTAAAATCTATCCACTCAACGAAAATTATTTCACACCACAGACTCATCTTGGTCAGGATCGATTTGAAATCTATCATGGTTTCAGAGAAATCATACTCCATGGTTCGTTGTTCTTGTAGAATGTTGAACGGCTACCCCAACTAAAATCTATCCACTCAACAAAAATTATTTCACACCACAGACTCATCTTGGTCAGGATCGATTTGAAATCTATCCTGGTTTCAGAGAAATCATACTCCATGGTTCGTTGTTCTTGTAAAATGTTGAACGACTACCCCAAGTAAAATCTATCCACTCAACAAAAATTATTTCACACCACAGACTCATCTTGGTCAGGATCGATTTGAAATCTATCATGGTTTCAGAGAAATCATACTCCATGGTTCGTTGTTCTTGTAAAATGTTGAACGACTACCCCAACTAAAATCTATCCACTCAACAAAAATTATTTCACACCACAGACTCATTTTGGTCACGATCGATTTGAAATCTATCATGGTTTCAGAGAAATCATACTCCATGGTTCGTTGTTCTTGTAAAATGTTGAACGACTACCCCAACTAAAATCTATCCACTCAACAAAAATTATTTCACACCACAGACTCATCTTGGTCAGGATCGATTTGAAATCTATCATGGTTTCAGAGAAATCATACTCCATTGTTCGTTGTTCTTGTAGAATGTTGAACGACTACCCCAACTAAAATCTATCCACTCAACAAAAATTATTTCACACCACGGACTCATCTTGGTCAGGATCGATTTGAAATCTATCATGGTTTCAGAGAAATCATACTCCATGTTTCGTTGTTCTTGTAAAATGTTGAACGACTACCCCAACTAAAATCTATCCACTCAACAAAAATTATTTCACACAACAGACTCATCTTGGTCAGGATCGATTTGAAATCTATCATGGTTTCAGAGAAATCATACTCCATGTTTCGTTGTTCTTGTAAAATGTTGAACGACTACCCCAACTAAAATCTATCCACTCAACAAAAATTATTTCACACCACAGACTCATCTTGGTCAGGATCGATTTGAAATCTATCATGGTTTCAGAGAAATCATACTCCATGGTTCGTTGTTCTTGTAAAATGTTGAACGACTACCCCAACTAAAATCTATCCACTCAACAAAAATTATTTCACACCACAGACTCTTCTTGGTCAGGATCGATTTGAAATCTATCATGGTTTCAGAGAAATCATACTCCATGGTTCGTTGTTCTTGTAGAATGTTGAACGACTATCCCAACTAAAATCTATCCACTCAACAAAAATTATTTCAGAGAAATCATACTCCATGGTTCGTTGTTCTTGTAGAATGTTGAACGGCTACCCCAACTAAAATCTATCCACTCAACAAAAATTATTTCACACCACAGACTCATCTTGGTCAGGATCGATTTGAAATCTATCCTGGTTTCAGAGAAATCATACTCCATGGTTCGTTGTTCTTGTAAAATGTTGAACGACTACCCCAAGTAAAATCTATCCACTCAACAAAAATTATTTCACACCACAGACTCATCTTGGTCAGGATCGATTTGAAATCTATCATGGTTTCAGAGAAATCATACTCCATGGTTCGTTGTTCTTGTAAAATGTTGAACGACTACCCCAACTAAAATCTATCCACTCAACAAAAATTATTTCACACCACAGACTCATTTTGGTCACGATCGATTTGAAATCTATCATGGTTTCAGAGAAATCATACTCCATGGTTCGTTGTTCTTGTACAATGTTGAACGACTATCCCAACTAAAATCTATCCACTCAACAAAAATTATTTCAGAGAAATCATACTCCATGGTTCGTTGTTCTTGTAGAATGTTGAACGACTATCCCAACTAAAATCTATCCACTCAACAAAAATTATTTCACACCACAGACTCATCTTGGTCAGGATCGATTTGAAATCTATCATGGTTTCAGAGAAATCATACTCCATGGTTCGTTGTTCCTGTAGAATGTTGAACGACTATCCCAACTAAAATCTATCCACTCAACAAAAATTATTTCAGAGAAATCATACTCCATTGTTCGTTGTTCTTGTAGAATGTTGAACGACTACCCCAACTAAAATCTATCCACTCAACAAAAATTATTTCACACCACAGACTCATCTTGGTCAGGATCGATTTGAAATCTATCATGGTTTCAGAGAAATCATACTCCGTGGTTCGTTGTTCTTGTAGAATGTTGAACGACTATCCCAACTAAAATCTATCCACTCAACAAAAATTATTTCACACCACAGACTCATCTTGGTCAGAATCGATTTGAAATCTATCATGGTTTCAGAGAAATCATACTCCATGGTTCGTTGTTCTTGTAAAATGTTGAACGACTACCCCAACTAAAATCTATCCACTCAACAAAAATTATTTCACACCACAGACTCATCTTGGTCAGGATCGATTTGAAATCTATCATGGTTTCAGAGAAATCATACTCCATGGTTCGTTGTTCTTGTAAAATGTTGAACGACTACCCCAACTAAAATCTATCCACTCAACAAAAATTATTTCACACCACAGACTCATCTTGGTCAGGATCGATTTGAAATCTATCATGGTTTCAGAGAAATCATACTCCATGGTTCGTTGTTCTTGTAGAATGTTGAACGACTATCCCAACTAAAATCTATCCACTCAACAAAAATGATTTCACACCACAGACTCATCTTGGTCAGGATCGATTTGAAATCTATCATGGTTTCAGAGAAATCATACTCCATGGTAAGTTGTTCTTGTAGAATGTTGAACGACTATCCCAACTAAAATCTATCCACTCAACGAAAATTATTTCACACCACAGACTCATCTTGGTCAGGATCGATTTGAAATCTATCATGGTTTCAGAGAAATCATACTCCATGCTTCGTTGTTCTTGTAGAATGTTGAACGACTATCCCAACTAAAATCTATCCACTCAACAAAAATTATTTCAGAGAAATCATACTCCATGGTTCGTTGTTCTTGTAGAATGTTGAACGACTATCCCAACTAAAATCTATCCACTCAACAAAAATTATTTCACACCACAGACTCATCTTGGTCAGGATCGATTTGAAATCTATCATGGTTTCAGAGAAATCATACTCCATGGTTCGTTGTTCTTGTAGAATGTTGAACGACTATCCCAACTAAAATTTATCCACTCAACAAAAATTATTTCAGAGAAATCATACTCCATGGTTCGTTGTTCTTGTAGAATGTTGAACGACTACCCCAACTAAAATCTATCCACTCAACAAAAATTATTTCACACCACAGACTCATCTTGGTCAGGATCGATTTGAAATCTATCATGGTTTCAGAGAAATCATACTCCATGGTTCGTTGTTCTTGTAGAATGTTGAACGGCTACCCCAACTAAAATCTATCCACTCAACAAAAATTATTTCACACCACAGACTCATCTTGGTCAGGATCGATTTGAAATCTATCATGGTTTCAGAGAAATCATACTCCATGGTTCGTTGTTCTTGTAAAATGTTGAACGACTACCCCAAGTAAAATCTATCCACTCAACAAAAATTATTTCACACCACAGACTCATCTTGGTCAGGATCGATTTGAAATCTATCATGGTTTCAGAGAAATCATACTCCATGGTAAGTTGTTCTTGTAGAATGTTGAACGACTATCCCAACTAAAATCTATCCACTCAACAAAAATTATTTCACACCACAGACTCATTTTGGTCACGATCGATTTGAAATCTATCATGGTTTCAGAGAAATCATACTCCATGGTTCGTTGTTCTTGTACAATGTTGAACGACTATCCCAACTAAAATCTATCCACTCAACAAAAATTATTTCAGAGAAATCATACTCCATGGTTCGTTGTTCTTGTAGAATGTTGAACGACTATCCCAACTAAAATCTATTAACTCAACAAAAATTATTTCACACCACAGACTCATCTTGGTCAGGATCGATTTGAAATCTATCATGGTTTCAGAGAAATCATACTCCATGGTTCGTTGTTCCTGTAGAATGTTGAACGACTATCCCAACTAAAATCTATCCACTCAACAAAAATTATTTCAGAGAAATCATACTCCATGGTTCGTTGTTCTTGTAGAATGTTGAACGACTACCCCAACTAAAATCTATCCACTCAACAAAAATTATTTCACACCACAGACTCATCTTGGTCAGGATCGATTTGAAATCTATCATGGTTTCAGAGAAATCATACTCCGTGGTTCGTTGTTCTTGTAGAATGTTGAACGACTATCCCAACTAAAATCTATCCACTCAACAAAAATTATTTCACACCACAGACTCATCTTGGTCAGGATCGATTTGAAATCTATCATGGTTTCAGAGAAATCATACTCCATGGTTCGTTGTTTTTGTAAAATGTTGAACGACTACCCCAACAAAAATCTATCCACTCAACAAAAATTATTTCACACCACAGACTCATCTTGGTCAGGATCGATTTGAAATCTATCATGGTTTCAGAGAAATCATACTCCATGGTTCGTTGTTCTTGTAAAATGTTGAACGACTACCCCAACTAAAATCTATCCACTCAACAAAAATTATTTCACACCACAGACTCATCTTGGTCAGGATCGATTTGAAATCTATCATGGTTTCAGAGAAATCATACTCCATGGTTCGTTGTTCTTGTAGAATGTTGAACGACTATCCCAACTAAAATCTATCCACTCAACAAAAATTATTTCACACCACAGACTCATCTTGGTCAGGATCGATTTGAAATCTATCATGGTTTCAGAGAAATCATACTCCATGGTAAGTTGTTCTTGTAGAATGTTGAACGACTATCCCAACTAAAACCTATCCACTCAACAAAAATTATTTCACACCACAGACTCATCTTGGTCAGGATCGATTTGAAATCTATCATGGTTTCAGAGAAATCATACTCCATGCTTCGTTGTTCTTGTAGAATGTTGAACGACTATCCCAACTAAAATCTATCCACTCAACAAAAATTATTTCAGAGAAATCATACTCCATGGTTCGTTGTTCTTGTAGAATGTTGAACGACTATCCCAACTAAAATCTATCCACTCAACAAAAATTATTTCACACCACAGACTCATCTTGGTCAGGATCGATTTGAAATCTATCATGGTTTCAGAGAAATCATACTCCATGGTTCGTTGTTCTTGTAGAATGTTGAACGACTATCCCAACTAAAATTTATCCACTCAACAAAAATTATTTCAGAGAAATCATACTCCATGGTTCGTTGTTCTTGTAGAATGTTGAACGACTACCCCAACTAAAATCTATCCACTCAACAAAAATTATTTCAAACCACAGACTCATCTTGGTCAGGATCGATTTGAAATCTATCATGGTTTCAGAGAAATCATACTCCATGGTTCGTTGTTCTTGTAGAATGTTGAACGGCTACCCCAACTAAAATCTATCCACTCAACAAAAATTATTTCACACCACAGACTCATCTTGGTCAGGATCGATTTGAAATCTATCATGGTTTCAGAGAAATCATACTCCATGGTTCGTTGTTCTTGTAAAATGTTGAACGACTACCCCAAGTAAAATCTATCCACTCAACAAAAATTATTTCACACCACAGACTCATCTTGGTCAGGATCGATTTGAAATCTATCATGGTTTCAGAGAAATCATACTCCATGGTAAGTTGTTCTTGTAGAATGTTGAACGACTATCCCAACTAAAATCTATCCACTCAACAAAAATTATTTCACACCACAGACTCATCTTGGTCAGGATCGATTTGAAATCTATCATGGTTTCAGAGAAATCATACTCCATGGTTCGTTGTTCTTGTAAAATGTTGAACGACTACCCCAACTAAAATCTATCCACTCAACAAAAATTATTTCACACCACAGACTCATCTTGGTCAGGATCGATTTGAAATCTATCATGGTTTCAGAGAAATCATACTCCAAGGTTCGTTGTTCTTGTAGAATGTTGAACGACTATCCCAACTAAAATCTATCCACTCAACAAAAATTATTTCAGAGAAATCATACTCCATGGTTCGTTGTTCTTGTAGAATGTTGAACGACTACCGCAACTAAAATCTATCCACTCAACAAAAATTATTTCAGAGAAATCATACTCCATGGTTCGCTGTTCTTGTAGAATGTTGAACGACTACCCCAACTAAAATCTATCCACACAACAAAAATTATTTCACACCACAGACTCATCTTGGTCAGGATCGATTTGAAATCTATCATGGTTTCAGAGAAATCATACTCCATGGTTCGTTGTTCTTGTAGAATGTTGAACGACTACCCCAACTAAAGTCTATCCACTATCATGGTTTCAGAGAAATCATACTCCATGGTTCGTTGTTCTTGTAGAATGTTGAACGACTATCCCAACTAAAACCTATCCACTCAACAAAAATTATTTCACACCACAGACTCATCTTGGTCAGGATCGATTTGAAATCTATCATGGTTTCAGAGAAATCATACTCCATGGTTCGTTGTTCTTGTAGAATGTTGAACGACTATCCCAACTAAAATCTATTAACTCAACAAAAATTATTTCACACCACAGACTCATCTTGGTCAGGATCGATTTGAAATCTATTATGGTTTCAGAGAAATCATACTCAATGGTTCGTTGTTCTTGTAGAATGTTGAACGACTACCCCAACTAAAATCTATCCACTCAACAAAAATTATTTCACACCACAGACTCATCTTGGTCAGGATCGATTTGAAATCTATCATGGTTTCAGAGAAATCATACTCCATGGTTCGTTGTTCTTGTAGAATGTTGAGCGACTACCCCAACTAAAATCTATCCACTCAACAAAAATTATTTCACACCATAGACTCATCTTGGTCAGGATCGATTTGAAATCTTTCATGGTTTCAGAGAAATCATACTCCATGGTTCGTTGTTCTTGTAAAATGTTGAACGACTACCCCAACTAAAATCTATCCACTCAACAAAAATTATTTCACACCACAGACTCATCTTGGCCAGGATCGATTTGAAATCTATCATGGTTTCAGAGAAATCATACTCCATGGTTCGTTGTTCTTGTAAAATGTTGAACGACTACCCCTAAGTAAAATCTATCCACTCAACAAAAATTATTTCACACCACAGACTCATCTTGGTCAGGATCGATTTGAAATCTATCATGGTTTCAGAGAAATCATACTCCATGGTTCGTTGTTCTTGTAGAATGTTGAACGACTACCCCAACTAAAGTCTATCCACTATCATGGTTTCAGAGAAATCATACTCCATGGTTCGTTGTTCTTGTAGAATGTTGAACGACTATCCCAACTAAAACCTATCCACTCAACAAAAATTATTTCACACCACAGACTCATCTTGGTCAGGATCGATTTGAAATCTATCATGGTTTCAGAGAAATCATACTCCATGGTTCGTTGTTCTTGTAGAATGTTGAGCGACTACCCCAACTAAAATCTATCCACTCAACAAAAATTATTTCACACCATAGACTCATCTTGGTCAGGATCGATTTGAAATCTTTCATGGTTTCAGAGAAATCATACTCCATGGTTCGTTGTTCTCGTAGAATGTTGAACGACTATCCCAAATAAAATCTATCCACTCAACAAAAATTATTTCAGAGAAATCATACTCCATGGTTCGTTGTTCTTGTAGAATGTTGAACGACTATCCCAACTAAAATCTATCCACTCAACAAAAATTATTTCACACCACAGACCCATCTTGGTCAGGATCGATTTGAAATCTATCATGGTTTCAGAGAAATCATAGTCCATGGTAAGTTGTTCTTGTAGAACGTTGAACGACTACCCCAACTAAAATCTATCCACTCAACAAAAATTATTTCACACCACAGACTCATCTTGGCCAGGATCGATTTGAAATCTATCATGGTTTCAGAGAAATCATACTCCATGGTTCGTTGTTCTTGTAAAATGTTGAACGACTACCCCAACTAAAATCTATCCACTCAACAAAAATTATTTCACACCACAGACTCATCTTGGTCAGGATCGATTTGAAATCTATCATGGTTTCAGAGAAATCATACTCCATGGTTCGTTGTTCTTGTAGAATGTTGAACGACTATCCCAACTAAAATCTATCCACTCAACAAAAATTATTTCACACCACAGACCCATCTTGGTCAGGATCGATTTGAAATCTATCATGGTTTCAGAGAAATCATACTCCATGTTTCGTTGTTCTTGTAAAATGTTGAACGACTACCCCAACTAAAATCTATCCACTCAACAAAAATTATTTCACATCACAGACTCATCTTGGTCAGGATCGATTTGAAATCTATCATTTTTTCAGAGAAATCATACTCCATGGTTCGTTGTTCTTGTAGAATGTTGAACGACTACCCCAACTAAAATCTATCCACTGAACAAAAATTATTTCACACCACAGACTCATCTTGGTCAGGATCGATTTGAAATCTATCATGGTTTCAGAGAAATCATACTCCATGGTTCGTTGTTCTTGTAAAATGTTGAGCGACTACCCCAACTAAAATCTATCCACTCAACAAAAATTATTTCACACCACAGACTCATCTTGGTCAGAATCGATTTGAAATCTATCATGGTTTCAGAGAAATCATACTCCATGGTTCGTTGTTCTTGTAAAATGTTGAACGACTACCCCAACTAAAATCTATCCACTCAACAAAAATTATTTCACACCACAGACTCATCTTGGTCAGGATCGATTTGAAATCTATCATGGTTTTAGAGAAATCATACTCCATGGTTCGTTGTTCTTGTAGAATGTTGAACGACTATCCCAACTAAAATCTATCCACTCAACAAAAATTATTTCACACCACAGACTCATCTTGGTCAGGATCGATTTGAAATCTATCATGGTTTCAGAGAAATCATACTCCATGGTTCGTTGTTCTTGTAGAATGTTGAACGACTATCCCAACTAAAATCTATCCACTCAACAAAAATTATTTCAGAGAAATCATACTCCATGGTTCGTTGTTCTTGTAGAATGTAGAACGACTATCCCAACTAAAATCTATCCACTCAACAAAAATTATTTCACACCACAGACTCATCTTGGTCAGGATCGATTTGAAATCTATCATGGTTTCAGAGAAATCATACTCCATGGTTCGTTGTTCTTGTAGAATGTTGAACGACTATCCCAACTAAAATCTATCCACTCAACAAAAATTATTTCAGAGAAATCATACTCCATGGTTCGTTGTTCTTGTAGAATGTTGAACGACTATCCCAACTAAAATCTATCCACTCAACAAAAATTATTTCACACCACAGACTCATCTTGGTCAGGATCGATTTGAAATCTATCATGGTTTCAGAGAAATCATACTCCATGGTAAGTTGTTCTTGTAGAATGTTGAACGACTACCCCTAACTAAAATATATCCACTCAACAAAAATTATTTCACACCACAGACTCATCTTGGTCAGGATTGATTTGAAATCTATCATGGTTTCAGAGAAATCATACTCCATGGTTCGTTGTTCTTGTAAAATGTTGAACGACTATCCCAACTAAAATCTATAAACTCAACAAAAATTATTTCAGAGAAATCATACTCCATGGTTCGTTGTTCTTGTAGAATGTTGAGCAACTACCCCAACTAAAATCTATCCACTCAACAAAAATTATTTCACACAACAGACTCATCTTGGTCAGGATCGATTTGAAATCTATCATGGTTTCAGAGAAATCATACTCCATGTTTCGTTGTTCTTGTAAAATGTTGAACGACTACCCCAACTAAAATCTATCCACTCAACAAAAATTATTTCACACCACAGACTCATCTTGGTCAGGATCGATTTGAAATCTATCATGGTTTCAGAGAAATCATACTCCATGGTTCGTTGTTCTTGTAAAATGTTGAACGACTACCCCAACTAAAATCTATCCACTCAACAAAAATTATTTCACACCACAGACTCTTCTTGGTCAGGATCGATTTGAAATCTATCATGGTTTCAGAGAAATCATACTCCATGGTTCGTTGTTCTTGTAGAATGTTGAACGACTATCCCAACTAAAATCTATCCACTCAACAAAAATTATTTCAGAGAAATCATACTCCATGGTTCGTTGTTCTTGTAGAATGTTGAACGGCTACCCCAACTAAAATCTATCCACTCAACAAAAATTATTTCACACCACAGACTCATCTTGGTCAGGATCGATTTGAAATCTATCCTGGTTTCAGAGAAATCATACTCCATGGTTCGTTGTTCTTGTAAAATGTTGAACGACTACCCCAAGTAAAATCTATCCACTCAACAAAAATTATTTCACACCACAGACTCATCGTGGTCAGGATCGATTTGAAATCTATCATGGTTTCAGAGAAATCATACTCCATGGTTCGTTGTTCTTGTAAAATGTTGAACGACTACCCCAACTAAAATCTATCCACTCAACAAAAATTATTTCACACCACAGACTCATTTTGGTCACGATCGATTTGAAATCTATCATGGTTTCAGAGAAATCATACTCCATGGTTCGTTGTTCTTGTACAATGTTGAACGACTATCCCAACTAAAATCTATCCACTCAACAAAAATTATTTCAGAGAAATCATACTCCATGGTTCGTTGTTCCTGTAGAATGTTGAACGACTATCCCAACTAAAATCTATCCACTCAACAAAAATTATTTCAGAGAAATCATACTCCATTGTTCGTTGTTCTTGTAGAATGTTGAACGACTACCCCAACTAAAATCTATCCACTCAACAAAAATTATTTCACACCACAGACTCATCTTGGTCAGGATCGATTTGAAATCTATCATGGTTTCAGAGAAATCATACTCCGTGGTTCGTTGTTCTTGTAGAATGTTGAACGACTATCCCAACTAAAATCTATCCACTCAACAAAAATTATTTCACACCACAGACTCATCTTGGTCAGGATCGATTTGAAATCTATCATGGTTTCAGAGAAATCATACTCCATGGTTCGTTGTTCTTGTAAAATGTTGAACGACTACCCCAACTAAAATCTATCCACTCAACAAAAATTATTTCACACCACAGACTCATCTTGGTCAGGATCGATTTGAAATCTATCATGGTTTCAGAGAAATCATACTCCATGGTTCGTTGTTCTTGTAAAATGTTGAACGACTACCCCAACTAAAATCTATCCACTCAACAAAAATTATTTCACACCACAGACTCATCTTGGACAGGATCGATTTGAAATCTATCATGGTTTCAGAGAAATCATACTCCATGGTTCGTTGTTCTTGTAGAATGTTGAACGACTATCCCAACTAAAATCTATCCACTCAACAAAAATTATTTCACACCACAGACTCATCTTGGTCAGGATCGATTTGAAATCTATCATGGTTTCAGAGAAATCATACTCCATGGTAAGTTGTTCTTGTAGAATGTTGAACGACTATCCCAACTAAAATCTATCCACTCAACAAAAATTATTTCACACCACAGACTCATCTTGGTCAGGATCGATTTGAAATCTATCATGGTTTCAGAGAAATCATACTCCATGCTTCGTTGTTCTTGTAGAATGTTGAACGACTATCCCAACTAAAATCTATCCACTCAACAAAAATTATTTCAGAGAAATCATACTCCATGGTTCGTTGTTCTTGTAGAATGTTGAACGACTATCCCAACTAAAATCTATCCACTCAACAAAAATTATTTCACACCACAGACTCATCTTGGTCAGGATCGATTTGAAATCTATCATGGTTTCAGAGAAATCATACTCCATGGTTCGTTGTTCTTGTAGAATGTTGAACGACTATCCCAACCAAAATTTATCCACTCAACAAAAATTATTTCAGAGAAATCATACTCCATGGTTCGTTGTTCTTGTAGAATGTTGAACGACTACCCCAACTAAAATCTATCCACTCAACAAAAATTATTTCACACCACAGACTCATCTTGGTCAGGATCGATTTGAAATCTATCATGGTTTCAGAGAAATCATACTCCATGGTTCGTTGTTCTTGTAGAATGTTGAACGGCTACCCCAACTAAAATCTATCCACTCAACAAAAATTATTTCACACCACAGACTCATCTTGGTCAGGATCGATTTGAAATCTATCATGGTTTCAGAGAAATCATACTCCATGGTTCGTTGTTCTTGTAAAATGTTGAACGACTACCCCAAGTAAAATCTATCCACTCAACAAAAATTATTTCACACCACAGACTCATCTTGGTCAGGATCGATTTGAAATCTATCATGGTTTCAGAGAAATCATACTCCATGGTTCGTTGTTCTTGTAAAATGTTGAACGACTACCCCAACTAAAATCTATCCACTCAACAAAAATTATTTCACACCACAGACTCATCTTGGTCACGATCGATTTGAAATCTATCATGGTTTCAGAGAAATCATACTCCATGGTTCGTTGTTCTTGTACAAAGTTGAACGACTATCCCAACTAAAATCTATCCACTCAACAAAAATTATTTCAGAGAAATCATACTCCATGGTTCGTTGTTCTTGTAGAATGTTGAACGACTATCCCAACTAAAATCTATCCACTCAACAAAAATTATTTCACACCACAGACTAATCTTGGTCAGGATCGATTTGAAATCTATCATGGTTTCAGAGAAATCATACTCCATGGTTCGTTGTTCTTGTAGAATGTTGAACGACTATCCCAACTAAAATCTATCCACTCAACAAAAATTATTTCAGAGAAATCATACTCCATTGTTCGTTGTTCTTGTAGAATGTTGAACGACTATCCCAACTAAAATCTATCCACTCAACAAAAATTATTTCACACCACAGACTCATCTTGGTCAGGATCGATTTGAAATCTATCATGGTTTCAGAGAAATCATACTCCGTGTTTCGTTGTTCTTGTAGAATGTTGAACGACTATCCCAACTAAAATCTATCCACTCAACAAAAATTATTTCACACCACAGACTCATCTTGGTCAGGATCGATTTGAAATCTATCATGGTTTCAGAGAAATCATACTCCATGGTTCGTTGTTCTTGTAAAATGTTGAACGACTACCCCAACTAAAATCTACCCACTCAACAAAAATTATTTCACACCACAGACTCATCTTGGTCAGGATCGATTTGAAATCTATCATGGTTTCAGAGAAATCATACTCCATGGTTCGTTGTTCTTGTAAAATGTTGAACGACTACCCCAACTAAAATCTATCCACTCAACAAAAATTATTTCACACCACAGACTCATCTTGGTCAGGATCGATTTGAAATCTATCATGGTTTCAGAGAAATCATACTCCATGGTTCGTTGTTCTTGTAGAATGTTGAACGACTATCCCAACTAAAATCTATCCACTCAACAAAAATTATTTCACACCACAGACTCATCTTGGTCAGGATCGATTTGAAATCTATCATGGTTTCAGAGAAATCATACTCCATGGTAAGATGTTCTTGTAGAATGTTGAACGACTATCCCAACTAAAATCTATCCACTCAACAAAAATTATTTCACAGCACAGACTCATCTTGGTCAGGATCGATTTGAAATCTATCATGGTTTCAGAGAAATCATACTCCATGCTTCGTTGTTCTTGTAGAATGTTGAACGACTATCCCAACTAAAATCTATCCACTCAACAAAAATTATTTCAGAGAAATCATACTCCATGGTTCGTTGTTCTTGTAGAATGTTGAACGACTATCCCAACTAAAATCTATAAACTCAACAAAAATTATTTTAGAGAAATCATACTCCATGGTAAGTTGTTCTTGTAGAATGTTGAACAACTACCCCAACTAAACTCTATCCACTCAACAAAAATTATTTCACACCACAGACTCATCTTGGTCAGGATCGATTTGAGATCTATCATGGTTTCAGAGAAATCATACTCCATGGTTCGTTGTTCTTGTAGAATGTTGAACGACTATCCCAACTAAAATCTATCCACTCAACAAAAATTATTTCACACCACAGACTCATCTTGGTCAGGATCGATTTGAAATCTATCATGGTTTCAGAGAAATCATACTCCATGGTTCGTTGTTCTTGTAAAATGTTGAACGACTATCCCAACTAAAATCTATCCACTCAACAAAAATTATTTCACACCACAGACTCATCTTGGTCAGGATCGATTTGAAATCTATCATGGTTTCAGAGAAATCATACTCCATGGTTCGTTGTTCTTGTAGAATGTTGAACGACTATCCCAACTAAAATCTATCCACTCAACAAAAATTATTTCAGAGAAATCATACTCCATGGTTCGTTGTTCTTGTAGAATGTTGAACGACTACCCCAACTAAAATCTATCCACTCAACAAAAATTATTTCACACCACAGACTCATCTTGGTCAGGATCGATTTGAAATCTATCATGGTTTCAGAGAAATCATACTCCATGGTTCGTTGTTCTTGTAAAATGTTGAACGACTACCCCAACTAAAATCTATCCACTCAACAAAAATTATTTCACACCACAAACTCATCTTGGTCAGGATCGATTGAAATCTATCATGGTTTCAGAGAAATCATACTCCATGGTTCGTTGTTCTTGTAAAATGTTGAACGACTACCCCAACTAAAATCTATCCACTCAACAAAAATTATTTCACACCACAGACTCATCTTGGTCAGGATCGATTTGAAATCTATCATGGTTTCAGAGAAATCATACTCCATGGTTCGTTGTTCTTGTAGAATGTTGAACAACTATCCCAACTAAAATCTATCCACTCAACAAAAATTATTTCAGAGAAATCATACTCCATGGTTCGTTGTTCTTGTAGAATGTTGAACGACTATCCCAACTAAAATCTATCCACTCAACAAAAATTATTTCACACCACAGACTCATCTTGGTCAGGATCGATTTGAAATCTATCATGGTTTCAGAGGAATCATACTCCATGGTTCGTTGTTCTTGTAGAATGTTGAACGACTACCCCAACTAAAATCTATCCACTCAACAAAAATTATTTCACACCACAGACTCATCTTGGTCAGGATCAATTTGAAATCTATCATGGTTTCAGAGAAATCATACTCCATGGTAAGTTGTTCTTGTAGAATGTTGAACGACTATCCCAACTAAAATCTATCAACTCAACAAAAATTATTTCAGAGAAATCATACTCCATGGTTCGTTGTTCTTGTAGAATGTTGAACGACTATCCCAACTAAAATCTATCCACTCAACAAAAATTATTTCACACCACAGACCCATCTTGGTCAGGATCGATTTGAAATCTATCATTTTTTCAGAGAAATCATACCCCATGGTTCGTTGTTCTTGTAGAATGTTGAACGACTATCCCAACTAAAATCTATCTACTCAATAAAAATTATTTCAGAGAAATCATACTCCATGGTTCGTTGTTCTTGTAGAATGTTGAACGACTACCCTAACTAAAATCTATCCACTCAACAAAAATTATTTCACACCACACACTCATCTTGGTCAGGATCGATTTGAAATCTATCATGGTTTCAGAGAAATCATACTCCATGGTTCGTTGTTCTTGTAGAATGTTGAACGACTATCCCAACTAAAATCTATCCACTCAACAAAAATTATTTCAGAGAAATCATACTCCATGGTTCGTTGTTCTTGTAGAATGTTGAACGACTACCCCAACTAAAATCTATCCACTCAACAAAAATTATTTCACACCACAGACTCATCTTGGTCAGGATCGATTTGAAATCTATCATGGTTTCAGAGAAATCATACTCCATGGTAAGTTGTTCTTGTAGAATGTTGAACGACTACCCCAACTAAAATCTATCCACTCAACAAAAATTATTTCACACCACAGACTCATCTTGGTCAGGATCGATTTGAAATCTATCATGGTTTCAGAGAAATCATACTCCATGGTTCGTTGTTCTTGTAGAATGTTGAACGACTATTACAACTAAAATCTATAAACTCAACAAAAATTATTTCAGAGAAATCATACTCCATGGTTCGTTGTTCTTGTAGAATGTTGAACAACTACCCCAACTAAAATCTATCCACTCAACAAAAATTATTTCACACCACAGACTCATCTTGGTCAGGATCGATTTGAAATCTATCATGGTTTCAGAGAAATCATACTCCACGGTTCGTTGTTCTTGTAAAATGTTAAACGACTACCCCAACTAAAATCTATCCACTCAACAAAAATTATTTCACACCACAGACTCATCTTGGTCAGGATCGATTTGAAATCTATCATGGTTTCGGAGAAATCATACTCCATGGTAAGTTGTTCTTGTAGAATGTTGAACGACTACCCCAACTAAAATCTATCCACTCAACAAAAATTATTTCACACCACAGACTCATCTTGGTCAGGATCGATTTGAAATCTATCATGGTTTCAGAGAAATCATACTCCATGGTTCGTTGTTCTTGTAGAATGTTGAACAACTACCCCAACTAAAATCTATCCACTCAACAAAAATTATTTCATACCACAGACTCATCTTGGTCAGGATCGATTTGAAGTCTATCATGGTTTCAGAGAAATCATACTCCATGGTAAGTTGTTCTTGTAGAATGTTGAACGACTACCCCAACTAAAATCTATCCACTCAACAAAAATTATTTCACACCACAGACTCATCTTGGTCAGGATCGATTTGAAATCTATCATGGTTTCAGAGAAATCATACTCCATGGTTCGTTGTTCTTGTAGAATGTTGAACGACTATTACAACTAAAATCTATAAACTCAACAAAAATTATTTCAGAGAAATCATACTCCATGGTTCGTTGTTCTTGTAGAATGTTGAACGACTACCCCAACTAAAATCTATCCACTCAACAAAAATTATTTCACACCACAGACTCATCTTGGTCAGGATCGATTTGAAATCTATCATGGTTTCAGAGAAATCATACTCCATGGTAAGTTGTTCTTGTAGAATGTTGAACGACTACCCCAACTAAAATCTATCCACTCAACAAAAATTATTTCACACCACAGACTCATCTTGGTCAGGATCGATTTGAAATCTATCATGGTTTCAGAGAAATCATACTCCATGGTTCGTTGTTCTTGTAAAATGTTGAACGACTACCCCAACTAAAATCTATCCACTCAACAAAAATTATTTCACACCACAGACTCATCTTGGTCAGGATCGATTTGAAATCTATCATGGTTTCAGAGAAATCATACTCCATGGTTCGTTGTTCTTGTAGAATGTTGAACGACTATCCCAACTAAAATCTATCCACTCAACAAAAATTATTTCACACCACAGACTCATCTTGGTCAGGATCGATTTGAAATCTATCATGGTTTCAGAGAAATCATACTCCATGGTTCGTTGTTCTTGTAGAATGTTGAACGACTATCCCAACTAAAATCTATAAACTCAACAAAAATTATTTTAGAGAAATCATACTCCATGGTAAGTTGTTCTTGTAGAATGTTGAACAACTACCCCAACTAAACTCTATCCACTCAACAAAAATTATTTCACACCACAGACTCATCTTGGTCAGGATCGATTTGAGATCTATCATGGTTTCAGAGAAATCATACTCCATGGTTCGTTGTTCTTGTAGAATGTTGAACGACTATCCCAACTAAACTCTATCCACTCAACAAAAATTATTTCACACCACAGACTCATCTTGGTCAGGATCGATTTGAAATCTATCATGGTTTCAGAGAAATCATACTCCATGGTTCGTTGTTCTTGTAAAATGTTGAACGACTACCCCAACTAAAATCTATCCACTCAACAAAAATTATTTCACACCACAGACTCATCTTGGTCAGGATCGATTTGAAATCTATCATGGTTTCAGAGAAATCATACTCCATGGTTCGTTGTTCTTGTAGAATGTTGAACGACTATCCCAACTAAAATCTATCCACTCAACAAAAATTATTTCACACCACAGACTCATCTTGGTCAGGATCGATTTGAAATCTATCATGGTTTCAGAGAAATCATACTCCATGGTTCGTTGTTCTTGTAGAATGTTGAACGACTATCCCAACTAAAATCTATAAACTCAACAAAAATTATTTTAGAGAAATCATACTCCATGGTAAGTTGTTCTTGTAGAATGTTGAACAACTACCCCAACTAAACTCTATCCACTCAACAAAAATTATTTCACACCACAGACTCATCTTGGTCAGGATCGATTTGAGATCTATCATGGTTTCAGAGAAATCATACTCCATGGTTCGTTGTTCTTGTAGAATGTTGAACGACTATCCCAACTAAAATCTATCCACTCAACAAAAATTATTTCACACCACAGACTCATCTTGGTCAGGATCGATTTGAAATCTATCATGGTTTCAGAGAAATCATACTCCATGGTTCGTTGTTCTTGTAAAATGTTGAACGACTATCCCAACTAAAATCTATCCACTCAACAAAAATTATTTCACACCACAGACTCATCTTGGTCAGGATCGATTTGAAATCTATCATGGTTTCAGAGAAATCATACTCCATGGTTCGTTGTTCTTGTAGAATGTTGAACGACTATCCCAACTAAAATCTATCCACTCAACAAAAATTATTTCAGAGAAATCATACTCCATGGTTCGTTGTTCTTGTAGAATGTTGAACGACTACCCCAACTAAAATCTATCCACTCAACAAAAATTATTTCACACCACAGACTCATCTTGGTCAGGATCGATTTGAAATCTATCATGGTTTCAGAGAAATCATACTCCATGGTTCGTTGTTCTTGTAAAATGTTGAACGACTACCCCAACTAAAATCTATCCACTCAACAAAAATTATTTCACACCACAAACTCATCTTGGTCAGGATCGATTGAAATCTATCATGGTTTCAGAGAAATCATACTCCATGGTTCGTTGTTCTTGTAAAATGTTGAACGACTACCCCAACTAAAATCTATCCACTCAACAAAAATTATTTCACACCACAGACTCATCTTGGTCAGGATCGATTTGAAATCTATCATGGTTTCAGAGAAATCATACTCCATGGTTCGTTGTTCTTGTAGAATGTTGAACAACTATCCCAACTAAAATCTATCCACTCAACAAAAATTATTTCAGAGAAATCATACTCCATGGTTCGTTGTTCTTGTAGAATGTTGAACGACTATCCCAACTAAAATCTATCCACTCAACAAAAATTATTTCACACCACAGACTCATCTTGGTCAGGATCGATTTGAAATCTATCATGGTTTCAGAGGAATCATACTCCATGGTTCGTTGTTCTTGTAGAATGTTGAACGACTACCCCAACTAAAATCTATCCACTCAACAAAAATTATTTCACACCACAGACTCATCTTGGTCAGGATCAATTTGAAATCTATCATGGTTTCAGAGAAATCATACTCCATGGTAAGTTGTTCTTGTAGAATGTTGAACGACTATCCCAACTAAAATCTATCAACTCAACAAAAATTATTTCAGAGAAATCATACTCCATGGTTCGTTGTTCTTGTAGAATGTTGAACGACTATCCCAACTAAAATCTATCCACTCAACAAAAATTATTTCACACCACAGACCCATCTTGGTCAGGATCGATTTGAAATCTATCATGGTTTCAGAGAAATCATACCCCATGGTTCGTTGTTCTTGTAGAATGTTGAACGACTATCCCAACTAAAATCTATCTACTCAATAAAAATTATTTCAGAGAAATCATACTCCATGGTTCGTTGTTCTTGTAGAATGTTGAACGACTACCCTAACTAAAATCTATCCACTCAACAAAAATTATTTCACACCACACACTCATCTTGGTCAGGATCGATTTGAAATCTATCATGGTTTCAGAGAAATCATACTCCATGGTTCGTTGTTCTTGTAGAATGTTGAACGACTATCCCAACTAAAATCTATCCACTCAACAAAAATTATTTCAGAGAAATCATACTCCATGGTTCGTTGTTCTTGTAGAATGTTGAACGACTACCCCAACTAAAATCTATCCACTCAACAAAAATTATTTCACACCACAGACTCATCTTGGTCAGGATCGATTTGAAATCTATCATGGTTTCAGAGAAATCATACTCCATGGTAAGTTGTTCTTGTAGAATGTTGAACGACTACCCCAACTAAAATCTATCCACTCAACAAAAATTATTTCACACCACAGACTCATCTTGGTCAGGATCGATTTGAAATCTATCATGGTTTCAGAGAAATCATACTCCATGGTTCGTTGTTCTTGTAGAATGTTGAACGACTATTACAACTAAAATCTATAAACTCAACAAAAATTATTTCAGAGAAATCATACTCCATGGTTCGTTGTTCTTGTAGAATGTTGAACAACTACCCCAACTAAAATCTATCCACTCAACAAAAATTATTTCACACCACAGACTCATCTTGGTCAGGATCGATTTGAAATCTATCATGGTTTCAGAGAAATCATACTCCACGGTTCGTTGTTCTTGTAAAATGTTAAACGACTACCCCAACTAAAATCTATCCACTCAACAAAAATTATTTCACACCACAGACTCATCTTGGTCAGGATCGATTTGAAATCTATCATGGTTTCGGAGAAATCATACTCCATGGTAAGTTGTTCTTGTAGAATGTTGAACGACTACCCCAACTAAAATCTATCCACTCAACAAAAATTATTTCACACCACAGACTCATCTTGGTCAGGATCGATTTGAAATCTATCATGGTTTCAGAGAAATCATACTCCATGGTTCGTTGTTCTTGTAGAATGTTGAACAACTACCCCAACTAAAATCTATCCACTCAACAAAAATTATTTCATACCACAGACTCATCTTGGTCAGGATCGATTTGAAGTCTATCATGGTTTCAGAGAAATCATACTCCATGGTAAGTTGTTCTTGTAGAATGTTGAACGACTACCCCAACTAAAATCTATCCACTCAACAAAAATTATTTCACACCACAGACTCATCTTGGTCAGGATCGATTTGAAATCTATCATGGTTTCAGAGAAATCATACTCCATGGTTCGTTGTTCTTGTAGAATGTTGAACGACTATTACAACTAAAATCTATAAACTCAACAAAAATTATTTCAGAGAAATCATACTCCATGGTTCGTTGTTCTTGTAGAATGTTGAACGACTACCCCAACTAAAATCTATCCACTCAACAAAAATTATTTCACACCACAGACTCATCTTGGTCAGGATCGATTTGAAATCTATCATGGTTTCAGAGAAATCATACTCCATGGTAAGTTGTTCTTGTAGAATGTTGAACGACTACCCCAACTAAAATCTATCCACTCAACAAAAATTATTTCACACCACAGACTCATCTTGGTCAGGATCGATTTGAAATCTATCATGGTTTCAGAGAAATCATACTCCATGGTTCGTTGTTCTTGTAAAATGTTGAACGACTACCCCAACTAAAATCTATCCACTCAACAAAAATTATTTCACACCACAGACTCACCTTGGTCAGGATCGATTTGAAATCTATCATGGTTTCAGAGAAATCATACTCCATGGTTCGTTGTTCTTGTAGAATGTTGAACGACTACCCCAACTAAAATCTATCCACTCAACAAAAATTATTTCAGAGAAATCATACTCCATGGTTCGTTGTTCTTGTAGAATGTTGAACGACTACCCCAACTAAAATCTATCCACTCAACAAAAATTATTTCACACCACAGACTCATCTTGGTCAGGATCGATTTGAAATCTATCATGGTTTCAGAGAAATCATACTCCATGGTTCGTTGTTCTTGTAGAATGTTGAACGACTATCCCAACTAAAATCTATCCACTCAACAAAAATTATTTCACACCACAGACTCATCTTGGTCAGGATCGATTTGAAATCTATCATGGTTTCAGAGAAATCATACTCCATGGTAAGTTGTTCTTGTAGAATGTTGAACGACTACCCCAACTAAAATCTATCCACTCAACAAAAATTATTTCACACCACAGACTCATCTTGGTCAGGATCGATTTGAAATCTATCATGGTTTCAGAGAAATCATACTCCATGGTTCGTTGTTCTTGTAGAATGTTGAACAACTACCCCAACTAAAATCTATCCACTCAACAAAAATTATTTCACACCACAGACTCATCTTGGTCAGGATCGATTTGAAATCTATCATGGTTTCAGAGAAATCATACTCCATGGTAAGTTGTTCTTGTAGAATGTTGAACGACTACCCCAACTAAAATCTATCCACTCAACAAAAATTATTTCACACCACAGACTCATCTTGGTCAGGATCGATTTGAAATCTATCATGGTTTCAGAGAAATCATACTCCATGGTTCGTTGTTCTTGTAGAATGTTGAACGACTATTACAACTAAAATCTATAAACTCAACAAAAATTATTTCAGAGAAATCATACTCCATGGTTCGTTGTTCTTGTAGAATGTTGAACGACTACCCCAACTAAAATCTATCCACTCAACAAAAATTATTTCACACCACAGACTCATCTTGGTCAGGATCGATTTGAAATCTATCATGGTTTCAGAGAAATCATACTCCATGGTAAGTTGTTCTTGTAGAATGTTGAACGACTACCCCAACTAAAATCTATCCACTCAACAAAAATTATTTCACACCACAGACTCATCTTGGTCAGGATCGATTTGAAATCTATCATGGTTTCAGAGAAATCATACTCCATGGTTCGTTGTTCTTGTAAAATGTTGAACGACTACCCCAACTAAAATCTATCCACTCAACAAAAATTATTTCACACCACAGACTCACCTTGGTCAGGATCGATTTGAAATCTATCATGGTTTCAGAGAAATCATACTCCATGGTTCGTTGTTCTTGTAGAATGTTGAACGACTACCCCAACTAAAATCTATCCACTCAACAAAAATTATTTCAGAGAAATCATACTCCATGGTTCGTTGTTCTTGTAGAATGTTGAACGACTACCCCAACTAAAATCTATCCACTCAACAAAAATTATTTCACACCACAGACTCATCTTGGTCAGGATCGATTTGAAATCTATCATGGTTTCAGAGAAATCATACTCCATGGTTCGTTGTTCTTGTAAAATGTTGAACGACTACCCCAACTAAAATCTATCCACTCAACAAAAATTATTTCACACCACAGACTCATCTTGGTCAGGATCGATTTGAAATCTATCATGGTTTCAGAGAAATCATACTCCATGGTTCGTTGTTCTTGTAAAATGTTGAACGACTACCCCGACTAAAATCTATCCACTCAACAAAAATTATTTCACACCACAGACTCATCTTGGTCAGGATCGATTTGAAATCTATCATGGTTTCAGAGAAATCATACTCCATGGTTCGTTGTTCTTGTAGAATGTTGAACGACTATCCCAACTAAAATCTATCCACTCAACAAAAATTATTTCAGAGAAATCATACTCCATGGTTCGTTGTTCTTGTAGAATGTTGAACGACTATCCCAACTAAAATCTATCCACTCAACAAAAATTATTTCACACCACAGACTCATCTTGGTCACAATCGATTTGAAATCTATCATGGTTTCAGAGAAATCATACTCCATGGTTCGTTGTTCTTGTAGAATGTTGAACGACTATCCCAACTAAAATCTATCCACTCAACAAAAATTATTTCAGAGAAATCATACTCCATGGTTCGTTGTTCTTGTAGAATGTTGAACGACTACCCCAACTAAAATCTATCCACTCAACAAAAATTATTTCACACCACAGACTCATCTTGGTCAGGATCGATTTGAAATCTATCATGGTTTCAGAGAAATCATACTCCATGGTTCGTTGTTCTTGTAGAATGTTGAACGACTATCCCAACTAAAATCTATCCACTCAACAAAAATTATTACACACCACAGACTCATCTTGGTCAGGATCGATTTGAAATCTATCATGGTTTCAGAGAAATCATACTCCATGGTTCGTTGTTCTTGTAAAATGTTGAACGACTACCCCAACTAAAATCTATCCACTCAACAAAAATTATTTCACACCACAGACTCATCTTGGTCAGGATCGATTTGAAATCTATCATGGTTTCAGAGAAATCATACTCCATGGTTCGTTGTTCTTGTAGAATGTTGAACGACTACCCCAACTAAAATCTATCCACTCAACAAAAATTATTTCACAGGATCGGTAAGGTCAGGATCGATTTGAAATCTATCATGGTTTCAGAGAAATCATACTCCATGGTTCGTTGTTCTTGTAGAATGTTGAACGACTACCCCAACTAAAATCTATCCACTCAACAAAAATTATTTCACACCACAGACTCATCTTGGTCAGGATCGATTTGAAATCTATCATGGTTTCAGAGAAATCATACTCCATGGTTCGTTGTTCTTGTAGAATGTTGAACAACTACCCCAACTAAAATCTATCCACTCAACAAAAATTATTTCACACCACAGACTCATCTTGGTCAGGATCGATTTGAAATCTATCATGGTTGCAGAGAAATCATACTCCATGGTTCGTTGTTCTTGTAGAATGTTGAACGACTATCCCAACTAAAATCTATCCACTCAACAAAAATTATTTCACACCACAGACTCATCTTGGTCAGGATCGATTTGAAATCCATCATGGTTTCAGAGAAATCATACTCCATGGTTCGTTGTTCTTGTAGAATGTTGAACGACTATCCCAACTAAAATCTATCCACTCAACAAAAATTATTTCAGAGAAATCATACTCCATGGTTCGTTGTTCTTGTAGTATGTTGAACGACTATCCCAACTAAAATCTATCCACTCAACAAAAATTATTTCACACCACAGACTCATCTTGGTCAGGATCGATTTGAAATCTATCATGGTTTCAGAGAAATCATACTCCATGGTTCGTTGTTCTTGTAGAATGTTGAACGACTATCCCAACTAAAATCTATCCACTCAACAAAAATTATTTCAGAGAAATCATACTCCATGGTTCGTTGTTCTTGTAGAATGTTGAACGACTACCCCAACTAAAATCTATCCACTCAACAAAAATTATTTCACACAACAGAGTCATCTTGGTCAGGATCGATTTGAAATCTATCATGGTTTCAGAGAAATCATACTCCATGGTAAGTTGTTCTTGTTGAATGTTGAACGACTACCCCTAACTAAAATCTATCCACTCAACAAAAATTATTTCACACCACAGACTCATCTTGGCCAGGATCGATTTGAAATCTATCATGGTTTCAGAGAAATCATACTCCATGGTTCGTTGTTCTTGTCGAATGTTGAACGACTATCCCAACTAAAATCTATCCACTCAACAAAAATTATTTCAGAGAAATCATACTCCATGGTTCGTTGTTCTTGTAGAATGTTGAACGACTACCCCAACTAAAATCTACCCACTCAACAAAAATTATTTCACACCACAGACTCATCTTGGTCAGGATCGATTTGAAATCTATCATGGTTTCAGAGAAATCATACTCCATGTTTCGTTGTTCTTGTAAAATGTTGAACGACTACCCCAACTAAAATCTATCCACTCAACAAAAATTATTTCACACCACAGACTCATCTTGGTCAGGATCGATTTGAAATCTATCATGGTTTCAGAGAAATCATACTCCATGGTTCGTTGTTCTTGTAGAATGTTGAACGACTATCCCAACTAAAATCTATCCACTCAACAAAAATTATTTCACACCACAGACTCATCTTGGTCAGGATCGATTTGAAATCTATCATGGTTTCAGAGAAATCATACTCCATGGTTCGTTGTTCTTGTAGAATGTTGAACGACTATCCCAACTAAAATCTATCCACTCAACAAAAATTATTTCAGAGAAATCATACTCCATGGTTCGTTGTTCTTGTAGAATGTTGAACGACTACCCCAACTAAAATCTATCCACTCAACAAAAATTATTTCACACCACAGATTCATCTTGGTCAGGATCGATTTGAAATCTATCATGGTTTCAGAGAAATCATACTCCATGGTTCGTTGTTCTTGTAAAATGTTGAACGACTACCCCAACTAAAATCTATCCACTCAACAAAAATTATTTCACACCACAGACTCATCTTGATCAGGATCGATTTGAAATCTATCATGGTTTCAGAGAAATCATACTCCATGGTTCGTTGTTCTTGTAGAATGTTGAACGACTATCCCAACTAAAATCTATCCACTCAACAAAAATTATTTCACACCACAGACTCATCTTGGTCAGGATCGATTTGAAATCTATCATGGTTTCAGAGAAATCATACTCCATGGTTCGTTGTTCTTGTAGAATGTTGAACGACTATCCCAACTAAAATCTATCCACTCAACAAAAATTATTTCAGAGAAATCATACTCCATGGTTCGTTGTTCTTGTAGAATGTTGAACGACTATCCCAACTAAAATCTATCCACTCAACAAAAATTATTTCAGAGAAATCATACTCCATGGTTCGTTGTTCTTGTAGAATGTTGAACGACTACCCCAACTAAAATCTATCCACTCAACAAAAATTATTTCACACCACAGACTCATCTTGGTCAGGATCGATTTGAAATCTATCATGGTTTCAGAGAAATCATACTCCATGGTAAGTTGTTCTTGTAGAATGTTGAACGACTACCCCAACTAAAATCTATCCACTCAACAAAAATTATTTCACACCACAGACTCGTCTTGGTCAGGATCGATTTGAAATCTATCATGGTTTCAGAGAAATCATACTCCATGGTAAGTTGTTCTTGTAGAATGTTGAACGACTACCCCAACTAAAGTCTATCCACTCAACGAAAATTATTTCACACCACAGACTCATCTTGGTCAGGATCGATTTGAAATCTATCATGGTTTCAGAGAAATCATACTTTATGGTTCGTTGTTCTTGTAGAATGTTGAACGACTATCCCAACTAAAATCTATCCACTCAACAAAAATTATTTCAGAGAAATCATACTCCATGGTTCGTTGTTCTTGTAGAATGTTGAACGACTACCCCAACTAAAATCTATCCACTCAACAAAAATTATTTCACACCACAGACTCATCTTGGTCATAATCGATTTGAAATCTATCATGGTTTCAGAGAAATCATACTCCATGGTTCGTTGTTCTTGTAAAATGTTGAACGACTACCCCAACTAAAATCTATCCACTCAACAAAAATTATTTCACACCACAGACTCATCTTGGTCAGGATCGATTTGAAATCTATCATGGTCTCAGAGAAATCATACTCCATGGTAAGTTGTTCTTGTAGAATGTTGAACGACTATCCCAACTAAAATTTATCCGCTCAACAAAAATTATTTCACACCACAGACTCATCTTGGTCAGGATCGATTTGAAATCTATCATGGTTTCAGAGAAATCATACTCCATGGTATGTTGTTCTTGTAGAATGTTGAACGACTACCGAAACTAAAATCTATCCACTCAACAAAAATTATTTCACACCACAGACTCATCTTGGTCAGGATCGATTTGAAATCTATCATGGTTTCAGAGAAATCATACTCCATAGTTCGTTGTTCTTGTAGAATGTTGAACGACTATCCCAACTAAAATCTATCCACTCAACAAAAATTATTTCAGAGAAATCATACTCCAAGGTTCGTTGTTCTTGTAGAATGTTGAACGACTACCCCAACTAAAATCTATCCACTCAACAAAAATTATTTCACACCACAGACTCATCTTGGTCAGGATCGATTTGAAATCTATCATGGTTTCAGAGAAATCATACTCCATGGTAAGTTGTTCTTGTAGAATGTTGAACGACTATCCCAACTAAAATCTATCCACTCAACAAAAATTATTTCACACCACAGACTCATCTTGGTCAGGATCGATTTGAAATCTATCATGGTTTCAGAGAAATCATACTCCATGGTTCGTTGTTCTTGTAGAATGTTGAACGACTATTACAACTAAAATCTATAAACTCAACAAAAATTATTTCAGAGAAATCATACTCCATGGTTCGTTGTTCTTGTAGAATGTTGAACAACTACCCCAACTAAAATCTATCTACTCAACAAAAATTATTTCACACCACAGACTCATCTTGGTCAGGATCGATTTGAAATCTATCATGGTTTCAGAGAAATCATACTCCATTGTTCGTTGTTCTTGTAAAATGTTGAACGACTACCACAACTAAAATCTATCCACTCAACAAAAATTATTTCACACCACAGACTCATCTTGGTAAGGATCGATTTGAAATCTATCATGGTTTCAGAGAAATCATACTCCATGATTCGTTGTTCTTGTAAAATGTTGAACGACTACCCCAACTAAAATCTATCCACTCAACAAAAATTATTTCACACCACAGACTCACCTTGGTCAGGATCGATTTGAAATCTATCATGGTTTCAGAGAAATCATACTCCATGGTTCGTTGTTCTTGTAGAATGTTGAACGATTATCCCAACTAAAATCCATCCACTCAACAAAAATTATTTCAGAGAAATCATACTCCTTGGTTCGTTGTTCTTGTAGAATGTTGAACGACTATCCCAACTAAAATCTATCCACTCAACAAAAATTATTTCACACCACAGACTCATCTTGGTCACAATCGATTTGAAATCTATCATGGTTTCAGAGAAATCATACTCCATGGTTCGTTGTTCTTGTAGAATGTTGAACGACTATCCCAACTAAAATCTATCCACTCAACAAAAATTATTTCAGAGAAATCATACTCCATGGTTCGTTGTTCTTGTAGAATGTTGAACGACTACCCCAACTAAAATCTATCCACTCAACAAAAATTATTTCACACCACAGACTCATCTTGGCCAGGATCGATTTGAAATCTATCATGGTTTCAGAGAAATCATACTCCATGGTTCGTTGTTCTTGTCGAATGTTGAACGACTATCCCAACTAAAATCTATCCACTCAACAAAAATTATTTCAGAGAAATCATACTCCATGGTTCGTTGTTCTTGTAGAATGTTGAACGACTACCCCAACTAAAATCTACCCACTCAACAAAAATTATTTCACACCACAGACTCATCTTGGTCACAATCGATTTGAAATCTATCATGGTTTCAGAGAAATCATACTCCATGGTTCGTTGTTCTTGTAGAATGTTGAACGACTATCCCAACTAAAATCTATCCACTCAACAAAAATTATTTCAGAGAAATCATACTCCATGGTTCGTTGTTCTTGTAGAATGTTGAACGACTATCCCAACTAAAATCTATCCACTCAACAAAAATTATTTCAGAGAAATCATACTCCATGGTTCGTTGTTCTTGTCGAATGTTGAACGACTATCCCAACTAAAATCTATCCACTCAACAAAAATTATTTCAGAGAAATCATACTCCATGGTTCGTTGTTCTTGTAGAATGTTGAACGACTACCCCAACTAAAATCTATCCACTCAACAAAAATTATTTCAGAGAAATCATACTCCTTGGTTCGTTGTTCTTGTAGAATGTTGAACGACTATCCCAACTAAAATCTATCCACTCAACAAAAATTATTTCACACCACAGACTCATCTTGGTCACAATCGATTTGAAATCTATCATGGTTTCAGAGAAATCATACTCCATGGTTCGTTGTTCTTGTAGAATGTTGAACGACTATCCCAACTAAAATCTATCCACTCAACAAAAATTATTTCAGAGAAATCATACTCCATGGTTCGTTGTTCTTGTAGAATGTTGAACGACTACCCCAACTAAAATCTATCCACTCAACAAAAATTATTTCACACCACAGACTCATCTTGGTCAGGATCGATTTGAAATCTATCATGGTTTCAGAGAAATCATACTCCATGGTTCGTTGTTCTTGTAGAATGTTGAACGACTATCCCAACTAAAATCTATCCACTCAACAAAAATTATTTCAGAGAAATCATACTCCATGGTTCGTTGTTCTTGTAGAATGTTGAACGACTATCCCAACTAAAATCTATCCACTCAACAAAAATTATTTCACACCACAGACTCATCTTGGTCACAATCGATTTGAAATCTATCATGGTTTCAGAGAAATCATACTCCATGGTTCGTTGTTCTTGTAGAATGTTGAACGACTATCCCAACTAAAATCTATCCACTCAACAAAAATTATTTCAGAGAAATCATACTCCATGGTTCGTTGTTCTTGTAGAATGTTGAACGACTACCCCAACTAAAATCTATCCACTCAACAAAAATTATTTCACACCACAGACTCATCTTGGTCAGGATCGATTTGAAATCTATCATGGTTTCAGAGAAATCATACTCCATGGTTCGTTGTTCTTGTAGAATGTTGAACGACTATCCCAACTAAAATCTATCCACTCAACAAAAATTATTACACACCACAGACTCATCTTGGTCAGGATCGATTTGAAATCTATCATGGTTTCAGAGAAATCATACTCCATGGTTCGTTGTTCTTGTAAAATGTTGAACGACTACCCCAACTAAAATCTATCCACTCAACAAAAATTATTTCACACCACAGACTCATCTTGGTCAGGATCGATTTGAAATCTATCATGGTTTCAGAGAAATCATACTCCATGGTTCGTTGTTCTTGTAGAATGTTGAACGACTACCCCAACTAAAATCTATCCACTCAACAAAAATTATTTCACAGGATCGGTCAGGTCAGGATCGATTTGAAATCTATCATGGTTTCAGAGAAATCATACTCCATGGTTCGTTGTTCTTGTAGAATGTTGAACGACTACCCCAACTAAAATCTATCCACTCAACAAAAATTATTTCACACCACAGACTCATCTTGGTCAGGATCGATTTGAAATCTATCATGGTTTCAGAGAAATCATACTCCATGGTTCGTTGTTCTTGTAGAATGTTGAACAACTACCCCAACTAAAATCTATCCACTCAACAAAAATTATTTCACACCACAGACTCATCTTGGTCAGGATCGATTTGAAATCTATCATGGTTGCAGAGAAATCATACTCCATGGTTCGTTGTTCTTGTAGAATGTTGAACGACTATCCCAACTAAAATCTATCCACTCAACAAAAATTATTTCACACCACAGACTCATCTTGGTCAGGATCGATTTGAAATCCATCATGGTTTCAGAGAAATCATACTCCATGGTTCGTTGTTCTTGTAGAATGTTGAACGACTATCCCAACTAAAATCTATCCACTCAACAAAAATTATTTCAGAGAAATCATACTCCATGGTTCGTTGTTCTTGTAGTATGTTGAACGACTATCCCAACTAAAATCTATCCACTCAACAAAAATTATTTCACACCACAGACTCATCTTGGTCAGGATCGATTTGAAATCTATCATGGTTTCAGAGAAATCATACTCCATGGTTCGTTGTTCTTGTAGAATGTTGAACGACTATCCCAACTAAAATCTATCCACTCAACAAAAATTATTTCAGAGAAATCATACTCCATGGTTCGTTGTTCTTGTAGAATGTTGAACGACTACCCCAACTAAAATCTATCCACTCAACAAAAATTATTTCACACAACAGAGTCATCTTGGTCAGGATCGATTTGAAATCTATCATGGTTTCAGAGAAATCATACTCCATGGTAAGTTGTTCTTGTTGAATGTTGAACGACTACCCCTAACTAAAATCTATCCACTCAACAAAAATTATTTCACACCACAGACTCATCTTGGCCAGGATCGATTTGAAATCTATCATGGTTTCAGAGAAATCATACTCCATGGTTCGTTGTTCTTGTCGAATGTTGAACGACTATCCCAACTAAAATCTATCCACTCAACAAAAATTATTTCAGAGAAATCATACTCCATGGTTCGTTGTTCTTGTAGAATGTTGAACGACTACCCCAACTAAAATCTACCCACTCAACAAAAATTATTTCACACCACAGACTCATCTTGGTCAGGATCGATTTGAAATCTATCATGGTTTCAGAGAAATCATACTCCATGTTTCGTTGTTCTTGTAAAATGTTGAACGACTACCCCAACTAAAATCTATCCACTCAACAAAAATTATTTCACACCACAGACTCATCTTGGTCAGGATCGATTTGAAATCTATCATGGTTTCAGAGAAATCATACTCCATGGTTCGTTGTTCTTGTAGAATGTTGAACGACTATCCCAACTAAAATCTATCCACTCAACAAAAATTATTTCACACCACAGACTCATCTTGGTCAGGATCGATTTGAAATCTATCATGGTTTCAGAGAAATCATACTCCATGGTTCGTTGTTCTTGTAGAATGTTGAACGACTACCCCAACTAAAATCTATCCACTCAACAAAAATTATTTCAGAGAAATCATACTCCATGGTTCGTTGTTCTTGTAGAATGTTGAACGACTACCCCAACTAAAATCTATCCACTCAACAAAAATTATTTCACACCACAGATTCATCTTGGTCAGGATCGATTTGAAATCTATCATGGTTTCAGAGAAATCATACTCCATGGTTCGTTGTTCTTGTAAAATGTTGAACGACTACCCCAACTAAAATCTATCCACTCAACAAAAATTATTTCACACCACAGACTCATCTTGATCAGGATCGATTTGAAATCTATCATGGTTTCAGAGAAATCATACTCCATGGTTCGTTGTTCTTGTAGAATGTTGAACGACTATCCCAACTAAAATCTATCCACTCAACAAAAATTATTTCACACCACAGACTCATCTTGGTCAGGATCGATTTGAAATCTATCATGGTTTCAGAGAAATCATACTCCATGGTTCGTTGTTCTTGTAGAATGTTGAACGACTATCCCAACTAAAATCTATCCACTCAACAAAAATTATTTCAGAGAAATCATACTCCATGGTTCGTTGTTCTTGTAGAATGTTGAACGACTATCCCAACTAAAATCTATCCACTCAACAAAAATTATTTCAGAGAAATCATACTCCATGGTTCGTTGTTCTTGTAGAATGTTGAACGACTACCCCAACTAAAATCTATCCACTCAACAAAAATTATTTCACACCACAGACTCATCTTGGTCAGGATCGATTTGAAATCTATCATGGTTTCAGAGAAATCATACTCCATGGTAAGTTGTTCTTGTAGAATGTTGAACGACTACCCCAACTAAAATCTATCCACTCAACAAAAATTATTTCACACCACAGACTCGTCTTGGTCAGGATCGATTTGAAATCTATCATGGTTTCAGAGAAATCATACTCCATGGTAAGTTGTTCTTGTAGAATGTTGAACGACTACCCCAACTAAAGTCTATCCACTCAACGAAAATTATTTCACACCACAGACTCATCTTGGTCAGGATCGATTTGAAATCTATCATGGTTTCAGAGAAATCATACTTTATGGTTCGTTGTTCTTGTAGAATGTTGAACGACTATCCCAACTAAAATCTATCCACTCAACAAAAATTATTTCAGAGAAATCATACTCCATGGTTCGTTGTTCTTGTAGAATGTTGAACGACTACCCCAACTAAAATCTATCCACTCAACAAAAATTATTTCACACCACAGACTCATCTTGGTCATAATCGATTTGAAATCTATCATGGTTTCAGAGAAATCATACTCCATGGTTCGTTGTTCTTGTAAAATGTTGAACGACTACCCCAACTAAAATCTATCCACTCAACAAAAATTATTTCACACCACAGACTCATCTTGGTCAGGATCGATTTGAAATCTATCATGGTCTCAGAGAAATCATACTCCATGGTAAGTTGTTCTTGTAGAATGTTGAACGACTATCCCAACTAAAATTTATCCGCTCAACAAAAATTATTTCACACCACAGACTCATCTTGGTCAGGATCGATTTGAAATCTATCATGGTTTCAGAGAAATCATACTCCATGGTATGTTGTTCTTGTAGAATGTTGAACGACTACCGAAACTAAAATCTATCCACTCAACAAAAATTATTTCACACCACAGACTCATCTTGGTCAGGATCGATTTGAAATCTATCATGGTTTCAGAGAAATCATACTCCATAGTTCGTTGTTCTTGTAGAATGTTGAACGACTATCCCAACTAAAATCTATCCACTCAACAAAAATTATTTCAGAGAAATCATACTCCATGGTTCGTTGTTCTTGTAGAATGTTGAACGACTACCCCAACTAAAATCTATCCACTCAACAAAAATTATTTCACACCACAGACTCATCTTGGTCAGGATCGATTTGAAATCTATCATGGTTTCAGAGAAATCATACTCCATGGTAAGTTGTTCTTGTAGAATGTTGAACGACTATCCCAACTAAAATCTATCCACTCAACAAAAATTATTCCACACCACAGACTCATCTTGGTCAGGATCGATTTGAAATCTATCATGGTTTCAGAGAAATCATACTCCATGGTTCGTTGTTCTTGTAGAATGTTGAACGACTATTACAACTAAAATCTATAAACTCAACAAAAATTATTTCAGAGAAATCATACTCCATGGTTCGTTGTTCTTGTAGAATGTTGAACAACTACCCCAACTAAAATCTATCTACTCAACAAAAATTATTTCACACCACAGACTCATCTTGGTCAGGATCGATTTGAAATCTATCATGGTTTCAGAGAAATCATACTCCATTGTTCGTTGTTCTTGTAAAATGTTGAACGACTACCACAACTAAAATCTATCCACTCAACAAAAATTATTTCACACCACAGACTCATCTTGGTAAGGATCGATTTGAAATCTATCATGGTTTCAGAGAAATCATACTCCATGATTCGTTGTTCTTGTAAAATGTTGAACGACTACCCCAACTAAAATCTATCCACTCAACAAAAATTATTTCACACCACAGACTCACCTTGGTCAGGATCGATTTGAAATCTATCATGGTTTCAGAGAAATCATACTCCATGGTTCGTTGTTCTTGTAGAATGTTGAACGATTATCCCAACTAAAATCCATCCACTCAACAAAAATTATTTCAGAGAAATCATACTCCTTGGTTCGTTGTTCTTGTAGAATGTTGAACGACTACCCCAACTAAAATCTATCCACTCAACAAAAATTATTTCACACCACAGACTCACCTTGGTCAGGATCGATTTGAAATCTATCATGGTTTCAGAGAAATCATACTCCATGGTTCGTTGTTCTTGTAGAATGTTGAACGACTATCCCAACTAAAATCTATCCACTCAACAAAAATTATTTCAGAGAAATCATACTCCATGGTTCGTTGTTCTTGTAGAATGTTGAACGACTATCCCAACTAAAATCTATCCACTCAACAAAAATTATTTCAGAGAAATCATACTCCATGGTTCGTTGTTCTTGTAGAATGTTGAACGACTACCCCAACTAAAACCTATCCACTCAACAAAAATTATTTCACACCACAGACTCATCTTGGTCAGGATCGATTTGAAATCTATCATGGTTTCAGAGAAATCATACTCCATGGTAAGTTGTTCTTGTAGAATGTTGAACGACTACCCCAACTAAAATCTATCCACTCAACAAAAATTATTTCACACCACAGACTCATCTTGGTCAGGATCGATTTGAAATCTATCATGGTTTCAGAGAAATCATACTCCATGGTAAGTTGTTCTTGTAGAATGTTGAACGACTACCCCAACTAAAGTCTATCCACTCAACGAAAATTATTTCACACCACAGACTCATCTTGGTCAGGATCGATTTGAAATCTATCATGGTTTCAGAGAAATCATACTTTATGGTTCGTTGTTCTTGTAGAATGTTGAACGACTATCCCAACTAAAATCTATCCACTCAACAAAAATTATTTCAGAGAAATCATACTCCATGGTTCGTTGTTCTTGTAGAATGTTGAACGACTACCCCAACTAAAATCTATCCACTCAACAAAAATTATTTCACACCAGAGACTCATCTTGGTCATAATCGATTTGAAATCTATCATGGTTTCAGAGAAATCATACTCCATGGTTCGTTGTTCTTGTAAAATGTTGAACGACTACCCCAACTAAAATCTATCCACTCAACAAAAATTATTTCACACCACAGACTCATCTTGGTCAGGATCGATTTGAAATCTATCATGGTCTCAGAGAAATCATACTCCATGGTAAGTTGTTCTTGTAGAATGTTGAACGACTATCCCAACTAAAATTTATCCACTCAACAAAAATTATTTCACACCACAGACTCATCTTGGTCAGGATCGATTTGAAATCTATCATGGTTTCAGAGAAATCATACTCCATGGTATGTTGTTCTTGTAGAATGTTGAACGACTACCGAAACTAAAATCTATCCACTCAACAAAAATTATTTCACACCACAGACTCATCTTGGTCAGGATCGATTTGAAATCTATCATGGTTTCAGAGAAATCATACTCCATGGTATGTTGTTCTTGTAGAATGTTGAACGACTACCGAAACTAAAATCTATCCACTCAACAAAAATTATTTCACACCACAGACTCATCTTGGTCAGGATCGATTTGAAATCTATCATGGTTTCAGAGAAATCATACTCCATGGTAAGTTGTTCTTGTAGAATGTTGAACGATTATCCCAACTAAAATCTATCCACTCAACAAAAATTATTTCACACCACAGACTCATCTTGGTCAGGATCGATTTGGAATCTATCATGGTTTCAGAGAAATCATACTCCATGGTTCGTTGTTCTTGTAGAATGTTGAACGACTATTACAACTAAAATCTATAAACTCAACAAAAATTATTTCAGAGAAATCATACTCCATGGTTCGTTGTTCTTGTAGAATGTTGAACAACTACCCCAACTAAAATCTATCCACTCAACAAAAATTATTTCACACCACAGACTCATCTTGGTCAGGATCGATTTGAAATCTATCATGGTTTCAGAGAAATCATACTCCATTGTTCGTTGTTCTTGTAAAATGTTGAACGACTACCACAACTAAAATCTATCCACTCAACAAAAATTATTTCACACCACAGACTCATCTTGGTCAGGATCGATTTGAAATCTATCATGGTTTCAGAGAAATCATACTCCATGGTTCGTTGTTCTTGTAAAATGTTGAACGACTACCCCAACTAAAATCTATCCACTCAACAAAAATTATTTCACACCACAGACTCACCTTGGTCAGGATCGATTTGAAATCTATCATGGTTTCAGAGAAATCATACTCCATGGTTCGTTGTTCTTGTAGAATGTTGAACGATTATCCCAACTAAAATCTATCCACTCAACAAAAATTATTTCAGAGAAATCATACTCCTTGGTTCGTTGTTCTTGTAGAATGTTGAACGACTACCCCAACTAAAATCTATCCACTCAACAAAAATTATTTCACACCACAGACTCATCTTGGTCAGGATCGATTTGAAATCTATCATGGTTTCAGAGAAATCATACTCCATGGTTCGTTGTTCTTGTAAAATGTTGAACGACTACCCCAACTAAAATCTATCCACTCAACAAAAATTATTTCACACCACAGACTCATCTTGGTCAGGATCGATTTGAAATCTATCATGGTTTCAGAGAAATCATACTCCATGGTTCGTTGTTCTTGTAAAATGTTGAACGACTACCCCGACTAAAATCTATCCACTCAACGAAAATTATTTCACACCGCAGACTCATCTTGGTCAGGATCGATTTGAAATCTATCATGGTTTCAGAGAAATCATACTCCATGGTTCGTTGTTCTTGTAGAATGTTGAACGACTATCCCAACTAAAATCTATCCACTCAACAAAAATTATTTCAGAGAAATCATACTCCATGGTTCGTTGTTCTTGTAGAATGTTGAACGACTATCCCAACTAAAATCTATCCACTCAACAAAAATTATTTCAGAGAAATCATACTCCATGGTTCGTTGTTCTTGTAGAATGTTGAACGACTACCCCAACTAAAATCTATCCACTCAACAAAAATTATTTCACACCACAGACTCATCTTGGTCAGGATCGATTTGAAATCTATCATGGTTTCAGAGAAACCATACTCCATGGTTCGTTGTTCTTGTAGAATGTTGAACGACTATCATAACTAAAATCTATCCACTCAACAAAAATTATTACACACCACAGACTCATCTTGGTCAGGATCGATTTGAAATCTATCATGGTTTCAGAGAAATCATACTCCATGTTTCGTTGTTCTTGTAAAATGTTGAACGACTACCCCAACTAAAATCTATCCACTCAACAAAAATTATTTCCCACCACAGACTCATCTTGGTCAGGATCGATTTGAAATCTATCATGATTTCAGAGAAATCATACTCCATGGTTCGTTGTTCTTGTAGAATGTTGAACGACTATCCCAACTAAAATCTATCCACTCAACAAAAATTATTTCACACCACAGACTCATCTTTGTCAGGATCAATTTGAAATCTATCATGGTTTCAGAGAAATCATACTCCATGGTTCGTTGTTCTTGTAGAATGTTGAACGACTACCCCAACTAAAATCTATCCACTCAACAAAAATTATTTCACACAACAGACTCATCTTTGTCAGGATCAATTTGAAATCTATCATGGTTTCAGAGAAATCATACTCCATGGTTCGTTGTTCTTGTAGAATGTTGAACGACTATCCCAACTAAAATCTATCCACTCAACAAAAATTATTTCACACCACAGACTCATCTTGGTCAGGATCGATTTGAAATCTATCATGGTTTCAGAGAAATCATACTCCATGGTTCGTTGTTCTTGTAAAATGTTGAACGACTACCCCAACTAAAATCTACCCACTCAACAAAAATTATTTCACACCACAGACTCATCTTGGTCAGGATCGATTTGAAATCTATCATGGTTTCAGAGAAATCATACTCCATGGTTCGTTGTTCTTGTAAAATGTTGAACGACTACCCCAACTAAAATCTATCCACTCAACAAAAATTATTTCACACCACAGACTCATCTTGGTCAGGATCGATTTGAAATCTATCATGGTTTCAGAGAAATCATACTCCATGGTTCGTTGTTCTTGTAAAATGTTGAACGACTACCCCAACTAAAATCTATCCACTCAACAAAAATTATTTCACACCACAGACTCATCTTGGTCAGGATCGATTTGAAATCTATCATGGTTTCAGAGAAATCATACTCCATGGTTCGTTGTTCTTGTAGAATGTTGAACGACTATCCCAACTAAAATCTATCCACTCAACAAAAATTATTTCACACCACAGACTCATCTTGGTCAGGATCGATTTGAAATCTATCATGGTTTCAGAGAAATCATAGTCCATGGTAAGTTGTTCTTGTAGAATGTTGAACGACTATCCCAACTAAAATCTATCCACTCAACAAAAATTATTTCAGAGAAATCATACTCCATGGTTCGTTGTTCTTGCAGAATGTTGAACGACTATCCCAACTAAAATCTATCCACTCAACAAAAATTATTTCAGAGAAATCATACTCCATGGTTCGTTGTTCTTGTAGAATGTTGAACGACTATCCCAACTAAAATCTATCCACTCAACAAAAATTATTTCACACCACAGACTCATCTTGGTCAGGATCGTTTTGAAATCTATCATGGTTGCAGAGAAATCATACTCCATGGTTCGTTGTTCTTGTAGAATGTTGAACGACTATCCCAACTAAAATCTATCCACTCAACAAAAATTATTTCACACCACAGACTCATCTTGGTCATTAACAATTTGAAATCTATCATGGTTCCAGAGAAATCATACTCCATGGTTCGTTGTTCTTGTAGAATGTTGAACGACTATCCCAACTAAAATCTATCCACTCAACAAAAATTATTTCAGAGAAATCATACTCCATGGTTCGTTGTTCTTGCAGAATGTTGAACGACTATCCCAACTAAAATCTATCCACTCAACAAAAATTATTTCACACCACAGACTCATCTTGGTCAGGATCGATTTGAAATCTATCATGGTTTCAGAGAAATCATACTCCATGGTTCGTTGTTCTTGTAGAATGTTGAACGACTATCCCAACTAAAATCTATCCACTCAACAAAAATTATTTCAGAGAAATCATACTCCATGGTTCGTTGTTCTTGTAGAATGTTGAACGACTACCCCAACTAAAATCTATCCACTCAACAAAAATTATTTCACACCGCAGAGTCATCTTGGTCAGGATCGATTTGAAATCTATCATGGTTTCAGAGAAATCATAGTCCATGGTAAGTTGTTCTTGTAGAATGTTGAACGACTACCCCTAACTAAAATCTATCCACTCAACAAAAATTATTTCACACCACAGACTCATCTTGGTCAGGATCGATTTGAAATCTATCATGGTTTCAGAGGAATCATACTCCATGGTTCGTTGTTCTTGTCGAATGTTGAACGACTATCCCAACTAAAATCTATCCACTCAACAAAAATTATTTCAGAGAAATCATACTCCATGGTTCGTTGTTCTTGTAGAATGTTGAACGACTACCCCAACTAAAATCTATCCACTCAACAAAAATTATTTCACACCACAGACTCATCTTGGTCAGGATCGATTTGAAATCTATCATGGTTTCAGAGAAATCATACTCCATGGTTCGTTGTACTTGTAAAATGTTGAACGACTACCTCAACTAAAATCTATCCACTCAACAAAAATTATTTCACACCACAGACTCATCTTGGTCAGGATCGATTTGAAATCTATCATGGTTTCAGAGAAATCATACTCCATGGTTCGTTGTTCTTGTAGAATGTTGAACGACTATCCCAACTAAAATCTATCCACTCAACAAAAATTATTTCACACCACAGACTCATCTTGGTCAGGATCGATTTGAAATCTATCATGGTTTCAGAGAAATCATACTCCATGGTTCGTTGTTCTTGTAGAATGTTGAACGACTATCCCAACTAAAATCTATCCACTTAACAAAAATTATTTCAGAGAAATCATACTCCATGGTTCGATGTTCTTGTAGAATGTTGAACGACTACCCCAACTAAAATCTATCCACTCAACAAAAATGTTGAACGACTACCCCAACTAAAATCTATCCACTCAACAAAAATTATTTCACACCACAGACTCATCTTTGTCAGGATCAATTTGAAATCTATCATGGTTTCAGAGAAATCATACTCCATGGTTCGTTGTTCTTGTAGAATGTTGAACGACTATCCCAACTAAAATCTATCCACTCAACAAAAATTATTTCACACCACAGACTCATCTTGGTCAGGATCGATTTGAAATCTATCATGGTTTCAGAGAAATCATACTCCATGGTTCGTTGTTCTTGTAAAATGTTGAACGACTACCCCAACTAAAATCTATCCACTCAACAAAAATTATTTCACACCACAGACTCATCTTGGTCAGGATCGTTTTGAAATCTATCATGGTTGCAGAGAAATCATACTCCATGGTTCGTTGTTCTTGTAGAATGTTGAACGACTATCCCAACTAAGATCTATCCACTCAACAAAAATTATTTCACACCACAGACTCATCTTGGTCAGGATCGATTTGAAATCTATCATGGTTTCAGAGAAATCATACTCCATGGTTCGTTGTTCTTGTAGAATGTTGAACGACTATCCCAACTAAAATCTATCCACTCAACAAAAATTATTTCAGAGAAATCATACTCCATGGTTCGTTGTTCTTGTAGAATGTTGAACGACTATCCCAACTAAAATCTATCCACTCAACAAAAATTATTTCACACCACAGACTCATCTTGGTCAGGATCGATTTGAAATCTATCATGGTTTCAGAGAAATCATACTCCATGGTTCGTTGTTCTTGTAGAATGTTGAACGACTATCCCAACTAAAATCTATCCACTCAACAAAAATTATTTCAGAGAAATCATACTCCATGGTTCGTTGTTCTTGTAGAATGTTGAACGACTACCCCAACTAAAATCTATCCACTCAACAAAAATTATTTCACACCACAGAGTCATCTTGGTCAGGATCGATTTGAAATCTATCATGGTTTCAGAGAAATCATACTCCATGGTAAGTTGTTCTTGTAGAATGTTGAACGACTACCCCTAACTAAAATCTATCCACTCAACAAAAATTATTTCACACCACAGACTCATCTTGGTCAGGATCGATTTGAAATCTATCATGGTTTCAGAGGAATCATACTCTATGGTTCGTTGTTCTTGTCGAATGTTGAACGACTATCCCAACTAAAATCTATCCACTCAACAAAAATTATTTCAGAGAAATCATACTCCATGGTTCGTTGTTCTTGTAGAATGTTGAACGACTACCCCAACTAAAATCTATCCACTCAACAAAAATTATTTCACACCACAGACTCATCTTGGTCAGGATCGATTTGAAATCTATCATGGTTTCAGAGAAATCATACTCCATGGTTCGTTGTTCTTGTAGAATGTTGAACGACTATCCCAACTAAAATCTATCCACTCAACAAAAATTATTTCACACCACAGACTCATCTTGGTCAGGATCGATTTGAAATCTATCATGGTTTCAGAGAAATCATACTCCATGGTTCGTTGTTCTTGTAGAATGTTGAACGACTATCCCAACTAAAATCTATCCACTTAACAAAAATTATTTCAGAGAGATCATACTCCATGGTTCGATGTTCTTGTAGAATGTTGAACGACTACCCCAACTAAAATCTATCCACTCAACAAAAATGTTGAACGACTACCCCAACTAAAATCTATCCACTCAACAAAAATTATTTCACACCACAGACTCATCTTGGTCAGGATCGATTTGAAATCTATCATGGTTTCAGAGAAATCATACTCCATGGTTCGTTGTTCTTGTAGAATGTTGAACGAGTATCCCAACTAAAATCTATCCACCCAACAAAAATTATTTCACACCACAGACGCATCTTGGTCAGGATCGATTTGAAATCTATCATGGTTTCAGAGAAATCATACTCCATGGTTCGTTGTTCTTGTAGAATGTTGAACGACTATCCCAACTAAAATCTATCCACTCAACAAAAATTATTTCAGAGAAATCATACTCCATGGTTCGTTGTTCTTGTAGAATGTTGAACGACTACCCCAACTAAAATCTATCCACTCAACAAAAATTATTTCACACCACAGACTCATCTTGGTCAGGATCGATTTGAAATCTATCATGGTTTCAGAGAAATCATACTCCATGGTAAGTTGTTCTTGTAGAATGTTGAACGACTACCCCTAACTAAAATCTATCCACTCAACAGAAATTATTTCACACCACAGACTCATCTTGGTCAGGATCGATTTGAAATCTATCATGGTTTCAGAGAAATCATACTCCATGGTAAGTTGTTCTTGTAGAATGTTGAACGACTACCCCAACTAAAGTCTATCCACTCAACGAAAATTATTTCACACCACAGACTCATCTTGGTCAGGATCGATTTGAAATCTATCATGGTTTCAGAGAAATCATACTCCATGGTTCGTTGTTCTTGTAGAATGTTGAACGACTATCCCAACTAAAATCTATCCACTCAACAAAAATTATTTCAGAGAAATCATACTCCATGGTTCGTTGTTCTTGTAGCATGTTGAACGACTACCCCAACTAAAATCTATCCACTCAACAAAAATCATTTCACACCACAGACTCATCTTGGTCATAATCGATTTGAAATCTATCATGGTTTCAGAGAAATCATACTCCATGATTCGTTGTTCTTGTAAAATGTTGAACGACTACCCCAACTAAAATCTATCCACTCAACAAAAATTATTTCACACCACAGACTCATCTTGGTCAGGATCGATTTGAAATCTATCATGGTTTCAGAGAAATCATACTCCATGGTTCGTTGTTCTTGTAAAATGTTGAACGACTACCCCAACTAAAATCTATCCACTCAACAAAAATTATTTCACACCACAGACTCATCTTGGTCAGGATCGATTTGAAATCTATAATGGTTTCAGAGAAATCATACTCCATGGTAAGTTGTTCTTGTAGAATGTTGAACGACTATCCCAACTAAAATCTATCCACTCAACAAAAATTATTTCACACCACAGACTCATCTTGGTCAGGATCGATTTGAAATCTATCATGGTTTCAAAGAAATCATACTCCATGGTTCGTTGTTCTTGTAGAATGTTGAACGACTATCCCAACTAAAATCTATCCACTCAACAAAAATTATTTCACACCACAGACTCATCTTGGTCAGGATCGAATTGAAATCTATCATGGTTTCAGAGAAATCATACTCCATGGTTCGTTGTTCTTGTAGAATGTTGAACGACTATCCCAACTAAAATCTATCCACTCAACAAAAATTATTTCAGAGAAATCATACTCCATGGTTCGTTGTTCTTGTAAAATGTTGAACGACTACCCCAACTAAAATCTATCCACTCAACAAAAATTATTTCACACCACAGACTCATCTTGGTCAGGATCGATTTGAAATCTATCATGGTTTCAGAGAAATCATACTCCATGGTTCGTTGTTCTTGTAGAATGTTGAACGACTATCCCAACTAAAATCTATCCACTCAACAAAAATTATTTCAGAGAAATCATACTCCATGGTTCGTTGTTCGAGAGAAATCATACTCCATGGTTCGTTGTTCTTGTAGAATGTTGAACGACTACCCCAACTAAAATCTATCCACTCAACAAAAATTATTTCACACCACAGACTCATCTTGGTCAGGATCGATTTGAAATCTATCATGGTTTCAGAGAAATCATACTCCATGGTTCGTTGTTCTTGTAAAATGTTGAACGACTACCCCAACTAAAATCTATCCACTCAACAAAAATTATTTCAGAGAAATCATACTCCATGGTTCGTTGTTCTTGTAGAATGTTGAACGACTACCCCAACTAAAATCTATCCACTCAACAAAAATTATTTCACACCACAGACTCATCTTGGTCAGGATCGATTTGAAATCTATCATGGTTTCAGAGAAATCATACTCCATGGTCCGTTGTTCTTGTAAAATGTTGAACGACTACCCCAACTAAAATCTATCCACTCAACAAAAATTATTTCACACCACAGACTCATCTTGGTCAGGATCGATTTGAAATCTATCATGGTTTCAGAGAAATCATACTCCATGGTTCGTTGTTCTTGTAAAATGTTGAACGACTACCCCAACTAAAATCTATCCACTCAACAAAAATTATTTCACACCACAGACTCATCTTGGTCAGGATCGATTTGAAATCTATCATGGTTTCAGAGAAATCATACTCCATGGTTCGTTGTTCTTGTAGAATGTTGAACGTCTATCCGAACTAAAATCTATCCACTCAACAAAAATTATTTCACACCACAGACTCATCTTGGTCAGGATCGATTTGAAATCTATCATGGTTTCAGAGAAATCATACTCCATGGTAAGTTGTTCTTGTAGAATGTTGAACGACTATCCCAACTAAAATCTATCCACTCAACAAAAATTATTTCACACCACAGACTCATCTTGGTCAGGATCGATTTGAAATCTATCATGGTTTCAGAGAAATCATACTCCATGGTTCGTTGTTCTTGTAGAATGTTGAACGACTATCCCAACTAAAATCTATCCACTCAACAAAAATTATTTCAGAGAAATCATACTCCATGGTTCGTTGTTCTTGTAGAATGTTGAACGACTACCAAAACTAAAATCTATCCACTCAACAAAAATTATTTCACACCACAGACTCATCCTGGTCAGGATCGATTTGAAATCTATCATGGTTTCAGAGAAATCATACTCCATGGTAAGTTGTTCTTGTAGAATGTTGAACGACTACCCCTAACTAAAATCTATCCACTCAACAAAAATTATTTCACACCAAAGACTCATCTTGGTCAGGATCGATTTGAAATCTATCATGGTTTCAGAGAAATCATACTCCATGGTAAGTTGTTCTTGTAGAATGTTGAACGGCTACCCCAACTAAAGTCTATCCACTCAACGAAAATTATTTCACACCACAGAATCATCTTGGTCAGGATCGATTTGAAATCTATCATGGTTTCAGAGAAATCATACTCCATGGTTCGTTGTTCTTGTAAAATGTTGAACGACTACCCCAACTAAAATCTATCCACTCAACAAAAATTATTTCACACCACAGACTCATCTTAGTCAGGATCGATTTGATATCTATCATGGTTTCAGAGAAATCATACTCCATGGATCGTTGTTCTTGTAGAATGTTGAACGACTATCCCAACTAAAATCTGTCCACTCAACAAAAATTATTTCACACCACAGACTCATCTTGGTCAGGATCGATTTGAAATCTATCATTGTTTCAGAGAAATCATAGTCCATGGTAAGTTGTTCTTGTAGAATATTGAACGACTATCCCAACTAAAATCTATCCACTCAACAAAAATTATTTCAGAGAAATCATACTCAATGGTTCGTTGTTCTTGTAGAATGTTGAACGACTACCCCAACTGAGATCTATCCACTCAACAAAAATTATTTCACACCACAGACTCATCTTGGTCAGGATCGATTTGAAATCTATCATGGTTTCAGAGGAATCATACTCCATGGTTCGTTGTTCTTGTAAAATGTTGAACGACTACCCCAACTAAAATCTATCCACTCAACAAAAATTATTTCACACCACAGACTCATCTTGGTCAGGATCGATTTGAAATCTATCATGGTTTCAGAGAAATCATACTCCATGGTTCGTTGTTCTTGTAAAATGTTGAACGACTACCCCAACTAAAATCTATCCACTCAACAAAAATTATTTCACACCACAGACTCATCTTGGTCAGGATCGATTTGAAATCTATCATGGTTTCAGAGAAATCATACTCCATGGTTCGTTGTTCTTGTAGAATGTTGAACGACTATCCCAACTAAAATCTATCCACTCAACAAAAATTATTTCACACCACAGACTCATCTTGGTCAGGATCGATTTGAAATCTATCATGGTTTCAGAGAAATCATACTCCATGATTCGTTGTTCTTGTAGAATGTTGAACGACTATCCCAACTAAAATCTATCCACTCAACAAAAATTATTTCAGAGAAATCATACTCCATAGTTCGTTGTTCTTGTAGAATGTTGAACGACTACCCCAACTAAAATCTATCCACTCAACAAAAATTATTTCACACCACAGACTCATCTTGGTCAGGATCGATTTGAAATCTATCATGGTTTCAGAGAAATCATACTCCATGGTAAGTTGTTCTTGTAGAATGTTGAACGACTACCCCTAACTAAAATCTATCCACTCAACAAAAATTATTTCACACCACAGACTCATCTTGGTCAGGATCGATTTGAAATCTATCATGGTTTCAGAGAAATCATACTCCATGGTTCGTTGTTCTTGTAGAATGTTGAACGACTGCCCCTAACTTAAATCTATCCAATCAACAAAAATTATTTCACACCACAGACTCATCTTGGTCAGGATCGATTGGAAATCTATCATGGTTTCAGAGAAATCATAGTCCATGGTAAGTTGTTCTTGTAGAATGTTGAACGACTAGCCCTAACTAAAATCTATCCACTCAACAAAAATTATTTCACACCACAGACTCATCTTGGTCAGGATCGATTTGAAATCTATCATGGTTTCAGAGAAATCATACTCCATGGTTCGTTGTTCTTGTAGAATGTTGAACGACTATCCCAACTAAAATCTATCCACTCAACAAAAATTATTGCACACCACAGACTCATCTTGGTCAGGATCTATTTGAAATCTATCATGGTTTCAGAGAAATCATACTCCATGGTTCGCTGTTCTTGTAGAATGTTGAACGACTATCCCAACTAAAATCTATCCACTCAACAAAAATTATTTCAGAGAAATCATACTCCATGGTTCGTTGTTGTTGTAGAATGTTGAACGACTACCCCAACTAAAATCTATCCACTCAACAAAAATTATTTCACACCACAGACTCATCTTAGTCAGAATCGATTTGAAATCTATCATGGTTTCAGAGAAATCATAGTCCATGGTTCGTTGTTCTTGTAGAATGTTGTACGACTACCCCTAACTAAAATCTGTCCACTCAACAAAAATTATTTCACACCACAGACTCATCTTGGTCAGGATCGATTTGAAATCTATCATGGTTTCAGAGAAATCATACTCCATGGTTCATTGTTCTTGTAGAATGTTGAACGACTATCCCAACTAAAATCTATCCACTCAACAAAAATTATTTCACACCACAGACTCATCTTGGTCAGGATCGATTTGAAATCTATCATGGTTTCAGAGAAATCATACTCCATGGTTCGTTGTTCTTGTAGAATGTTGAACGACTATCCCAACTAAAATCTATCCACTCAGCAAAAATTATTTCACACCACAGACTCATCTTGGTCAGGATCGATTTGAAATCTATCATGGTTTCAGAGAAATCATACTCCATGGTTCGTTGTTCTTGTAGAATGTTGAACGACTATCCCAACTAAAATCTATCCACTCAACAAAAATTATTTCAGAGAAATCATACTCCATGATTCGTTGTTCTTGTAGAATGTTGAACGACTACCCCAACTAAAATCTATCCACTCAACAAAAATTATTTCACACCACAGACTCATCTTGGTCAGGATCGATTTGAAATCTATCATGGTTTCAGAGAAATCATACTCCATGGTAAGTTGTTCTTGTAGAATGTTGAACGACTACCCCAACTAAAATCTATCCACTCAACAAAAATTATTTCACACCACAAACTCATCTTGGTCAGGATCGATTTGAAATCTATCATGGTTTCAGAGAAATCATACTCCATGGTTCGTTGTTCTTGTAGAATGTTGAACGACTGCCCCTAACTAAAATCTATCCACTCAACAAAAATTATTTCACACCACAGACTCATCTTGGTCAGGATCGATTTGAAATCTATCATGGTTTCAGAGAAATCATAGTCCATGGTAAGTTGTTCTTGTAGAATGTTGAACGACTACCCCTAACTAAAATCTATTAAATCAACAAAAATTATTTCACACCACAGACTCATCTTGGTCAGGATCGATTTGAAATCTATCATGGTTTCAGAGAAATCATACTCCATCGTTCGTTGTTCTTGTAGAATGTTGAACGACTATCCCAACTAAAATCTGTCCACTCAACAAAAATTATTTCAGAGAAATCATACTCCATGGTAAGTTGTTCTTGTAGAATGTTGAACGACTACCTCAACTAAAATCTATCCACTCAACAAAAATTATTTCACACCACAGACTCATCTTGGTCAGGATCGATTTGAAATCTATCATGGTTTCAGAGAAATCATAGTCCATGGTAAGTTGTTCTTGTAGAATGTTGAACGACTACCCCAACCAAAATCTATTTACTCAACAAAAATTATTTCAGAGAAATCATACTCCATGGTAAGTTGTTCTTGTAGAATGTTGAACGACTACCCCAACTAAAATCTATCCACTCAACAAAAATTATTTCACACCACAGACTCATCTTGGTCAGGATCGATTTGAAATCTATCATGGTTTCAGAGAAATCATACTCCATGGTTCGTTGTTCTTGTAGAATGTTGAACGACTACCCCTAACTAAAATCTATCCACTCAACAAAAATTATTTCACACCACAGACTCATCTTGGTCAGGATCGATTTGAAATCTATCATGGTTTCAGAGAAATCATACTCCATGGTTCATTGTTCTTGTAGAATGTTGAACGACTATCCCAACTAAAATCTATCCACTCAACAAAAATTATTTCACACCACAGACTCATCTTGGTCAGGATCGATTTGAAATCTATCATGGTTTCAGAGAAATCATAGTCCATGGTAAGTTGTTCTTGTAGAATATTGAACGACTACCCCAACTAAAATCTATCCACTCAACAAAAATTATTTCAGAGAAATCATACTCCACGGTAAGTTGTTCTTGTAGAATGTTGAACGACTACCCCAACTAAAATCTATCCACTCAACAAAAATTATTTCACACCACAGACTCATCTTGGTCAGGATCGATTTGAAATCTATCATGGTTTCAGAGAAATCATAGTCCATGGTAAGTTGTTCTTGTAGAATATTGAACGACTATCCTAACTAAAATCTATCCACTCAAAAAAAATTATTTCAGAGAAATCATACTCAATGGTTCGTTGTTCTTGTAGAATGTTGAACGACTACCCCAACTAAGATCTATCCACTCAACAAAAATTATTTCACACCACAGACTCATCTTGGTCAGGATCGATTTGAAATCTATCATGGTTTCAGAGAAATCATACTCCATGGTTCGTTGTTCTTGTAAAATGTTGAACGACTACCCCAACTAAAATCCATCCACTCAACAAAAATTATTTCACACCACAGACTCATCTTGGTCAGGATCGATTTGAAATCTATCATGGTTTCAGAGAAATCATACTCCATGGTTCGTTGTTCTTGTAAAATGTTGAACGACTACCCCAACTAAAATCTATCCACTCAACAAAAATTATTTCACACCACAGACTCATCTTGGTCAGGATCGATTTGAAATCTATCATGGTTTCAGTGAAATCATACTCCATGGTTCGTTGTTCTTGTAGAATGTTGAACGACTATCCCAACTAAAATCTATCCACTCAACAAAAATTATTTCACACCACAGACTCATCTTGGTCAGGATCGATTTGAAATCTATCAAGGTTTCCGAGAAATCATACTCCATGGTTCGTTGTTCTTGTAGAATGTTGAACGACTATCCCAACTAAAATCTATCCACTCAACAAAAATTATTTCAGAGAAATCATACTCCATAGTTCGTTGTTCTTGTAGAATGTTGAACGACTACCCCAACTAAAATCTATCCACTCAACAAAAATTATTTCACACCACAGACTCATCTTGGTCAGGATCGATTTGAAATCTATCATGGTTTCAGAGAAATCATACTCCATGGTAAGTTGTTCTTGTAGAATGTTGAACGACTACCCCTAACTAAAATCTATCCACTCAACAAAAATTATTTCACACCACAGACTCATCTTGGTCAGGATCGATTTGAAATCTATCATGGTTTCAGAGAAATCATACTCCATGGTTCTTTGTTCTTGTAGAATGTTGAACGACTATCCCAACTAAAATCTATCCACTCAACAAAAATTATTTCAGAGAAATCATACTCCATAGTTCGTTGTTCTTGTAGAATGTTGAACGACTACCCTAACTTAAATCTATCCACTCAACAAAAATTATTTCACACCACAGACTCATCTTGGTCAGGATCGATTGGAAATCTATCATGGTTTCAGAGAAATCATAGTCCATGGTAAGTTGTTCTTGTAGAATGTTGAACGACTACCCCTAACTAAAATCTATCCACTCAACAAAAATTATTTCACACCACAGACTCATCTTGGTCAGGATCGATTTGAAATCTATCATGGTTTCAGAGAAATCATACTCCATGGTTCGTTGTTCTTGTAGAATGTTGAACGACTATCCCAACTAAAATCTATCCACTCAACAAAAATTATTGCACACCACAGACTCATCTTGGTCAGGATCGATTTGAAATCTATCATGGTTTCAGAGAAATCATACTCCATGGTTCGTTGTTCTTGTAGAATGTTGAACGACTATCCCAACTAAAATCTATCCACTCAACAAAAATTATTTCAGAGAAATCATACTCCATGGTTCGTTGTTGTTGTAGAATGTTGAACGACTACCCCAACTAAAATCTATCCACTCAACAAAAATTATTTCACACCGCAGACTCATCTTAGTCAGAATCGATTTGAAATCTATCATGGTTTCAGAGAAATCATACTCCATGGTTCGTTGTTCTTGTAGAATGTTGAACGACTATCCCAACTAAAATCTATATACTCAACAAAAATTATTTCACACCAAAGACTCATCTTGGTCAGGATCGATTTGAAATCTATCATGGTTTCAGAGAAATCATACTCCATGGTAAGTTGTTCTTGTAGAATGTTGAACGACTACCCCAACTAAAGTCTATTCACTCAACGAAAATTATTTCACACCACAGACTCATCTTGGTCAGGATCGATTTGAAATCTATCATAGTTTCAGAGAAATCATACTCCATGGTTCGTTGTTCTTGTAAAATGTTGAACGACTACCCCAACTAAAATCTATCCACTCAACAAAAATTATTTCACACCACAGACTCATCTTGGTCAGGATCGATTTGAAATCTATCATGGTTTCAGAGATATCATACTCCATGGTTCGTTGTTCTTGTAGAATGTTGAACGACTATCCCAACTAAAATCTATCCACTCAACAAAAATTATTTCACACCACAGACTCATCTTGGTCAGGATCGATTTGAAATCTATCATGGTTTCAGAGAAATCATACTCCATGGTTCGTTGTTCTTGTAGAATGTTGAACGACTATCCCAACTAAAATCTATCCACTCAACAAAAATTATTTCAGAGAAATCATACTCCATGATTCGTTGTTCTTGTAGAATGTTGAATGACTACCCCAACTAAAATCTATCCACTCAACAAAAATTATTTCACACCACAGACTCATCTTGGTCAGGATCGATTTGAAATCTATCATGGTTTCAGAGAAATCATACTCCATGGTAAGTTGTTCTTGTAGAATGTTGAACGACTGCCCCTAACTAAAATCTATCCACTCAACAAAAATTATTTCACACCACAGACTCATCTTGGTCAGGATCGATTTGAAATCTATCATGGTTTCAGAGAAATCATAGTCCATGGTAAGTTGTTCTTGTAGAATGTTGAACGACTACCCCTAACTAAAATCTATCCAATCAACAAAAATTATTTCACACCACAGACTCATCTTGGTCAGGATCGATTTGAAATCTATCATGGTTTCAGAGAAATCATACTCCATGGTTCGTTGTTCTTGTAGAATGTTGAGCGACTATCCCAACTAAAATCTATCCACTCAACAAAAATTATTTCAGAGAAATCATACTCCATGGTAAGTTGTTCTTGTAGAATGTTGAACGACTACCTCAACTAAAATCTATCCACTCAACAAAAATTATTTCACACCACAGACTCATCTTGGTCAGGATCGATTTGAAATCTATCATGGTTTCAGAGAAATCATAGTCCATGGTAAGTTGTTCTTGTAGAATGTTGAACGACTACCCCAACTAAAATCTATCCACTCAACAAAAATTATTTCAGAGAAATCATACTCCATGGTAAGTTGTTCTTGTAGAATGTTGAACGACTACCCCAACTAAAATCTATCCACTCAACAAAAATTATTTCACACCACAGACTCATCTTGGTCAGGATCGATTTGAAATCTATCATGGTTTCAGAGAAATCATAGTCCATGGTAAGTTGTTCTTGTAGAATGTTGTACGACTACCCCTAACTAAAATCTGTCCACTCAACAAAAATTATTTCACACCACAGACTCATCTTGGTCAGGATCGATTTGAAATCTATCATGGTTTCAGAGAAATCATACTCCATGGTTCATTGTTCTTGTAGAATGTTGAACGACTATCCCAACTAAAATCTATCCACTCAACAAAAATTATTTCAGAGAAATCATACTCCATGGTAAGTTGTTCTTGTAGAATGTTGAACGACTACCCCAACTAAAATCTATCCACTCAACAAAAATTATTTCAGAGAAATCATACTCCATGGTAAGTTGTTCTTGTAGAATGTTGAACGACTACCCCAACTAAAATCTATCCACTCAACAAAAATTATTTCACACCACAGACTCATCTTGGTCAGGATCGATTTGAAATCTATCATGGTTTCAGAGAAATCATACTCCATGGTTCGTTGTTCTTGTAGAATGTTGAACGACTACCCCAACTAAAATCTATCCACTCAACAAAAATTATTTCAGAGAAATCATACTCCATGGTAAGTTGTTCTTGTAGAATGTTGAACGACTACCCCAAATAAAATCTATCCACTCAACAAAAATTATTTCAGAGGAATCATACTCCATGGTTCGTTGTTCTTGTAAAATGTTGAACGACTACCCCAACTAAAATCTATCCACTCAACAAAAATTATTTCACATCACAGACTCATCTTGGCCAGGATCGATTTGAAATCTATCATGGTTTCAGAGAAATCATAGTCCATGGTAAGTTGTTCTTGTAAAATGTTGAACGACTACCCCAACTAAAATCTATCCACTCAACAAGAATTATTTCACACCACAGACTCATCTTGGTCCGGATCGATTTGAAATCTATCATGGTTTCAGAGAAATCATACTCCATGGTTCGTTGTTCTCGTAGAATGTTGAACGACTATCCCAACTAAAATCTATCCACTCAACAAAAATTATTTCACACCACAGACTCATCTTGGTCAGGATCGATTTGAAATCTATCATGGTTTCAGAGAAATCATACTCCATGGTTCGTTGTTCTTGTAGAATGTTGAACGACTATCCCAACTAAAATCTATCCACTCAACAAAAATTATTTCAGAGAAATCATACTCCATGGTTCGTTGTTCTTGTAGAATGCTGAACGACTACCCCTAACTAAAATCTATCCACTCAACAAAAATTATTTCACACCACAGACTCATCTTGGTCAGGATCGATTTGAAATCTATCATGGTTTCAGAGAAATCATAGTCCATGGTAAGTTGTTCTTGTAGAATGTTGAACGATTATCCCAACTAAAATCTTTCCACTCAACAAAAATTATTTCAGAGAAATCATACTCCATGATAAGTTGTTCTTGTAGAAAGTTGAACGACTGCCCCAACTAAAATCTATCCACTCAACAAAAATTATTTCACACCACAGACTCATCTTGGTCAGGATCGATTTGAAATCTATCATGGTTGCAGAGAAATCATACTCCATGGTTCGTTGTTCTTGTAGAATGTTGAACGACTACCCCAACTAAAATCTATCCACTCAACAAAAATTATTTCAGAGAAATCATACTCCTTGGTAAGTTGTTCTTGTAGAATGTTGAACGACTACCCCTAACTAAAATCTATCCACTCAACAAAAATTATTTCACACCACAGACTCATCTTGGTCAGGATCGATTTGAAATCTATCATGGTTTCAGAGAAATCATAGTCCATGGTAAGTTGTTCTTGTAGAATGTTGAACGACTACCCCTAAATAAAATCTATCCACTCAACAAGAATTATTTCACACCACAGACTCATCTTGGTCAGGATCGATTTGAAATCTATCATGGTTTCAGAGAAATCATACTCCATGGTTCGTTGTTCTCGTAGAATGTTGAACGACTATCCCAACTAAAATCTATCCACTCAACAACAATTATTTCAGAGAAATCATACTCCATGGTAAGTTGTTCTTGTAGAATGTTGAACGACTACCCCTAACTAAAATCTATCCACTCAACAAAAATTATTTCACACCACAGACTCATCTTGGTCAGGATGGATTTGAAATCTATCATGGTTTCAGAGAAATCATAGTCCATGGTAAGTTGTTCTTGTAGAATGTTGAACGACTACCCCAACTAAAATCTATCCATTCAACAAAAATTATTTCACACCACAGACTCATCTTGGTCAGGATCGATTTGAAATCTATAATGGTTTCAGAGAAATCATAGTCCATGGTAAGTTGTTCTTGTAGAATGTTGAACGACTACCCCAACTAAAATCTATCCACTCAACAAAAATTATTTCACACCACAGACTCATCTTGGTCAGGATCGATTTGAAATCTATCATGGTTGCAGAGAAATCATACTCCATGGTTCGTTGTTCTTGTAGAATGTTGAACGACTACCCCAACTAAAATCTATCCACTCAACAAAAATTATTTCAGAGAAATCATACTCCATGGTAAGTTGTTCTTGTAGAATGTTGAACGACTACCCCAACTAAAATCTATCCACTCAACAAAAATTATTTCAGAGAAATCATACTCCATGGTAAGTTGTTCTTGTAGAATGTTGAACGACTACCCCTAACTAAAATCTATCCACTCAACAAAAATTATTTCACACCACAGACTCATCTTGGTCAGGATCGATTTGAAATCTATCATGGTTTCAGAGAAATCATAGTCCATGGTAAGTTGTTCTTGTGGAATGTTGAACGACTACCCCTAACTAAAATCTATCCACTCAACAAAAATTTATTCACACCACAGACTCATCTTGGTCAGGATCGATTTGAAATCTATCATGGTTTCAGAGAAATCATAGTCCATGGTAAGTTGTTCTTGTAGAATGTTGAACGACTACCCCTAACTAAAATCTATCCACTCAACAAAAATTATTTCACACCACAGACTCATCTTGGTCAGGATCGATTTGAAATCTATCATGGTTTCAGAGAAATCATACTCCATGGTTCGTTGTTCTTGTAGAATGTTGAACGACTATACCAACTAAAATCTATCCACTCAACAAAAATTATTTCAGAGAAATCATACTCCATGGTAAGTTGTTCTTGTAGAATGTTGAACGACTACCCCAACTAAAATCTATCCACTCAACAAAAATTATTTCACACCACAGACTCATCTTGGTCAGGATCGATTTGAAATCTATCATGGTTTCAGAGAAATCATACTCCATGGTTCGTTGTTCTTGTAGAATGTTGAACGACTACCCCAACTAAAATCTATCCACTCAACAAAAATTATTTCAGAGAAATCATACTCCATGATAAGTTGTTCTTGTAGAATGTTGAACGACTACCCCAACTAAAATCTATCCACTCAACAAAAATTATTTCACACCACAGACTCGTCTTGGTCAGGATCGATTTGAAATCTATCATGGTTTCAGAGAAATCATACTCCATGGTTCGTTGTTCTTGTAAAATGTTGAACGACTACCCCCACTTAAATCTATCCACTCAACAAAAATTATTTCACACCACAGACTCATCTTTGTCAGGATCGATTTGAAATCTATCATGGTTTCAGAGAAATCATACTCCTTGGTTCGTTGTTCTTGTAAAATGTTGAACGACTACCCCAACTAAAATCTATCCACTCAACAAAAATTATTTCACACCACAGACTCATCTTGGTCAGGACCGATTTGAAATCTATCATGGTTTCAGAGAAATCATACTCCATTTTTCGTTGTTCTTGTAGAATGTTGAACGACTATCCCAACTAAAATCTATCCACTCAACAAATATTATTTCAGAGAAATCATACTCCATGGTAAGTTGTTCTTGTAGAATGTTGAACGACTACCCCAACTAAAATCTATCCACTCAACAAAAATTATTTCACACCACAGACTCATCTTGGTCAGGATCGATTTGAAATCTATCATGGTTTCAGAGAAATCATAGTCCATGGTAAATTGTTCTTGTAGAATGTTGAACGACTACCCCAACTAAAATCTATCCACTCAACAAAAATTATTTCACACCACAGACTCATCTTGGTCAGGATCGATTTGAAATCTATCATGGTTTCAGAGAAATCATAGTCCATGGTAAGTTGTTCTTGTAGAATGTTGAACGACTATCCCAACTAAAATCTATCCACTCAACAAAAATTATTTCAGAGAAATCATACTCCATGGTAAGTTGTTCTTGTAGAATGTTGAACGACTACCCCTAACTAAAATCAATCCACTCAGCAAAAAGTATTTCACACCACAGACTCATCTTGGTCATAATCGATTTGAAATCTATCATGGTTTCAGAGAAATCATAGCCCATGGTAAGCTGTTCTTGTAGAATGTTGAACGACTACCCCTAACTAAAATCTATCCACTCAACAAAAATTATTTCACACTACAGACTCATCTCGGTCAGGATCGATTTGAAATCTTTCATGGTTTCAGAGAAATCATAGTCCATGGTAAGTTGTTCTTGTAGAATGTTGAACGACTACCCCAACTAAAATCTATCCACTCAACAAAAATTATTTCAGAGAAATCATACTCCATGGTAAGTTGTTCTTGTAGAATGTTGAACGACTACCCCAACTAAAATCTATCCACTCAACGAAAATTATTTCACACCACAGACTCATCTTGGTCAGGATCGATTTGAAATCTATCATGGTTTCAGAGAAATCATACTCCATGGTTCGTTGTTCTTGTAGAATGTTGAACGACTATCCCAACTAAAATCTATCCACTCAACAAAAATTATTTCAGAGAAATCATACTCCATGGTAAGTTGTTCTTGTAAAATGTTGAACGAATACCCCAACTAAAATCTATCCACTCAACGAAAATCATTTCACACCACAGACTCATCTTGTTCAGGATCGATTTGAAATCTATCATGGTTTCAGAGAAATCATACTCCATGGTTCGTTGTTCTTGTGGAATGTTGAACGACTACCCCAAGTAAAATCTATCCACTCAACAAAAATTATTTCACACCACAGACTCATCTTGGTCAGGATCGATTTGAAATCTATCATGGTTTCAGAGAAATCATACTCCATGGTTCGTTGTTCTTGTAGAATGTTGAACGACTATCCCAACTAAAATCTATCCACTCAACAAAAATTATTTCACACCACAGACTCTTCTTGGTCAGGATCGATTTGAAATCTATCATGGTTTCAGAGAAATCATACTCCATGGTAAGTTGTTCTTGTAGAATGTTGAACGACTACCCCAACTCAAATCTATCCACTCAACAAAAATTATTTCACACCACAGACTCATCTTGGTCAGGATCGATTTGAAATCTATCATGGTTTCAGAGAAATCATAATCCGTGGTTCGTTGTTCTTGTAAAATATTGAACGACTATCCCAACTAAAATCTATTAACTCAACAAAAATTATTTCAGAGAAATCATACTCCATGGTTCGTTGTTCTTGTAGAATGTTGAACGACTACCCCAACTAAAATCTATCCACTCAACAAAAATTATTTCACACCACAGACTCATCTTGGTCAGGATCGATTTGAAATCTATCATGGTTTCAGAGAAATCATACTCCATGGTTCGTTGTTCTTGTAGAATGTTGAACGACTACCCCAACTAAAATCTATCCACTCAACAAAAATTATGTCACACCACAGACTCATCTTGGTCAGGATCGATTTGAAATCTATCATGGTTTCAGAGAAATCATACTCCATGATTCGTTGTTCTTGTAAAATGTTGAACGACTACCCCAACTAAAACCTATCCACTCAACAAAAACTATTTCAAAGAAATCATACTCCATTTTTAAGTTGTTCTTGTAGAATGTTGAACGACTACCCCTAACTAAAATCTATCCACTCAACCAAAATTATTTCAGAGAAATCATACTCTATGGTTCGTTGTTCTTGTAGAATGTTGAACGACTACCCCTAACTAAAATCTATCCACTCAACAAAAATTATTTCAGAGAAATCATACTCCATGGTAAGTTGTTCTTGTAGAATGTTGAACGACTATCCCAACTAAAATCTATCCACTCAACAAAAATTATTTCAGAGAAATCATACTCCATTTTTAAGTTGTTCTTGTAGAATGTTGAACGACTACGAAAATCTATCCACTCAACCAAAATTATTTCAGAGAAATCATACTCCATGGTTCGTTGTTCTTGTAGAATGTTGAACGACTATCCCAACTAAAATCTATCCACTCAACAAAAATTATTTCAGAGAAATCATACTCCATGGTTCGTTGTTCTTGTAGAATGTTGAACGACTACCCCAACTAAAATCTATCCACTCAACAAAAATTATTTCACACCACAGACTCATCTTGGTCAGGATCGATTTGAAATCTATCATGGTTTCAGAGAAATCATAGTCCATGGTAAGTTGTTCTTGTAGAATGTTGAACGACTATCCCAACTAAAATCTATCCACTCAACAAAAATTATTTCACACCACAGACTCATCTTGGTCAGGATCGATTTGAAATCTATCATGGTTTCAGAGAAATCATAGTCCATGGTAAGTTGTTCTTGTAGAATGTTGAACGACTACCCCAACTAAAATCTATCCACTCAACAAAAATTATTTCACACCACAGACTCATCTTGGTCAGGATCGATTTGAAATCTATCATGGTTTCAGAGAAATCATACTCCATGGTTCGTTGTTCTTGTAAAATATTGAACGACTATCCCAACTAAAATCTATTAACTCAACAAAAATTATTTCAGGGAAATCATACTCCATGGTTCGTTGTTCTTGTAGAATGTTGAACGACTACCCCAACTAAAATCTATCCACTCAACAAAAATTATTTCACACCACAGACTCATCTTGGTCAGGATCGATTTGAAATCTATCATGGTTTCAGAGAAATCATACTCCATGGTAAGTTGTTCTTGTAGAATGTTGAACGACTATCCCAACTAAAATCTATCCACTCAACAAAAATTATTTCACACCACAGACTCATCTTGGTCAGGATCGATTTGAAATCTATCATGGTTTCAGAGAAATCATAGTCCATGGTAAGTTGTTCTTGTAGAATGTTGAACGACTACCCCAACTAAAATCTATCCACTCAACAAAAATTATTTCACACCACAGACTCATCTTGGTCAGGATCGATTTGAAATCTATCATGGTTTCAGAGAAATCATACTCCATGGTTCGTTGTTCTTGTAAAATATTGAACGACTACCCCTAACTAAAATCTATTAACTCAACAAAAATTATTTCAGGGAAATCATACTCCATGGTTCGTTGTTCTTGTAGAATGTTGAACGACTACCCCAACTAAAATCTATCCACTCAACAAAAATTATTTCACACCACAGACTCATCTTGGTCAGGATCGATTTGAAATCTATCATGGTTTCAGAGAAATCATACTCCATGGTTCGTTGTTCTTGTAGAATGTTGAACGACTATCCCAACTAAAATCTATCCACTCAACAAAAATTATTTCACACCACAGACTCATCTTGGTCAGGATCGATTTGAAATCTATCATGGTTTCAGAGAAATCATACTCCATGGTAAGTTGTTCTTGTAGAATGTTGAACGACTACCCCAACTAAAATCTATCCACTCAACAAAAATTATTTCACACCACAGACTCATCTTGGTCAGGATCGATTTGAAATCTATCATGGTTTCAGAGAAATCGTAGTCCATGGTAAGTTGTTCTTGTAGAATGTTGAACGACTACCCCAACTAAAATCTATCCACTCAACAAAAATTATTTCACACCACAGACTCATCTTGGTCAGGATCGATTTGAAATCTATCATGGTTTCAGAGAAATCATACTCCATGGTTCGTTGTTCTTGTAGAATGTTGAACGACTACCCCTAACTAAAATCTATCCACTCAACAAAAATTATTTCAGAGAAATCATACCCCATGGTAAGTTGTTCTTGTAGAATGTTGAACGACTATCCCAACTAAAATCTATCCACTCAACAAAAATTATTTCAGAGAAATCATACTCCATGGTTCGTTGTTCTTGTAGAATGTTGAACGACTACCCCAACTAAAATCTATCCACTCAACAAAAATTATTTCACACCACAGACTTGGTCTTGGTCAGGATCGATTTGAAATCTATCATGGTTTCAGAGAAATCATAGTCCATGGTAAGTTGTTCTTGTAGAATGTTGAACGACTACCCCAACTACAATCTATCCACTCAACAAAAATTATTTCACACCACAGACTCATCTTGGTCAGGAACGATTTGAAATCTATCATGGTTGCAGAGAAATCATACTCAATTGTTCGTTGTTCTTGTAGAATGTTGAACGACTACCCCAACTAAAATCTATCCACTCAACAAAAATTATTTCAGAGATATTATACTCCATGGTAAGTTGTTCTTGTAGAATGTTGAACGACTACCCCTAACTCAAATCTATCCACTCAACAAAAATTATTTCACACCACAGACTCATCTTGGTCAGGATCGATTTGAAATCTATCATGGTTTCAGAGAAATCATACTCCATGGTTCGTTGTTCTTGTAGAATGTTGAACGACTACCCCAACTAAAATCTATCCACTCAACAAAAATTATTTCACACCACAGACTCATCTTGGTCAGGATCGATTTGTAATCTATCATGGTTTCAGAGAAATCATACTCCATGGTTCGTTGTTCTTGTAAAATATTGAACGACTATCCCAACTAAAATCTATTAACTCAACAAAAATTATTTCAGAGAAATCATACTCCATGGTTCTTTGTTCTTGTAGAATGTTGAACGACTACCCCAACTAAAATCTATCCACTCAACAAAAATTATTTCACACCACAGACTCATCTTGGTCAGGATCGATTTGAAATCTATCATGGTTTCAGAGAAATCATACTCCATGGTTCGTTGTTCTTGTAGAATGTTGAACGACTATCCCAACTAAAATCTATCCACTCAACAAAAATTCTTTCAGAGAAATCATACTCCATTTTTAAGTTGTTCTTGTAGAATGTTGAACGACTACCCCTAACTAAAATCTATGCACTCAACCAAAATTATTTCAGAGAAATCATACTCCATGGTTCGTTGTTCTTGTAGAATGTTGAACGACTACCCCTAACTAAAATTTATCCACTCAACAAAAATTATTTCAGAGAAATCATACTCCATGGTAAGTTGTTCTTGTAGAATGTTGAACGAATATCCCAACTAAAATCTATCCACTCAACAAAAATTATTTCAGAGAAATCATACTCCATTTTTAAGTTGTTCTTGTAGAATGTTGAACGACTACCCCTAACTAAAATCTATCCACTCAACCAAAATTATTTCAGAGAAATCATACTCCATGGTTCGTTGTTCTTGTAGAATGTTGAACGACTACCCCTAACTAAAATCTATCCACTCAACAAAAATTATTTCAGAGAAATCATACTCCATGGTAAGTTGTTCTTGTAGAATGTTGAACGACTATCCCAACTAAAATCTATCCACTCAACAAAAATTATTTCAGAGAAATCATACTCCATGGTTCGTTGTTCTTGTAGAATGTTGAACGACTACCCCAACTAAAATCTATCCACTCAACAAAAATTATTTCACACCACAGACTCATCTTGGTCAGGATCGATTTGAAATCTATCATGGTTTCAGAGAAATCATAGTCCATGGTAAGTTGTTCTTGTAGAATGTTGAACGACTACCCCAACTACAATCTATCCACTCAACAAAAATTATTTCACACCACAGACTCATCTTGGTCAGGAACGATTTGAAATCTATCATGGTTGCAGAGAAATCATACTCAATGGTTCGTTGTTCTTGTAGAATGTTGAACGACTACCCCAACTAAAATCTATCCACTCAACAAAAATTATTTCAGAGATATTATACTCCATGGTAAGTTGTTCTTGTAGAATGTTGAACGACTACCCCTAACTCAAATCTATCCACTCAACAAAAATTATTTCACACCACAGACTCATCTTGGTCAGGATCGATTTGAAATCTATCATGGTTTCAGAGAAATCATACTCCATGGTTCGTTGTTCTTGTAGAATGTTGAACGACTACCCCAACTAAAATCTATCCACTCAACAAAAATTATTTCACACCACAGACTCATCTTGGTCAGGATCGATTTGTAATCTATCATGGTTTCAGAGAAATCATACTCCATGGTTCGTTGTTCTTGTAGAATGTTAAACGACTATCCCAACTAAAATCTATTAACTCAACAAAAATTATTTCAGAGAAATCATACTCCATGGTTCTTTGTTCTTGTAGAATGTTGAACGACTACCCCAACTAAAATCTATCCACTCAACAAAAATTATTTCACACCACAGACTCATCTTGGTCAGGATCGATTTGAAATCTATCATGGTTTCAGAGAAATCATACTCCATGGTAAGTTGTTCTTGTAGAATGTTGAACGACTATCCCAACTAAAATCTATCCACTCAACAAAAATTATTTCACACCACAGACTCATCGTGGTCAGGATCGATTTGAAATCTATCATGGTTTCAGAGAAATCATACTCCATGGTAAGTTGTTCTTGTAGAATGTTGAACGACTACCCCAACTAAAATCTATCCACTCAACAAAAATTATTTCACACCACAGACTCATCTTGGTCAGGATCGATTTGAAATCTATCATGGTTTCAGAGAAATCATAGTCCATGGTAAGTTGTTCTTGTAGAATGTTGAACGACTACCCCAACTAAAATCTATCCACTCAACAAAAATTATTTCACACCACAGACTCATCTTGGTCAGGATCGATTTGAAATCTATCATGGTTTCAGAGAAATCATACTCCATGGTTCGTTGTTCTTGTAGAATGTTGAACGACTATCCCAACTAAAATCTATCCACTCAACAAAAATTATTTCAGAGAAATCATACTCCATTTTTAAGTTGTTCTTGTAGAATGTTGAACGACTACCCCTAACTAAAATCTATGCACTCAACCAAAATTATTTCAGAGAAATCATACTCCATGGTTCGTTGTTCTTGTAGAATGTTGAACGACTACCCCTAACTAAAATTTATCCACTCAACAAAAATTATTTCAGAGAAATCATACTCCATGGTAAGTTGTTCTTGTAGAATGTTGAACGACTATCCCAACTAAAATCTATCCACTCAACAAAAATTATTTCAGAGAAATCATACTCCATGGTTCGTTGTTCTTGTAGAATGTTGAACGACTACCCCAACTAAAATCTATCCACTCAACAAAAATTATTTCACACCAGAGACTCATCTTGGTCAGGATCGATTTGAAATCTATCATGGTTTCAGAGAAATCATAGTCCATTTTAAGTTGTTCTTGTAGAATGTTGAACGACTACCCCAACTTAAATCTATCCACTCAAGAAAAATTATTTCACACCACAGACTCATCTTGGTCAGGAACAATTTGAAATCTATCATGGTTGCAGAGAAATCATACCCAATGGTTCGTTGTTCTTGTAGAATGTTGAACGACTACCCCAACTAAAATCTATCCACTCAACAAAAATTATTTCAGAGATATCATACTCCATGGTAAGTTGTTCTTGTAGAATGTTGAGCGACTACCCCTAACTCAAATCTATCCACTCAACAAAAATTATTTCACACCACAGACTCATCTTGGTCAGGATCGATTTGAAATCTATCATGGTTCCAGAGAAATCATACTCCATGGTTCGTTGTTCTTGTAGAATGTTGAACGACTATCCCAACTAAAATCTATCCGCTCAACAAAAATTATTTCAGAGAAATCATACTCCATGGTTCGTTGTTCTTGTAGAATGTTGAACGACTACCCCAACTAAAATCTATCCACTCAACAAAAATTATTTCACACTACAGACTGATCTTGGTCAGGATCGATTTGAAATCTATCATGGTTTCAGAGAAATCATACTCCATGGTTCGTTGTTCTTGTAGAATGTTGAACGACTATCCCAACTAAAATCTATCCACTCAACAAAAATTATTTCAGAGAAATCATACTCCATGGTTCGTTGTTCTTGTAGAATGTTGAACGACTACCCCATCTAAAATCTATCCACTCAACAAAAATTATTTCACACCACAGTCTCATCTTGGTCAGGATCGATTTGAAATCTATCATGGTTTCAGAGAAATCATAGTCCATGGTAAGTTGTTCTTGTAGAATATTGAACGACTACCCCAACTAAAATCTATCCACTCAACAACAATTATTTCACACCACAGACTCATCTTGGTCAGGATCGATTTGAAATCTATCATGGTTTCAGAGAAATCATACTCCATGGTTCGTTGTTCTTGTAGAATGTTGAACGACTATCCCAACTAAAATCTATCCACTTAACAAAAATTATTTCACACCACAGACTCATCTTGGTCAGGATCGATTTGAAATCTATCATGGTTTCAGAGAAATCATACTCCATGGTAAGTTGTTCTTGTAGAATGTTGAACGACTACCCCTAACTAAAATCTATCCACTCAACAAAAATTATTTCACACCACAGACTCATCTTGGTCAGGATCGATTTGAAATCTATCATGGTTTCAGAGAAATCATAGTCCATTGTAAGTTGTTCTTGTAGAATGTTGAACGACTACCCCAACTAAAATCTATCCACTCAACAAAAATTATTTCACACCACAGACTCATCTTGGTCAGGATCGATTTGAAATCTATCATGGTTTCAGAGAAATCATACTCCATGGTAAGTTGTTCTTGTAGAATGTTGAACGACTATCCCAACTAAAATCTATACACTCAACAAAAATTATTTCAGAGAAATCATACTCCATGGTAAGTTGTTCTTGTAGAATGTTGAACGACTACCCCTAACTAAAATCTATCCACTCAACCAAAATTATTTCAGAGAAATCATACTCCATGGTTCGTTGTTCTTGTAGAATGTTGAACGACTACCCCTAACTAAAATCTATCCACTCAACAAAAATTATTTCAGAGATATCATACTCCATGGTAAGTTGTTCTTGTAGAATGTTGAGCGACTACCCCTAACTCAAATCTATCCACTCAACAAAAATTATTTCACACCACAGACTCATCTTGGTCAGGAACGATTTGAAATCTATCATGGTTGCAGAGAAATCATACTCAATGGTTCGTTTTTCTTGTAGAATGTTGAACGACTACCCCAACTAAAATCTATCCACTCAACAAAAATTATTTCAGAGATATCATACTCCATGGTAAGTTGTTCTTGTAGAATGTTGAGCGACTACCCCAACTAAAATCTATCCACTCAACAAAAATTATTTCACACCACAGACTCATCTTGGTCAGGATCGATTTGAAATCTATCATGGTTCCAGAGAAATCATACTCCATGGTTCGTTGTTCTTGTAGAATGTTGAACGACTATCCCAACTAAAATCTATCCGCTCAACAAAAATTATTTCAGAGAAATCATACTCCATGGTTCGTTGTTCTTGTAGAATGTTGAACGACTACCCCAACTAAAATCTATCCACTCAACAAAAATTATTTCACACTACAGACTCATCTTGGTCAGGATCGATTTGAAATCTATCATGGTTCCAGAGAAATCATACTCCATGGTTCGTTGTTCTTGTAGAATGTTGAGCGACTACCCCTAACTCAAATCTATCCACTCAACAAAAATTATTTCACACCACAGACTCATCTTGGTCAGGAACGATTTGAAATCTATCATGGTTGCAGAGAAATCATACTCAATGGTTCGTTGTTCTTGTAGAATGTTGAACGACTACCCAACTAAAATCTATCCACTCAACAAAAATTATTTCAGAGATATCATACTGCATGGTAAGTTGTTCTTGTAGAATGTTGAGCGACTACCCCTAACTCAAATCTATCCACTCAACAAAAATTATTTCACACCACAGACTCATCTTGGTTAGGAACGATTTGAAATCTATCATGGTTGCAGAGAAATCATACACAATGGTTCGTTGTTCTTGTAGAATGTTGAACGACTACCCCAACTAAAATCTATCCACTCAACAAAAATTATTTCAGAAAAATCATACTCCATGGTTCGTTGTTCTTGTAGAATGTTGAACGACTACCCCTAACTAAAATCTATCCACTCAACAAAAATTATTTCACACCACAGACTCATCTTGGTCAGGATCGATTTGAAATCTATCATGGTTTCAGAGATATCATAGTCCATGGTAAGTTGTTCTTGTAGAATGTTGAACGACTACCCCAACTAAAATCTATCCACTCAACAAAAATTATTCCACACCACAGACTCATCTTGGTCAGGATCGATTTGAAATCTATCATGGTTTCAGAGAAATCATACTCCATGGTTCGTTGTTCTTGTAGAATGTTGAACGACTATCCCAACTAAAATCTATCCACTCAACAAAAATTATTTCAGAGAAATCATACTCCATGGTTCGTTGTTCTTGTAGAATGTTGAACGACTACCCCAACTAAAATCTATCCACTCAACAAAAATTATTTCACACCACAGTCTCATCTTGGTCAGGATCGATTTGAAATCTATCATGGTTTCAGAGAAATCATAGTCCATGGTAAGTTGTTCTTGTAGAATATTGAACGACTACCCCAACTAAAATCTATCCACTCAACAACAATTATTTCACACCACAGACTCATCTTGGTCAGGATCGATTTGAAATCTATCATGGTTTCAGAGAAATCATACTCCATGGTTCGTTGTTCTTGTAGAATGTTGAACGACTATCCCAACTAAAATCTATCCACTCAACAAAAATTATTTCACACCACAGACTCATCTTGGTCAGGATCGATTTGAAATCTATCATGGTTTCAGAGAAATCATACTCCATGGTAAGTTGTTCTTGTAGAATGTTGAACGACTACCCCTAACTAAAATCTATCCACTCAACAAAAATTATTTCACACCACAGACTCATCTTGGTCAGGATCGATTTGAAATCTATCATGGTTTCAGAGAAATCATAGTCCATTGTAAGTTGTTCTTGTAGAATGTTGAACCACTACCCCAACTAAAATCTATCCACTCAACAAAAATTATTTCACACCACAGACTCATCTTGGTCAGGATCGATTTGAAATCTATCATGGTTTCAGAGAAATCATACTCCATGGTAAGTTGTTCTTGTAGAATGTTGAACGACTATCCCAACTAAAATCTATCCACTCAACAAAAATTATTTCAGAGAAATCATACTCCATGGTAAGTTGTTCTTGTAGAATGTTGAACGACTACCCCTAACTAAAATCTATCCACGCAAACAAAATTATTTCAGAGAAATCATACTCCATGGTTCGTTGTTCTTGTAGAATGTTGAACGACTACCCCTAACTAAAATCTATCCACTCAACAAAAATTATTTCACACCACAGACTCATCTTGGTCCGGATCGATTTGAAATCTATCATGGTTTCATAGAAATCATACTCCATCTTTCGTTGTTCTTGTTGAATGTTGAACGACTACCCCAACTAAAATCTATCCACTCAACAAAAATTATTTCACAAAACAGACTCATCTTGGTCAGGATCGATTTGAAATCTATCATGGTTTCAGAGAAATCATAGTCCATGCTAAGTTGTTCTTGTAGAATGTTGAACGACTACCCCAACTAAAATCTATCCACTCAACAAAAATTATTTCAAAGAAATCATACTCCATGGTTCGTTGTTCTTGTAAAATATTGAACGACTACCCCAACTAAAATCTATCCACTCAACAAAAATTATTTCACACCACAGACTCATCTTGGTCAGGATCGATTTGAAATCTATCATGGTTTCAGAGAAATCATAGTCCATGGTAAGTTGTTCTTGTAGAATGTTGAACGACTACCCCAACTAAAATCTATCCACTCAACAACAATTATTTCACAAAACAGACTCATCTTGGTCAGGATCGATTTGAAATCTATCATGGTTTCAGAGAAATCATAGTCCATGCTAAGTTGTTCTTGTAGAATGTTGAACGACTACCCCAACTAAAATCTATCCACTCAACAACAATTATTTCACAAAACAGACTCATCTTGGTCAGGATCGATTTGAAATCTATCATGGTTTCAGAGAAATCATAGTCCATGGTAAGTTGTTCTTGTAGAATGTTGAACGACTACCCCAACTAAAATCTATCCACTCAACAAAAATTATTCCACACCACAGACTCATCTTGGTCAGGATCGATTTGAAATCTATCATGGTTTCAGAGAAATCATACTCCATGGTTCGTTGTTCTTGTAGAATGTTGAACGACTATCCCAACTAAAATCTATCCACTCAACAAAAATTATTTCAGAGAAATCATACTCCATGGTTCGTTGTTCTTGTAGAATGTTGAACGACTACCCCAACTAAAATCTATCCACTCAACAAAAATTATTTCACACCACAGTCTCATCTTGGTCAGGATCGATTTGAAATCTATCATGGTTTCAGAGAAATCATAGTCCATGGTAAGTTGTTCTTGTAGAATATTGAACGACTACCCCAACTAAAATCTATCCACTCAACAACAATTATTTCACACCACAGACTCATCTTGGTCAGGATCGATTTGAAATCTATCATGGTTTCAGAGAAATCATACTCCATGGTTCGTTGTTCTTGTAGAATGTTGAACGACTATCCCAACTAAAATCTATCCACTCAACAAAAATTATTTCACACCACAGACTCATCTTGGTCAGGATCGATTTGAAATCTATCATGGTTTCAGAGAAATCATACTCCATGGTAAGTTGTTCTTGTAGAATGTTGAACGACTACCCCTAACTAAAATCTATCCACTCAACAAAAATTATTTCACACCACAGACTCATCTTGGTCAGGATCGATTTGAAATCTATCATGGTTTCAGAGAAATCATAGTCCATTGTAAGTTGTTCTTGTAGAATGTTGAACCACTACCCCAACTAAAATCTATCCACTCAACAAAAATTATTTCACACCACAGACTCATCTTGGTCAGGATCGATTTGAAATCTATCATGGTTTCAGAGAAATCATACTCCATGGTAAGTTGTTCTTGTAGAATGTTGAACGACTATCCCAACTAAAATCTATCCACTCAACAAAAATTATTTCAGAGAAATCATACTCCATGGTAAGTTGTTCTTGTAGAATGTTGAACGACTACCCCTAACTAAAATCTATCCACGCAAACAAAATTATTTCAGAGAAATCATACTCCATGGTTCGTTGTTCTTGTAGAATGTTGAACGACTACCCCTAACTAAAATCTATCCACTCAACAAAAATTATTTCACACCACAGACTCATCTTGGTCCGGATCGATTTGAAATCTATCATGGTTTCATAGAAATCATACTCCATCTTTCGTTGTTCTTGTTGAATGTTGAACGACTACCCCAACTAAAATCTATCCACTCAACAAAAATTATTTCACAAAACAGACTCATCTTGGTCAGGATCGATTTGAAATCTATCATGGTTTCAGAGAAATCATAGTCCATGCTAAGTTGTTCTTGTAGAATGTTGAACGACTACCCCAACTAAAATCTATCCACTCAACAAAAATTATTTCACACCACAGACTCATCTTGGTCAGGATCGATTTGAAATCTATCATGGTTTCAGAGAAATCATAGTCCATGGTAAGTTGTTCTTGTAGAATGTTGAACGACTACCCCAAGTAAAATCTATCCACTCAACAACAATTATTTCACAAAACAGACTCATCTTGGTCAGGATCGATTTGAAATCTATCATGGTTTCAGAGAAATCATAGTCCATGCTAAGTTGTTCTTGTAGAATGTTGAACGACTACCCCAACTAAAATCTATCCACTCAACAAAAATTATTTCACACCACAGACTCATCTTGGTCAGGATCGATTTGAAATCTATCATGGTTTCAGAGATATCATAGTCCATGGTAAGTTGTTCTTGTAGAATGTTGAACGACTACCCCAACTAAAATCTATCCACTCAACAAAAATTATTTCAAAGAAATCATACTCCATGGTTCGTTGTTCTTGTAAAATATTGAACGACTACCCCAACTAAAATCTATCCACTCAACAAAAATTATTTCACACCACAGACTCATCTTGGTCAGGATCGATTTGAAATCTATCATGGTTTCAGAGAAATCATAGTCCATGGTAAGTTGTTCTTGTAGAATGTTGAACGACTACCCCAACTAAAATCTATCCACTCAACAACAATTATTTCACAAAACAGACTCATCTTGGTCAGGATCGATTTGAAATCTATCATGGTTTCAGAGAAATCATAGTCCATGCTAAGTTGTTCTTGTAGAATGTTGAACGACTACCCCAACTAAAATCTATCCACTCAACAAAAATTATTTCACACCACAGACTCATCTTGGTCAGGATCGATTTGAAATCTATCATGGTTTCAGAGATATCATAGTCCATGGTAAGTTGTTCTTGTAGAATGTTGAACGACTACCCCAACTAAAATCTATCCACTCAACAAAAATTATTTCACACCACAGACTCATCTAGGTCAGGATCGATTTGAAAACTATCATGGTTTCAAAGAAATCATACTCCATGGTAAGTTGTTCTTGTAGAATGTTGAACGACTATCCCAACTAAAATCTATCCACTCAACAAAAATTATTTCAGAGAAATCATACTCCATGGTAAGTTGTTCTTGTAGAATGTTGAACGACTACCCCTAACTAAAAACTATCCACTCAACCAAAATTATTTCAGAGAAATCATACTCCATGGTTCGTTGTTCTTGTAGAATGTTGAACGACTACCCCTAACTAAAATCTATCCACTCAACAAAAATTATTTCACACCACAGACTCATCTTGGTCAGGATCGATTTGGAATCTATCATGGTTTCAGAGAAATCATAGTCCATGGTAAGTTGTTCTTTTAGAATGTTGAACGACTACCCCAACTAAAATCTATCCACTCAACAAAAATTATTTCAGAGAAATCATACTCCATGGTTCGTTGTTCTTGTAGAATGTTGAACGACTACCCCAACTAAAATCTATCCACTCAACGAAAATTATTTCACACCACAGACTCATCTTGGTCAGGATCGATTTGAAATCTATCATGGTTTCAGAGAAATCATACTCCATGGTTCGTTGTTCTTGTAGAATGTTGAACGACTACCCCTAACTAAAATCTATCCACTCAACAAAAATTATTTCACACCACAGACTCATCTTGGTCAGGATCGATTTGAAATCTATCATGGTTTCAGAGAAATCATAGTCCATGGTAAGTTGTTCTTGTAGAATGTTGAACGACTATCCCAACTAAAATCTATCCACTCAACAAAAATTATTTCAGAGAAATTATACTCCATGGTTCGTTGTTCTTGTAGAATGTTGAACGACTACCCGAACTAAAATCTATCCACTCAACAAAAATTATTTCACACCACAGACTCATCTTGGTCAGGATCGATTTGAAATCTATCATGGTTTCAGAGAAATCATACTATATAGTTCGTTGTTCTTGTAGAATGTTGAACGACTATCCCAACTAAAATCTATCCACACAAAAAAAATTATTTCAGAGAAATCATACTCCATGGTAAGTTGTTCTTGTAGAATGTTGAACGACTACCCCAACTAAAATCTATCCACTCAACAAAAATTATTTCACACCACAGACTCATCTTGGTCAGGATCGATTTGAAATCTATCATGGTTTCAGAGAAATCATACTCCATGGTTCGTTGTTCTTGTAGAATGTTGAACGACTACCCCAACTAAAATCTATCCACTCAACAAAAATTATTTCACACCACAGACTCATCTTGGTCAGGATCGATTTGAAATCTATCATGGTTTCAGAGAAATCATACTCCATGGTAAGTTGTTCTTGTAGAATGTTGAACGACTACCCCAACTAAAATCTATCCACTCAACAAAAATTATTTCACACCACAGACTCATCTTGGTCAGGATCGATTTGAAATCTATCATGGTTTCAGAGAAATCATACTCCATGGTTCGTTGTTCTTGTAAAATGTTGAACGACTACCCCAACTAAAATCTATCCACTCAACAAAAATTATTTCACACCACAGACTCATCTTGGTCAGGATCGATTTGAAATCTATCATGGTTTCAGAGAAATCATACTCCATGGTAAGTTGTTCTTGTAGAATGTTGAACGACTACCCCTAACTAAAATCTATCCACTCAACGAAAATTATTTCACACCACAGACTCATCTTGGTCAGGATCGATTTGAAATCTATCATGGTTTCAGAGAAATCATACTCCATGGTTCGTTGTTCTTGTAGAATGTTGAACGACTACCCCAACTAAAATCTATCCACTCAACAAAAATTATTTCAGAGAAATCATACTCCATGGTAAGTTGTTCTTGTAGAATGTTGAACGACTACCCCAACTAAAATCTATCCATTCAACAAAAATTATTTCAGAGAAATCATAGTCCATGCTAAGTTGTTCTTGTAGAATGTTGAACGACTACCCCAACTAAAATCTATCCACTCAACAAAAATTATTTCACACCACAGACTCATCTTGGTCAGGATCGATTTGAAATCTATCATGGTTTCAGAGAAATCATAGTCCATGGTAAGTTGTTCTTGTAGAATGTTGAACGACTACCCCAACTAAAATCTATCCACTCAACAACAATTATTTCACAAAACAGACTCATCTTGGTCAGGATCGATTTGAAATCTATCATGGTTTCAGAGAAATCATAGTCCATGCTAAGTTGTTCTTGTAGAATGTTGAACGACTACCCCAACTAAAATCTATCCACTCAACAAAAATTATTTCACACCACAGACTCATCTTGGTCAGGATCGATTTGAAATCTATCATGGTTTCAGAGATATCATAGTCCATGGTAAGTTGTTCTTGTAGAATGTTGAACGACTACCCCAACTAAAATCTATCCACTCAACAAAAATTATTTCAAAGAAATCATACTCCATGGTTCGTTGTTCTTGTAAAATATTGAACGACTACCCCAACTAAAATCTATCCACTCAACAAAAATTATTTCACACCACAGACTCATCTTGGTCAGGATCGATTTGAAATCTATCATGGTTTCAGAGAAATCATAGTCCATGGTAAGTTGTTCTTGTAGAATGTTGAACGACTACCCCAACTAAAATCTATCCACTCAACAACAATTATTTCACAAAACAGACTCATCTTGGTCAGGATCGATTTGAAATCTATCATGGTTTCAGAGAAATCATAGTCCATGCTAAGTTGTTCTTGTAGAATGTTGAACGACTACCCCAACTAAAATCTATCCACTCAACAAAAATTATTTCACACCACAGACTCATCTTGGTCAGAATCGATTTGAAATCTATCATGGTTTCAGAGATATCATAGTCCATGGTAAGTTGTTCTTGTAGAATGTTGAACGACTACCCCAACTAAAATCTATCCACTCAACAAAAATTTTTTCACACCACAGACTCATCTAGGTCAGGATCGATTTGAAAACTATCATGGTTTCAAAGAAATCATACTCCATGGTAAGTTGTTCTTGTAGAATGTTGAACGACTATCCCAACTAAAATCTATCCACTCAACAAAAATTATTTCAGAGAAATCATACTCCATGGTAAGTTGTTCTTGTAGAATGTTGAACGACTACCCCTAACTAAAAACTATCCACTCAACCAAAATTATTTCAGAGAAATCATACTCCATGGTTCGTTGTTCTTGTAGAATGTTGAACGACTACCCCTAACTAAAATCTATCCACTCAACAAAAATTATTTCACACCACAGACTCATCTTGGTCAGGATCGATTTGGAATCTATCATGGTTTCAGAGAAATCATAGTCCATGGTAAGTTGTTCTTGTAGAATGTTGAACGACTACCCCAACTAAAATCTATCCACTCAACAAAAATTATTTCAGAGAAATCATACTCCATGGTTCGTTGTTCTTGTAGAATGTTGAACGACTACCCCAACTAAAATCTATCCACTCAACGAAAATTATTTCACACCACAGACTCATCTTGGTCAGGATCGATTTGAAATCTATCATGGTTTCAGAGAAATCATACTCCATGGTTCGTTGTTCTTGTAGAATGTTGAACGACTACCCCTAACTAAAATCTATCCACTCAACAAAAATTATTTCACACCACAGACTCATCTTGGTCAGGATCGATTTGAAATCTATCATGGTTTCAGAGAAATCATAGTCCATGGTAAGTTGTTCTTGTAGAATGTTGAACGACTATCCCAACTAAAATCTATCCACTCAACAAAAATTATTTCAGAGAAATTATACTCCATGGTTCGTTGTTCTTGTAGAATGTTGAACGACTACCCGAACTAAAATCTATCCACTCAACAAAAATTATTTCACACCACAGACTCATCTTGGTCAGGATCGATTTGAAATCTATCATGGTTTCAGAGAAATCATACTATATAGTTCGTTGTTCTTGTAGAATGTTGAACGACTATCCCAACTAAAATCTATCCACACAAAAAAAATTATTTCAGAGAAATCATACTCCATGGTAAGTTGTTCTTGTAGAATGTTGAACGACTACCCCAACTAAAATCTATCCACTCAACAAAAATTATTTCACACCACAGACTCATCTTGGTCAGGATCGATTTGAAATCTATCATGGTTTCAGAGAAATCATACTCCATGGTTCGTTGTTCTTGTAGAATGTTGAACGACTACCCCAACTAAAATCTATCCACTCAACAAAAATTATTTCACACCACAGACTCATCTTGGTCAGGATCGATTTGAAATCTATCATGGTTTCAGAGAAATCATACTCCATGGTAAGTTGTTCTTGTAGAATGTTGAACGACTACCCCAACTAAAATCTATCCACTCAACAAAAATTATTTCACACCACAGACTCATCTTGGTCAGGATCGATTTGAAATCTATCATGGTTTCAGAGAAATCATACTCCATGGTTCGTTGTTCTTGTAAAATGTTGAACGACTACCCCAACTAAAATCTATCCACTCAACAAAAATTATTTCACACCACAGACTCATCTTGGTCAGGATCGATTTGAAATCTATCATGGTTTCAGAGAAATCATACTCCATGGTAAGTTGTTCTTGTAGAATGTTGAACGACTACCCCTAACTAAAATCTATCCACTCAACGAAAATTATTTCACACCACAGACTCATCTTGGTCAGGATCGATTTGAAATCTATCATGGTTTCAGAGAAATCATACTCCATGGTTCGTTGTTCTTGTAGAATGTTGAACGACTACCCCAACTAAAATCTATCCACTCAACAAAAATTATTTCAGAGAAATCATACTCCATGGTAAGTTGTTCTTGTAGAATGTTGAACGACTACCCCAACTAAAATCTATCCATTCAACAAAAATTATTTCAGAGAAATCATACTCCATGGTAAGTTGTTCTTGTAGAATGTTGAACGACTACCCCTAACTAAAATCTATCCAATCAACAAAAATTATTTCACACCACAGACTCATCTTGGTCAGGATCGATTTCAAATCTATCATGGTTTCAGAGAAATCATAGTCCATGGTAAGTTGTTCTTGTAGAATGTTGAACGACTATCCCAACTAAAATCTATCCACTCAACAAAAATTATTTCAGAAAAATCATACTCCATGGTTCGTTGTTCTTGTAGAATGTTGAACGACTACCCCTAACTAAAATCTATCCACTCAACAAAAATTATTTCACACCACAGACTCATCTTGGTCAGGATCGATTTGAAATCTATTATGGTTTCAGAGAAATCATAGTCCATGGTAAGTTGTTCTTGTAGAATGTTGAACGACTATCCCAACTAAAATCTATCCACTCAACAAAAATTATTTCACACCACAGACTCATCTTGGTCAGGATCGATTTGAAATTTATCATGGTTTCAGACAAATCATACTCCATGGTGTAACGGAATAAAAAGGTCGGTTGTGTGTCTCTGTTGGTTTGGATTGTCACCCGTATCACCTTCGCATTGGTCACGGGCCGTTGTGGCCGAAGGTCCACCTGCCACCGAAGCAGGGACCAAATGGAGAGTCGGGCTGAAGAGGACACAACCTTTCCTCAGAACCTTCCGCCCCTTATGCCCCCGTTATGACCCAAGACTACAGGATTTATTGATCCAGTCCGAGCAGCCAGGACGGAAGGTTGTCCGCACCTTTGCAGCTGTAGGCATGCTAGCTCCCGCCAGGTTCTAGCTCGTCGGATTGGGGGGGGGATCTTGCTGCAGCAGCGACGGACGGGTGTTACGTTATTCCATGCCTGAGATTAGATGGAGTTGTCTCTACAAAATTGTTGAGGGGGACCCGAAATGTCCTGAAACCTACGCGAGGGAAAGCTGAAGGTGTCGTTTGCTCTCCAAGGTGTCTTCCAGTGAGAGGGAGAGCGTTAGATGGATTTGCTCTTCGGGAGATGACCCACCCCTGTGTCAAACCGGATCCTGTGTAGGGATCCGATCCATCACTTCCTTGGCTACCATGTCTCCATGTTGATGGTAGCCCCTAAATTGATACCAAAAAAATAACTTAACCCATTGTGTGCTCCTTCTTCGTCGTCAGCTTAGGTTACCGTATTGCCAGCCTGTCGGTCACTTCTCCATACCTACCCTAATAGCATCCTAAAAAGCTACATAAGAAAAAAAAATATAAGAGAATCGACTTCCCGTGAATCCTTCCAACAATCGGTAATCAGGAAAACAATAATATCAGAATCGATCGAATATGACACGAAAAAAACATCTTAAATTTATACCATTAGTTAATTTACTTTTTCTTTTTATTTTAATTTATTTATAAGCACAATAGAAAGAAGAAAATAACAAATACAATTCATTTTATTTAATTTTTTTTTCTACTATGTTTTTTTGTTAAATAAAATTGTATAAAATAAAAAAAAAAACCAACTGTAATTTTGACTCTTCCTTTTGTAGGAGACCGTACACTATATAAATATGTACGTTTATGTACTAGTAAAAAAAAACATATGTATAATCCAAAAAGGAGAAACAATTGTTACTTAGTGTACCAGAAAAAATTAAGTTCAGTATGAACGTCAGCAAAGAATAAATAAAATGTTGGTTTGTGTATAAGATAGTAAAGCTTTGACACTCGAATTACAAAAAAAAAAATAAATTTCGTTTATTAATTTGGTTATGTACATATGTATGTACGTATGTATGTATAGATCAAAGATCACTTACCCCGTGTATTTTCGATGTCATCCGGATGTTGTGCACAGCATCGCAGGAACTATGTTTCTCCTAATAAGAAAGCTAAAAACGAACACTAAACGAAATTTTTTTTTTTTTTTTTTGGGTTTGCCTAATATACACTTTCTATTTAGAAATTTAAAAAGAGATCACATCAGATAGATATGTATAGATGTACTTTTATATACATATATTTAATACTTTTTTTTTTTCTGCAGTCACTACTGAACTTTTTTTTTTCTTTTTTTTTTTCACAAATCAACTTCTAATTATTATTAATATTAAAATGATCTACACTGTAATTAAGATAAGGGAAGGGGGGATCGATAAGGAGACTAGGAGGAAGTCGGCTTGATACCGAGGGTGGTGGGAAATTGAATTTTGCTGCTGCATCTCACTGGCTGGATGTTTCGGACTCGGTGGTAAATTTGAAGTTGTTGTTGGGCTGCTCACTGGTGTCTTACTTTTAGGTGGTGAGGTGTGTTGCGAGACCCGGTGTGGTAACTCTACCTGGTGTCTCGTTGCTCAAGGTGTTTTCGTGTATGGGTTGTTGGGGGGGAGGGGGTGGCGTGGTGATGTTGTTGGTGGGTTCTTTTCTTGGGGCGCGTGGGGTGAATTTACGCGTGATCTTGCGAACACTGTCAGTTTGGCAATTTTTATGTATGTATGTATTTAGGTGTTTAGTTAGCGGGGGTGACTTTTTTTTTTGTGTTGCGGAGCACTGTTTCACGAAGTAGAAAGAGGGTGGTTTTTCTAGGATTTCTTGTTTTTTGGTTTTATTCAACTTTCCTTCTTTTTTTTTTTTTTACACTTTTCCACTTTTTTTTTATTTTTTTTTGTTTAGTCACGATCTAATATTATTTCTTTAAGCATTTTCTTTTTTTTTTTTTTTATTTCGACGCTACGAAATTTCGTGTAAGTTTATCAAAGAAATACTTTTTTTTTGTTTCAACACTTCTACCGCCGCGTTAACCCATCCTCACTTGAGGAGACCGTCCCGCCACGACCGACCAATTCTTCCAAGAACTTTCCAAAATCAGACTAAGAGAGCGAATCTGGGTCCGCTCGCCCTTATATAGGGTCCTGGGATTGGGGGCGATTCACCCACACTTTCTACGCCTTATGGTGGCGTGTCACTTCCGGGTGACCTGTATTGGGCTGGGTTTTATTGGGAAAATTTTTGAAATGGCAGGGACATTATACTTATCCACCTTCACATGTACATGTATGCCAAACATAATTTTTCAAATAAAATCCTGCCAAATAAGGACACCCGGTTTATTACTGACGCACCCGTTAAGCCTTTTTTGTGTCGGTGTGGTTGAGAATCACTCCATCTCAAGCTCAACAGTACGCCTCATCTAGGTCCATATATTTTGGTCATTTTGGGGGTCATCCTCGAATAAGGCCGATGGTCCGATGGTACGGACTTCGGGTGGTAGCAAACAGTCATGGGTTCAAAACCCACGAGCGACTTCACATTATTTTTTTTTTCTTTTCATATATTGTATTTTTATTTTGTCAGCCAGTGTAATGGCGTCCATTGTGGCGAATACATCCTATTCTACCCCCACCATTACCAACTGCACATAACCGGAAACCACCCCATACTTATTCAAGAAACACACCACATCTGATCTCTATAAAAGCTTTTTTTTTTTTTTTTTTAAACAAAATTGGTTTACACTCAAGCTAGGCTCCATTCACAATAGCTTCTATGCCACAGCTTCTCCAATTGTTAAAAAAAACTGATCTGTAAATGAAGGATTCCCCACAAAACCTTAGCGTTTTCAAGTTTTACGCTGAAAACGAAAAGGGAAAAAGAATCCGAAGCACCTTAACTGATAATGCCGAACCCCACGCCTGAGGAACGTCTCATGCTCAGATTGAGCTAGCTAAGCAAAGATATGAACAGAATATCGGAGATACTCAGCTGTCTCAGATTCAAAGTAAATAAAATCCAAAAACAAAAAAAACTATTGAATATCAAAACTAAATTCAGAGAAAACAAGGGTATCCTTGAAAGAAAATTAAAAAAATATAATAACAGACTTAAACTGGATTAAAAATAAAGCTATATGAATGAACAAAAAAAATTAAAAGGATCTATAACTAAGTAAATGCAAAAACAAGAAAGAAAAAAATGTATTCAAAAAAAATCTAAAGCAAATACGGAAAAAAAAAAATTCAAACCCATAAAAATTTAAAGTATCTATAACTAAAATGAATCAAATCCCAAAAACTAAAACTATCTTTGTGTATATAATGAGAATACAAACTCAAAGTATACCTAAACCAAAAGAAAAATCAAAAATCCAAAATATAAAAAGTATCTATGACCAAAATAAGAATCTGAAATTAAGGGTTCCTGCCAATCAAATAAAAAAAAAACAAATCTCAAAACTAAATCAAAAAAAAAGAAAATAATAATAAACCAAAAATCAATCAGCCTCGTACAAGTAAAAACTATAAATCATGAAATAGGCGGGGAGGAGAAGTGACTTTCGTAGACGGCGGTAACAACGACGAGTTTGAAGAAGTAATAGGTCCATGTGTACATCTCACTGTAAGACAATACAAATTATTTGAATTTTTCAAGGCGTTCAGGCGCAAGATCGAAAGCGCTGTTTTTCTGCTTACTCCCCAAGAGACTGTAAGACGATGCAACTGATACTTGCATTAAAACCAAGCTGTAATGCATGACATACGTCTCGTGGCCTCTTGCCTTTCACAGATGCTAGTAGTGGAAGGGTAGGGTTGAAGAGGGATCTCGGGGTATGTTGCAACAGACGTAGATAGAAGCTATGGCATCCCAGCTACCGGACAATCATCACCCCTCAATCTCTCCTACTACCCGATAAGGTCTGCTCAACCGACTCCTCACAACAGACGTAGCCATGCCTACGCGCATGTATCTACCGGCTGAAGAGATCGGTCTCACACTCCGATGTCTGGTGATCAAGCTAGCTAGGGAACCGCTTGGTTACGCAGCAGACGTATACGGAACTCCTATGTCCATATACCGGACGAACCTTACGTTTCCCAGCGTAGCCTAATCAAAATAAAAACCAATCTGTAAAAGGAAGAAGAGTTATCATAAAGAACAAGAGGTTAGTATGACAGACAAAGGTCAGTAATACGGAAGAGCGTAACTGAACTTCGATCTGTACCCCCTGAAACCAAAAAAAAAAGAAAACACACGTAGGCTAAAAAAAGGAAGAACTCAAGACGTTTTCGGGCCCCACGTTGGGCGCCACCTGTAACGGAATAAAAAGGTCGGTTGTGTGTCTCTGTTGGTTCGGATTGTCACCCGTATCACCTTCGCATTGGTCACGGGCCGTTGTGGCCGAAGGTCCACCTGCCACCGAAGCAGGGACAAAAGGTGTCGGGAAAGCTGAAGGTGTCGGTTGCTCTCCAAGGTGTCTTCCAGTGAGAGGGAGAGCGTTAGATGGATTTGCTCTTCGGGAGATGACCCACCCCTGTGTCAAACCGGATCCTGTGTAGGGATCCGATCCATCACTTCCTTGGCTACCATGTCTCCATGTTGATGGTAGCCCCTAAATTGATACCAAAAAAATAACTTAACCCATTGTGTGCTCCTTCTTCGTCGTCAGCTTAGGTTACAGTATTGCCAGCCTGTCGGTCACTTCTCCATCTAAATACCTACCCTAATAGCATCCTAAAAAGCTACAAAAGAAAAAAAATATAAGAGAATCGACTTCCCGTGAATCCTTCCAATATTCGATAATCAGGAAAACAATAATATCAGAATTGATCGAATATGACACAAAAAAAAAAATCTTAAATTTATTCCATTAGTTAATTTACTTTTTTCTTTTTATTTTAATTTATCTATAAGCACAATAGAAAGAAGAAAATAACAAATACAATTCATTTTATTTAATTTTTTTTCTACTATGTTTTTTGTTAAATAAATTTGTACAAAATAAAAAAAAAAAAAACTTTAATTTTGACTCTTCCTTTTGTAGGAGACTGTACACTATATAAATATGTACGTTTATGTACTAGTAAAAAAAAACATATGTATAATCCAAAAGGAGAAACAATTGTTACTTAGTGTACCAGAAAAAAGTTTAAGTTCAGTATGAACGTCAGCAAAGAATAAATAAAATGTTGGTTTGTGTATAAGATAGTAAAGCTTTGACACTCGAATTACAAAAAAAAAAATAAATTTCGTTTATTAATTTGGTTATGTACATATGTATGTACGTATGTATGTATAGATCAAAGATCACTTACCCCGTGTATTTTCGATGTCATCCGGATGTTGTGCACAGCATCGCAGGAACTATGTTTCTCCTAATAAGGAAGTTAAAAAACGAAAACTAAACGAATTTTTTTTTTTTTATTTTTGGGTTGCCTTATATACACTTTCTATTTAGAAATTTAGAAAGAGATCACATCAGATAGATATGTATAGATGTACTTTTATACACATATATTTAATACTTTTTTTTTCTGCTGTCACTACTGAACTTAATTTTTATTTTTTTTTTTTTCAAATCAACTTCTAATTATTATTAATATTAAAATGATCTACACTGTAATTAAGATAAGGGAAGGGGGGATCGATAAGGAGACTAGGATGAAGTCGGCTTGATACCGAGGGTGGTGGGAAATTGAATTTTGCTGCTGCATCTCACTGGCTGGATGTTTCGGACTCGGTGGTAAATTTGAAGTTGTTGTTGGGCTGCTCACTGGTGTCTTACTTTTAGGTGGTGAGGTGTGTTGCGAGACCCGGTGTGGTAACTCTACCTGGTGTCTCGTTGCTCAAGGTGTTTTCGTGTATGGGTTGTTGGGGGGGAGGGGGTGGCGTGGTGATGTTGTTGGTGGGTTCTTTTCTTGGGGCGCGTGGGGTGAATTTACGCGTGATCTTGCGAACACTGTCAGTTTGGCAATTTTTATGTATGTATGTATTTAGCGGGGGTGACTTTTTTTTTTTGTGTTGCGGAGCACTGTTTCACGAAGTAGAAAGAGGGTGGTTTTTCTAGGATTTCTTGTTTTTTGGTTTTATTCAACTTTCCTCCTTTTTTTTTTACACTTTTCCACTTTTTTTCTATTTTTTTTGTTTAGTCACGATCTAATATTATTTCTTTAAGCATTTTCTTTTTTTTTTTTTTATTTCGACGCTACGAAATTTCGTGTAAGTTTATCAAAGAAATACTTTTTTTTTGTTTCAACACTTCTACCGCCGCGTTAACCCATCCTCACTTGAGGAGACCGTCCCGCCACGACCGACCAATTCTTCCAAGAACTTTCCAAAATCAGACTAAGAGAGCGAATCTGGGTCCGCTCGCCCTTATATAGGGTCCTGGGATTGGGGGCGATTCACCCACACTTTCTACGCCTTATGGTGGCGTGTCACTTCCGGGTGACCTGTATTGGGCTGGGTTTTATTGGGAAAATTTTTGAAATGGCAGGGACATAATACTTAGCCACCTTCACATGTACATGTATGCCAAACATAATTTTTCAAATAAAATCCTGCCAAATAAGGACACCCGGTTTATTACTGACGCACCCGTTAAGCCTTTTTTGTGTCGGTGTGGGTGAGAATCACTCCATCTCAAGCTCAACAGTACGCCTCATCTAGGTCCATATATTTTGGTCATTTTGGGGGTCATCCTCGAATAAGGCCGATGGTCCGATGGTACGGACTTCGGGTGGTAGCAAACAGTCATGGGTTCAAAACCCACGAGCGACTTCACATTATTTTTTTTTTCTTTTCATATATTGTATTTTTATTTTGTCAGCCAGTGTAATGGCGTCCATTGTGGCGAATACATCCTATTCTACCCCCACCATTACCAACTGCACATAACCGGAAACCACCCCATACTTATTCAAGAAACACACCACATCTGATCTCTATAAAAGCTTTTTTTTTTTTTTTTTAAACAAAATTGGTTTACACTCAAGCTAGGCTCCATTTACAATAGCTTCTATGCCACAGCTTCTCCAATTGTTAAAAAAAAACTGATTTGTAAATGAAGGATTCCCCACAATGGTAAGTTGTTCTTGTAGAATGTTGAACGACTACCCCAACTAAAATCTATCCACTCAACAAAAATTATTTCACACCACAGACTCATCTTGGTCAGGATCGATTTGAAATCTATCATGGTTTCAGAGAAATCATACTCCATGGTTCGTTGTTCTTGTAGAATGTTGAACGACTACCCCAATTAAAATCTATCCACTCAACAAAAATTATTTCACACCACAGACTCATCTTGGTCAGGATCGATTTGAAATCTATCATGGTTTCAGAGAAATCATACTCCATGGTTCGTTGTTCTTGTAGAATGTTGAACGACTATCCCAACTAAAAACTATCCACTCAACAAAAATTATTTCAGAGAAATCATACTCCATGGTAAGTTGTTCTTGTAGAATGTTGAACGCCTACCCCTAACTAAAATCTATCCACTCAACAAAAATTATTTCACACCACAGACTCATCTTGGTCAGGATCGATTTGAAATCTATTATGGTTTCAGAGAAATCATAGTCCATGGTAAGTTGTTCTTGTAGAATGTTGAACGACTACCCCAACTAAAATTATTTCGCACCACAGACTCATCTTGGTCAGGATCGATTTGAAATCTATCATGGTTTCAGAGAAGTCATACTCCATGGTAAGTTGTTCTTGTAGAATGTTGAACGACTACGCCAACTAAAATCTATCCACTCAACAAAAATTATTTCAGAGAAATCATACTCCATGGTTCGTTGTTCTTGTAGAATGTTGAACGACTACCCCAACTAAAATCTATCCACTCAACAAAAATTATTTCAGAGAAATCATACTCCATGGTAAGTTGTTCTTGTAGAATGTTGAACGACTATCCCAACTAAAATCTATCCACTCAACAAAAATTATTTCACACCACAGACTCATCTTGGTCAGGATCGATTTGAAATCTATCATGGTTTCGGAGAAATCATACTCCATGGTTCGTTGTTCTTGTAGAATGTTGAACGACTACCCCAACTAAAATCTATCCACTCAACAAAAATTATTTCAGAGAAATCATAGTCCATGGTAAGTTGTTCTTGTAGAATGTTGAACGACTACCCCTAACTAAAATCTATCCACTCAACAAAAATTATTTCACACCACAGACTCATCTTGGTCAGGATCGATTTGAAATCTATCATGGTTTCAGAGAAATCATACTCCATGGTTCTTTGTTCTTGTAGAATGTTCAACGTCTATCCAACTAAAATCTATCCACTCAACAAAAATTGTTTCAGAGAAATCATACTCCATGGTTCGTTGTTCTTGTAGAATGTTTGACGACTATCCCAACTAAAATCTATCCACTGAACAAAACTTATTTCAGAGAAATCATACTCCATGGTAAGTTGTTCTTGTAGACTGTTGAACGACTACCCCTAACTAAAATCTATCCACTCAACCAAAATTATTTCAGAGAAATCGTACTCCATTGTTCGTTGTTCTTGTAGAATGTTGAACGACTACCCCTAACTAAAATCTATCCACTCAACAAAAATTATTTCACACCACAGACTCATCTTGGTCAGGATCGATTTGAAATCTATCACGGTTTCAGAGAAATCATAGTCCGTGGTAAGTTGTTCTTGTAGAATGTTGAACGACTATCCCAACTAAAATCTATCCACTCAACAAAAATTATTTCAGAGAAATCATACTCCATGGTTCGTTGTTCTTGTAGAATGTTGAACGACTACCCCAACTAAAATCTATCCACTCAACAAAAATTATTTCACACCACAGACTCATCTTGGTCAGGATCGATTTGAAATCTATCATGGTTTCAGAGAAATCATACTCCATGGTTCGTTGTTCTTGTAGAATGTTGAACGACTACCCCTAACTAAAATCTATCCATTCAACAAAAATTATTTCACACCACAGACTCATCTTGGTCAGGATCGATTTGAAATCTATCATGGTTTCAGAGGAATCATAGTCTATGATAAGTTGTTCTTGTAGAATGTTGAACGACTACCCCTAACTAAAATCTATCCACTCAACAAAAATTATTTCACACCACAGACTCATCTTGGTCAGGATCGATTTGAAATCTATCATGGTTGCAGAGAAATCATACTCCATGGTTCGTTGTTCTTGTAGAATGTTGAACGACTACCCCAACTAAAATCTATCCACTCAACAAAAATTATTTCAGAGAAATCATACTCCATGGTAAGTTGTTCTTGTAGAATGTTGAACGACTACCCCAACTAAAATCTATCCACTCAACAAAAATTATTTCAGAGAAATCATACTCCATGGTAAGTTGTTCTTGTAGAATGTTGAACGACTAACCCAACTAACATCTATCCACTCAACAAAAATTATTTCAGAGAAATCATACTCCATGGTTGGTTGTTCTTGTAGAATGTTGAACGACTACCGCAACTAAAATCTATCCACTCAACAAAAATTATTTCACACCACAGACTCATCTTGGTCAGGATCGATTTGATATCTATCATGGTTTCAGAGAAATCATAATCCATGCTTTGTTGTTCTTGTAGAATGTAGAACGACTACCCCAACTAAAATCTATCCACTCAACAAAAATTATTTCACACCACAGACTCATCTTGGTCAGGATCGATTTGAAATCTATCATGGTTTCAGAGAAATCATAGTCCATGGTAAGTTGTTCTTGTAGAATATTGAACGACTACCCCTAACTAAAATCTATCCACTCAACAAAAATTATTTCACACCACAGACTCATCTTGGTCAGGATCGATTTGAAATCTATCACGGTTTCAGAGAAATCATAGTCCGTGGTAAGTTGTTCTTGTAGAATGTTGAACGACTATCCCAACTAAAATCTATCCACTCAACAAAAATTATTTCAGAGAAATCATACTCCATGGTTCGTTGTTCTTGTAGAATGTTGAACGACTACCCCAACTAAAATCTATCCACTCAACAAAAATTATTTCACACCACAGACTTGTCTTGGTCAGGATCGATTTGAAATCTATCATGGTTTCAGAGAAATCATACTCCATGGTTCGTTGTTCTTGTAGAATGTTGAACGACTACCCCTAACTAAAATCTATCCATTCAACAAAAATTATTTCACACCACAGACTCATCTTGGTCAGGATCGATTTGAAATCTATCATGGTTTCAGAGAAATCATAGTCCATGGTAAGTTGTTCTTGTAGAATGTTGAACGACTACCCCTAACTAAAATCTATCCACTCAACAAAAATTATTTCACACCACAGGCTCATCTTGGTCAGGATCGATTTGAAATCTATCATGGTTGCAGAGAAATCATACTCCATGGTTCGTTGTTCTTGTAGAATGTTGAACGACTACCCCAACTAAAATCTATCCACTCAACAAAAATTATTTCAGAGAAATCATACTCCATGGTAAGTTGTTCTTGTAGAATGTTGAACGACTATCCCAAATAAAATCTATCCACTCAACAAAAATTATTTCACACCACAGACTCATCTTAGTCAGGATCGATTTGAAATCTGTAATGGTTTCAGAGAAATCATACTCCATGATTCGTTGTTCTTGTAAAATGTTGAACGACTACCAAAACTAAAATCTATCCACTCAACAAAAATTATTTCAGAGAAATCATACTCCATGGTAAGTTGTTCTTGTAGAATGTTGAACGACTAACCCAACTAACATCTATCCACTCAACAAAAATTATTTCAGAGAAATCATACTCCATGGTTGGTTGTTCTTGTAGAATGTTGAACGACTACCCCAACTAAAATCTATCCACTCAACAAAAATTATTTCACACCACAGGCTCATCTTGGTCAGGATCGATTTGAAATCTATCATGGTTTCAGAGAAATCATAGTCCATGGTAAGTTGTTCTTGTAGAATGTTGAACGACTACCCCTAACTAAAATCTATCCACTCAACAAAAATTATTTCACACCACAGGCTCATCTTGGTCAGGATCGATTTGAAATCTATCATGGTTTCAGAGAAATCATAGTCCATGGTAAGTTGTTCTTGTAGAATGTTGAACGACTACCCCTAACTAAAATCTATCCACTCAACAAAAATTATTTCACACCACAGGCTCATCTTGGTCAGGATCGATTTGAAATCTATCATGGTTGCAGAGAAATCATACTCCATGGTTCGTTGTTCTTGTAGAATGTTGAA